>CM033715.1:29874346-30348384 GCA_019671005.1 Hibiscus mutabilis
CCTGCCTTCTGGTGATTTGGCAGAGGTTTCCCTTCTTTTCTAAGGTGTCGAATAATAACATGCCAGATTTCCTCAAGTCCTCCACCACCCTCCTGAACGCGGTGCAGTTTTCAATGGTGTGTCCTCGGATTCCTGCATGATAGTCGCACTGTACTTTCTCATCATACCATAATGGGTATGGGGGCGAAAAAGGTGGGACATGTCTTGGTAGCACCATTTGAGTTTTGACTAATTCCTTGAATAATTATGCATATGTCATTAGAATAGACGAGAAGTATGGTTTCGAGATTCCCTGATATCTTCGTTCTTCCTTGGGTGCACTTGTGGCAGTAGGTGATGTGGTTGTGACACTAGTTTACTAAAAACCACACCCTTTGAGTAATTAGGGTTGTAAATGTTGGTTGCGTTGACCTTATTGTCCTTCTTCTTATACTGTTTCTTGGTTTCTCCCCTGTCTAACCTTTCGCTTTTTACAACCGCCAAAATCAGCTCCCCACTTATCAGCATTTTCGCGAAGCTTTTGGTTGCATGATTAAACATGCGATCATAAAAAGATCCTTTCAACGTTTCCACGAACATTGGGGTGATTTCACTTTCCAACAATGGTGGTTGTACTTGAGCAACCACGTCCCTCCACCTTTGCGCATAATGTCGAAAACTTTCATGATGCTTCTGTTCCATCCCTTGACGGACTAGATAGTTTGGAACCATATCACTAACGTGCTTGTACTACTCGCTAAATGCCTTTGACAAATCTTTCCACGACCGAATATTTACCCGGCTCAACTGTGTGTACCAGCGAGATGTTGATCCCACTAAGCTATCCTGAAAACAGTGAATAAGTAATTTCTCATTATCTAAATATGTTGCCATCCTCCTGCAGTACATGGTCAAATGAGCTGATGGGAAAGTGGTCCCATTGTAAAAATCAGGAAGCTTAAACTTTGGAGGAACTACAAGGTCAGTTACCAAACTCAGGTCTTTGGCCTCCATATTGCCATTTGTATTCCCTTCTTGAGATGACTCAATCATTTACTAAAGTTTTTAAGCAAAAAGGTAAAGTTCAACCTAATCCCAAAGTTTTTAAGCAAACAAGTTTCTAATTTAAGCTCAAAAGATCCTAATCCTAATGTTCAACCTATTACTAAAGGCTATCAAAACAAGAAAATTCAAAACTATAAATTTGGAATAATTAAATTTCTTTCACTAAAAAACCTTTTTTTGTTTTTGTGTTTTAAAGATATTTTTATTCTTTTAATTGAAATGTTCTTTATTTTTTAAAAACGTTAATTGTTTTTATTTTTTTGAAAAAAGTTTTTCTTTTACTTTTTTTAACAAACCTTTTTATTCTATTTTGTTAAATTTTTTTCAAGACCTTTTATTTCCAAAATGTTTTAAAGCCCTTTTACTTTTGATTCTTGGATTTTTTAAAATCTTTTTATTTTAAAAAAACTTTTCAAACCTTTTTATTGTTTTTATTTTTTCTAAAAAAAAACTTCTTAAAACCTTTATTTTCCGGAACCTTCCATCAAGAATTTTATTAAAAGTTATATCTATTTACGGTTTACAAAACTTAATTTAAAAAAAAAATCTTTTTGGGAAGTCTTTTTATTTTTCTAAAAATTAAATCTTAAACATTTTACGTTCTAAAGAAACAACCTTGTTTAAATTTTAAAAAAAACATTATTTAAACAACAAACACTTTTTATTTTTAGAACGAGATGGATCAAACAAAATTTATATTATGTTTTTTAGGATTATTATCATTTTTTTAAAAAAAAGATCAACCAAGCAACGAGAAAAATAGTAATCAAGCACCAAATTTAATTTCCAACACCAAATTGTAACCTAAAAAATGAAAAAAAACAAGAAATTAACCTGAAAAATCAAATTAAAAAAAGTATAAGGGAAAGAAAATTTTACCGTTAAAGAAGAAAATTTGAACCCGAACTGACCCAAATTTCCACCGAAAAAAGCTTGATTCCTCTTCAAGAATTCGAACTGAAGGTTCTCCAAACTCAAACCGACTTCGACAATTTTCAAGCAATTCTCAGAGAATTTTCAGAATTTTTGAAGGGTGATATTCTTGTTGAATTGGTGAAGAACAGAATGGAAAGAAGGGTATTTATACTAGAGCTAGGGCTTGCAATTCAAGGAAAAAAAACGGGATTCAATCCAAAAATTGAAGCCATAATCTGACAAGGGGCTTGATCCTCGGTTGTGTAGCGATGTCCCCCTTTCGCTAAAAAACAGGTTTTCGAAGTGTTTGTGGATTTTTCGGATATAAAATGTTTATCCCGTGGAGTCGCCACCGGCCACTTAGGTAGGCCGGACACCATAAAACCATAGATTAAAAAAATGTCAGGTTCGGGAGTCGGTTAAGGATGGGGAAGGATCAACACCCCCACACCGCCCAAAATTGGTACTTTAATAATTATTGTTTTGTTAATGTTAGATTTTCCAGATTAAAGTGACGATTAGTTTAAAATTCAGTTATAATTGCAAGTAAATTTTAAGGGCCCCGTTATCCGAGAGTAAACGCCCAACCACTATCACTACGCCTGATACTGGCCCCGTTTACGCTCGGATAAAAGGGCACCGCATAGACATTATATATATCCCATTATGCAAACTTAGTGAACAAAATATAAAACATGGCAAATAATTTTAAAAAAAATAAATATTAACATAATAAACTACTAATCGAACATAAATAAAATGCTAATCTAAAACATACATGCATACAGATTACCCCTACTCGTGACTAAAAACAAACTTAACATATCACAATAACAAGGCATGAGTATATACATGTGGGAACGAAAACACATACCACGAGAAGACATACATATTAAAAATAAAACACATTGTAACGTATACAAGACATAGTATTATGCATGACAAAGAAAACATACTAACTCATAACCTAAAAGCACAGAGAACATGCAATACATGCTAAAACACGAAACAAGTTGTATACAAACCGACTAAAATATTAATCGAATATGTGCGGTACGACAGATCAAATAAAAGCATAAGAACATAATCACCATAAATTGAACACACATATACATATAAACATAAAAATACGAAACATGTACAAGAGACGTATGAGCAGGCAAAAAGGCTACATCAACCTATACGATCATAATAAGCAAACATGAACATTTAAATATGGAACAGGACTGAAATGAGAAAAAATAAACATAAGAGACAGAAATTAAAAGGCAATAATATGTGATTTAGGGATGAAAATGCAAGCTGAACCGAATTTGAAAGGACTAAAACTGTAATTGGACCAAGGGGCAGACTTGAAGTGAAAATTTCAAAAACACGGTGGGACTGGTGAGGTAATTTCGCCATTTAAAAACTGATTCAATTTAATTTAGGGGTTGGATTGCAAGATTTTAGAATATAAGGGGGACTGGAATTGTAAATATCTCATGCGGCGAGACAGAAGTGAAAATATCAAAAACGCGGGGGGATTTATTTACGAATTTAACCATTTCAAAAAATAAAATAACTATAAAATCCTTTTTTCAGCCCGATTCCAAATTTTTCTCATTTTCCTTAACTGGTTTTATAATAAACCTTTTCTTTCTCATTTTCTCTCAACTCACCCATCCCCAAACTTTGATGAACCCAGAACCCAGTGACTCTCCGCCGTCTCTTCCGTCACCGGACGCCGCTAGCCGGCACCAGCGAACCAAAAGAAACACCCAAAACCAAGCTCTTTCCAAACCGAACCCGAATATGAACTTAGATTTACACTAAGACTCACCCTTTTGACTAGATCTAAGTAGATATGAAACAAAAAGGTTTTTTTTTGTTTATGTTTAACCAAAATGAAACCCAAAAGAGACCTCCCACTCCCTTCAGTTCACCATGTTCAGCTTGGGAAAGCTGAAGAGGCTTGTCACTGGTGAGGGGAGATCCGTCAACGACGAAGGTAACAAATCTATACCCCTCTCTTCGTATTTTTTGTATGCATGCAAAGAAGTAAAGAAAAAAAGAAAAGAGCGTTACCACTGAAAACTTTGTGCTTTCCTTTTTTATTTTTCTCTCTGATTAGAACTGGACTACTTTACAATTACTTGTTTCATACATATATCACTCTCTTTTTTTGGTTTGGTAGCAAGTACTATAAAATATTTTAGATCTGGATTGATACTGACATCGCCTCTTTTTTTGTGTTGTTCTTTGATATATCTGAACATGGTGGTTGGAGGCCGGCATGGTGGAAGCATGGTGGCGGTGTGGGGGAGATGTCTTCTGCCAGAGGCGTTCTCAACCATTGGATCAGATTCGATCTAACGGTCGGGATGGCTTGAAGAATGCACGGTCCAGATAAAACCTCGATCGGTGAAACAGCTCCAGATCGTGACACGTGAGGCTCAGCAGTCGAGGGGTTATAGCACGTGGGACTCACGCACGCGTGGGATATCAAAGGGTCCGCGCGTGGATCGAACGCGCGCGTGGCATTCGAACAGTCCGAGCGTGTAGTTCACGCGGCCAGCTAGATATTTTTCCTTCCTTGATCGTGGCCGTTGGATCCACATTTTGATCCAATGGCTCCTGGTTGGCTACGCAAAGATAGAGTAATTAGGGTTAGATATCTGATGTATTAGGATTCTGCTGGGGTTTTGGGCTTGGGCCAACCGGGCCTTGTAATTCATAAGTTTTGTAATAATATGGACACTTAATTTAAGTGGGTTTTTTATTCTTTCAGATTTGTCCATATATATTAATAATAATATATTAATATAATAGTAAATGCATACACATACATACTTACGTACACATACATACAATTGTAATGAAATACATTCATACGTAAATACACTTAATAATAATAGATGCAACACTCATTCGTATACATTCAATAATAACAAGGACATTAATAATATATACATGCAAACATATATAAACCTAATCATAAATGCACATATACTAACATACATTATACGATACTCCTAACATAAATATAACCATATCACACACATATTAATAGGTACGTAATACACCACATAAATATATGCACCATGCATACATTCACACATATATCATTATGTAATATTAATAACATACACACACACACACACATATATGTAATCATGCACTAATATATTAATATGATACTTAGAGATTAGATAAAAATGAGTGATTACAGTTGCCCATCTTTGCTTGTTCTCGTGGAATGGGAACAAAGCAAAGATTCATAAGTACTCATTTTTATCCGACTTCCCTATTTGTAGCTTCGAAAACACATGCTCTTCTGGAACTCTCTGCTTTTCCTTGGCTGAATCTTCGGGCTCGTAAGTCCTTTCCATGTAACTTCTTCCCCCTCCGATCTTGGAGCTACAGGCTCTTCCTATATGGAACCCTTCGCTGTGAAGCCTCAAGTTATGAGTCCCTCCTATATAGAATTTTTCATCTTGAGACGGCAAGGCTCAGAGTCTTTCCTATATAGAACTCTTTGCCTTCAACACGATCGGTTTTTTCATATAAAACCTTTTTGCGCCATTGATGGATTCTTCCGACTGGGAGTTCTTCCTGTATAGAACTGCTAGTCTTCAAACCCTAGAGCCGTCAGTCCTTCCTACATAGAACTTTTAGCTTTTGAAATCTCAGAGCTATGAGTTCTTCCTATATAGAACCTCTCACTCTAAGACAGTAAAGCTCAGAGCCCTTCCTATATGGGACTCTTCGTTTTCCGCACAATAGGTTTTCCCTATATAAAACCTCGTGTCATGGGTGAATTCCTTCAGCTGGGAGTTCTTCCTATATAGAACTGCTAGTCTTCACCCTAGCTGCAAGTCATTCCTATATAAAACTTTCAGCTTCTGAAATCTTAGAGCTACAGGTTCTTCCTATATAGAATCTTTCACTCTAAGATAGTAAAGCTCGGAGTCCTTCCTATATAAGACTCTTCACTTTCAACACAATGGGTTTTCCCTATATAAAACCTTGTGTCATGGGTGAATTCCTTCGGCTGGGAGTTCTTCCTATATAGAACTATTAGTCTTCACCCTGGAGCTGCAAGCCCTTCCTATACAAAACTTTTAGCTCATGAAGTCTCGGAGCTACGGATTCTTCCTATATAGAATCTTTCACTCTAAGACAGTAAAGCTTAGAGTCCTTCCTATATAAGACTCTTCGCTTTCAACACAATGGGTTTTCCCTATATAAAACCTTGTGTCATGAGTGAATTCCTTCGGCTGGGAGTTCTTCCTATATAGAACTGCTAGTCTTCACCCTGGAGCTGCAAGTCCTTCCTATATAAAACTTTCAGCTTCTGAAGCCTCGGAGCGGCGGATTCTTCATACATAGAACCTCTCTCTGCAGGCGCTTGGAAACATAGGCCTTTTGTATGTAGAACCTTCATCTTCACATTTGGGATTCACACCATGATGGCTACCGATGTCTCTTTGAATCTATAGATACCTGTCTAAGATAAAACAAAATGCTATGACAAATGAATTGACATGCTCCTAATCCTAGCGATGTCTAACTATTCATGATGCATGAGTGTCAATATCTTGGTGGGCCTGCTTTAGTCCTCAGTCGATCTCGACTTCACGTTGTTCACTTTCTCCCCTTTTTGGCGGCGATACTCCATTTCACTGTCGGGTTCAACCATTCCAACCTTTCCTTTTCTGAATTTCTGACTTGGGGTTTTAAAGTGTCTTTTCGGGTTTTCGCTTTAGAGGTTTTTTTTTCAAGGGGTGCCCTTCTGGGTTTTCACCTGGGAGATCACTCTTGTTATCTCGCATGCTTTCTTTTGAATAAGCAGGGCATGCACCATTGGTCATCCTATCCTGTTGCTTGAAGCCTTCCGCCTTCCCTATCAACGGCCGTTATGTAGGGAGCTAGAGGGTAAAGTTAACATCGTTTTCTAATCACCTGCATCTTTAAGGTTAGATCACAGTAATGCTCAGAAATCTCTTGTTTACCCTAAGCCTACGTTAGCTTATTTGTCTGAAATTAACAAGAATGCAAGGAATGGATGTTCAAAAACACGATTTTATTACGATTAAGGGTTTGGGAAACTTTGAGAGAGTTATGACACATATGAGGAAGAAGAAAAGCTAAATATGAAATACAAGATCCCTCATTATCTTCGGTATGAATGATACATGATCCTGTCAATGGGCGTAGAATCTTTTGCCTGAAGCTCCCTCTTCACAGGTTCATGGGGATGACCCTTCTCTTCGGATATCCAACCTTTCAATTTATCCGAGCCGCCCTTTACGTGTTTTCAACTCGGGTCCTCCCTTTGCTTCAAGACGCCCTATTTTGGGTTTTCGCCCTGAGCTCTCCATTTTTGTTCTTTTCTTCTCTTTTTTTTTCAAACGTAGTATTTCTTAACAGCATCAGAATTTACAGGGCTTTTCAGCTCGTCTCCATCCATTTCAGTTAAGATTAGGGCTCCTCCTGAGAAGGGCTTTTTTACCACGTACGTCCCTTCCCAGTTGGGCATCCACTTTCCTCGAGAATCTTTCTGAATCGGGAGGATTTTCTTGAGCACCAGATCCCCCTCGCTGAATTCTCTTGGGTGCACCTTTTTGTTGTATGCCCGCATCATCCGCTTTTGGTACATCTGACCATGGTAAATGGCCTTTAGTCTCTTTTCTTCAATGAGATTTAGCTGGTCGAGTCTGGCCTGCACGCATTCGAATTCTTCTAATTTTACTTCATTTAAGACCCGGAGAGATGGGATCTCTACCTCAATAGGGAGTACTGCTTCGGTACCATACACCAAGGAGTAGGGTGTTGCCCCTGTTGATGTGCGAATAGACGTCCTATAGGCGAAAAGGGCAAATGACAGCTTCTCATGCCAATCCCTGTAGGTATCCGTCGTCATTGCTATGGTCTTCTTTATGTTATTGTTTGCTGCTTCCACTGCCCCATTCATTTTAGGACGATAGACTGTGGAATTATGGTGTGTTATCTTGAATTGATTGTACACGTCTGTCATCATTTTGTTATTTAGATTGGAAGCGTTGTTGGTGATGACCCCTTATGGCAGACCGTATCGACAAATAATCTCCTTCTTTAGGAACTTACATACTGTAGTCTTTGTGATGTTGGCGTAAGATGCTGCCTCTACCCATTTAGTGAAATAGTCTATGGCGACCAAAATGAAGCGGTGTCCGTCGGAAGCCTTCGGATGAATCTGCCCGATGACGTCCATGCCCCACACCGCAAAAGGCCACGGAGAATTCATGGTGTGTAAAGGTGATGGGGGAGCGTGAATCTTGTCAGCATAAATTTGGCATTTGTGGCATTTCCTGGCGTAATCGATACAATCTCCCTCCATGGTTAACCAGAAATAGCCATACCTCATAATTTTCCAGGCTATAGACAGCCCGTTGGCGTGCGTTCCACATAGCCCATCGTGTACCTCAGCTAAAATCTCTTTCGCCTCCCGGGCATCCACACATCTCAGCAATGCCTGATCATGACTTCTTTTATATAGGATCTCCCCATCTAGGACATATCCTATTGCCATTTTTAGTGTTTTTCTGTCATTGTCATTTGCCCCTTCGGGATACTTTCGAAGCTTGACATATTGCAAGATGTCATAGTACCATGGGTTTCCATCAATCTCTTCCTGTACATTACAACAATGAGCAGGCCTTTCAAACGTCTGCATCTTAATGGGCTTCATTTCTGCCCCATTGTTTGTTTTAAACATGGATGCCAGGGTCGCCAAGGCGTCTACCATCTGATTTTCTTCTCAGGGAAGGTAATTGAAGCTGACCCTTTCGAACTCCTTGGTGAGCTCTTGAATCAATTCATAATATTTGACCAACTTTGGGTCCCTGGTTTCCCATTCCCCACGTAACTGGTAAATTACTAGGGATGAATCTTCGAATACTCGAAGTTCCTTAATATTTCTTTCAATAGCTGAATTTAGCCCCTTAACGCAAGCTTCGTATTCAGCTATATTGTTGGTGCAGAAGAATTCTAATCTACTGGTGAAGGGATAATAGACATCCTCAGGAGAAATTAGCACGGCTCCTATCCCCTGTCTGAGGGCGTTAGAGGCTCCATCGAAGTAAAGCTTCCATGATTTATCATCTAAAACATCTTCCTCGGTTGTAATGCACATCAAGTCTTCGTCTGGGAAATTAAAGTTCAATGCCTCATAGTCGTCTGAAGCGCGACTAGCTAGGAAATCTGCTACGGCACTCCCCTTTACGGCTCTCTGGCTTACGTATACAATATCAAATTTGAATAAGAGCATCTGCCAGCGGGCCATCCTTCCCGTTAGTGCTGGCGCTTCCATTAAGAACTTTAATGGGTCTAGCTTGGATATCAGCCAAGTAGTATGGTACAGCATATACTGCCTAAGCCATTTGGTAGCCTAAACTAGAGCACAACACAGCTTCTGAACTGGCGGGTACCGCGTTTCGCAATCATTGAACTTCCTGCTTATTTAATAGATGGCTTGCTCCCTTTTCCTTGACTCATCGTGTTGCCCCAATACGCATTCCATTGAACTCTCAAAGACTGTCAGGTAGAGGATTAATGGTCGATCTGGTACTGGCGCGACTAAAATCGGAGCATTTGTCAGGTACTTTTTGATCTTTTCTAGGGCCTCTTGATATTCCTCATCCCACACACCAGGATTATTCTTTCTAAGAAGTCTGAAGACATGGTCACATCGGTCGGTTAATTGGGAAATGAAATGAGAGATATAATTCAACCTCCCCAGGAAACCGCAAACTTCCTTCTGAGTGTGGGGTGGTAAGAGATCCTGGATGGCTTTCACTTTATCTGGATCGATCTCAATCCCTATTCTGCTTACAACAAACCCTAGGAGTTTTCCAGAAGTAACAGCGAAGGTACACTTGGCAGGATTAAGCCTCAGCTGGTATTTCCGTAGTCTTTGGAATAGTTCTCTCAAGTTCTTTAGGTGCTCCTCCTCTGTTCGGGACTTGGCAATCATGTCGTCCACGTATACTTCTATTTCTTTGTGCATCATGTCATGGAAAAGAGTCACCATTGCTCTTTAGTACATTGCCCCTGTATTCTTGAGCCCAAAAGGCATAACCCGATAACAAAAAGTGCCCCACATGGTTATGAACGTAGTTTTCTCCATGTCGTTAGAGTCCATCTTTATCTGGTTGTACCCTGAAAAGCCGTCCATGAATGAAAACCATGAATGCCCTGCGGTGTTGTCAACCAGCGTGTCAATATGTGGTAAGGGGAAGTTGTCTTTAGGGCTGGCTCGGTTTAGATCTCTATAATCTACACACATACAAACTTTCCCGTCCTTCATTGGTACTGGTACGATGTTTGCAACCCATTCGGGGTATTTGGCTACCTCCAAGAAACCAGCATCAAACTATTTTTACCTATTCTCTGATTTTTAATAACATGTCTGGTCTTATTCTCCGAAGTTTTTGCTGTATTGGCTTGCACTCTGGCTTTGTTGGCAATTTGTGCACCACTATGTCAGTATTCAATCCTGGCATATCTTGATAGGTCCAGGCGAAAACATCCTTAAATTCCTGAAGTAGGGTTATCAGTTCGTGCTTGGTTTTTGAGGAAAACGTCATCCCTATTTTTACTTCTTTTCTCTCTTCTTCAGTCCCCAAGTTTACAACTTCTGTTTCTTCTTGGTGGGGCATGATCTGCCTTTGTTCGTTGGCCACCATTCTCTTCAGCTCTACTGGGACCTCACATTCTATCTCATTATCTTCTTCCTCAATTCCCTCTGAGATCTCAGGGCATTCAAAATTCACTCCGGGATTGGATCCGGTATCATTCATATAGTCAATCATGAGCGACCTGCATTAAATGAGAATGAATTGTATTGGGAAGAGGATGGCTTTATATGAATTGAATGAACATGAAGAATGCATGAATAAAATAAATGAAATGTTGGTCATTCAGGAAAGCGGGGATATTTTCATTTCAACAAAAAAAGTTAACATAGGTGCCCTATACAAAAGATCCCCATTGTTTATGGGCAAAAACAAAAGGTCGATTTGGAGCATTACTCTGATCTATTCCTAAAAACCATAGGTAAATCAATGCAGCTCCAGTTATCAAGTGTTTCCCCGGGACGGCAGGGGCGGATGTTGGTCAACATTTTGCTGCCTTGGCCCTTTCCAGCTATCATGTTGATGTACATCCCTTCAAGTGATTCATTAAATATCTCCTCTTGGTTGAGTACGTCATTTTCCTTAATTGCCTCTTCAACTTCTTGACCTGGTTGGTAGAATCCTCCGGAGACAAAAGTGGTTTTCAAACTAGGGAAGGACATTGGTCTCCACGGAATGTCTTCTCCTTTAAATCTGGCTTTGCTTTGCTCTTCTTTTCTCTGTTGGACACTTGGTTTGTAACCTAGCCCAAAATGGTCCTTCTTGGTTATCATACTTTTGGCTCTTAGGCTCCCTTGTAATTTCTTCCCCAACCCTCTTCCTACCTTGGTTCCTTGGCCCAAAGTTTCTGCGACGGTCATCTTGGTACAATTAGATAACCTGGGATAGGGGATTTGACTTCCCTCCGCGATGAATGTGGCATTCACTAGCTCTAATACTCGAAAAGAGCATTCTGCAGCATCCTCGTCATTTTGAATATAGGGGGCATCTGATGTCACTGAAGCAACAATTTCCTGCTCAGGCTCTACTGTGACCAATTTGCCTTCGACTACAAATTTTAATTTCTGATGCAATGATGAGGGGACAACTCCTGCGGAGTGGATCCATGGCCTTCCCAATAAGCAGCTGTAAGATGGTTTTATGTCCATTACCACAAAATCAATCACATACTCAGTCGGTCCGATCAATAGAGGCACCTCAATTTTTCCCATTGTTCCTCTTTGTGTACCGTTAAAGGCTCTTACGGAATTGTGACAGGGCTTTAGGTGAGAACCATCTATTGGTAGTTTCTGCAAGGTCACCATAGGCAACACGTTCAATGCTGACCCGTTGTCAATCAGTACCCCAGGTACTACATACCCTTTGCAGTGGGTTGTGATGTTAAGGGCTTTGGTGGACCCCATTCCTCCCTCGGGGATCTTATCATCACTGAATGTTATATGGTTATAGGCAGTGATATGCCCCACTATCCTGTCCAGATTTGTCACAGAAATATCCTGGGGCACAAAAGTTTGATTTAGTACTTTTAATAGTGCCTCAAAGTGTCTTTCTGAACTCAACAGCAACTCTAGCACTGTGATCCTAGCCAGTTGCTTTCTTAGTTGTTCCACTACGCTGTACTCGCTGTGTCTCAAGAACTTCATAAATTCTTTGGCCTGGGCCTCAGTTACCGGTTCATTCATCTTTGGGGGAGGTTCTTCACCGAATATCTGCGTGGGGCTAACCGCTATATTCTTTCCCTTATCTTTTACTGCTTCAGCTGCTCTCAAAGCCTCAGAGGAATAACATCTGCCGCTCCTCGTAAAATGGCCCACCTCACCAACATTCACATCGCTCTGTCTTTGTTCGCCTTTTAGCATAGGCTCTTTTACCTGACCATATTCTGGCTTTTCTGGCGTGGTCACATTTATAGTATAGTTCCAGGGATTTTGCCGCATATCCTTGAATGGGAACGGGGATGGTGCTGCAATGATGATCTTGGGATTTATCTTAGTGGTTTCTCCTTGGGAGACACCTGCATTCCCTGGCCTGGAAGAGATGATAAAAGGTCTATCCCTCCCATATTTAGCGTTGGGGATATCCGTCATATGTACGTCCGACCCCTTCTTTCCCGTGGGCTGTTCGAAGAATTCTATTTGCTTTTCATCTATCAATTGTTGTACCAATCTCTTGAACTCGTCGCACTTTTGGATGTCATGCCCTTCGTCCTGATGGAATTCGCAATATACTTCACATCCCTTCTACCTTATTACCATGCCTTTGTCGATCACATGGGCCATGCATAGTTGTTGAAATACCCACAACAAAGGAGATTTGATTTCTGACACATCATCCTTAATCTTCCTGGTAAAGCATTCTTCAATAACATTTACTCCTCTGTTCCCATGATTAGGTAACGGGTTAGTAGCTACACTCGGTTCTTCAAACTTTAATATCCCAGAATCAATTAAGCTCTGCACAAGTTTTTTGAAGGCAAGGCAGTTCTCGGTGGGATGTCCAGGAGCACCGCCGTGATAGTCGCAATGCGCGTTCGGGTTATACCAAGATGGGAATGGCGGTTTGAAGGGAGTAACGTAATATGGACGGACCAAGTCTACTTCATACAACTGGGAGTAAAGCTCCGAGTACGGAATGGGTAAGGGAGTAAAATTTTTCCTCTCTTTCTCTTTTCTGGGGGTTCTCTCCTCTCTTTGATGCGAGTTTTGTGCTTTTCCCACAGGTTCTTGTGGCTGTGAGACTGTAAAATTCTTCGGGGTAGTGTAAGTGCTGGTGGTGTTTACTTCATTCTTCTTGCTGTATTTCCGAGACCCTTCTCCGCTGTCAATCCTGCCACTCTTAATTGCTAATTCAAGGGACTCCCCAGTCCTAATTAGATCAGCAAAACTCTGTGTTGTATTATTAATGAGGTGATCGAAAAGTGCCCCTTTCAAAGTATTAACGAATAATGGCGTAATTTCATGTTCCTGGAGGGGTGGCTGAATTTGGGCGGCCACTTCCCGCCACCTTTGAGCATATTGTCGTAGAATTTCGTTGGACTTCTGCCCCATATTTTCCAGCATGATCCTACTGGGAGTCATATCTGTTGCTCAATGAATGCTCTTGACAGATCTTTCCATGTCTTGACATTTACCTTGCTCAACTGGGTGTACCACCGTAACGCCGCTCTAGTTAGGCTATCTTGGAAACAGTGAATCAGTAGCTTCTCATCCTTAAGATAGGTCGCCATCTTCCGGCAGTACATTGTTATGTGCGTGGAAGGACACATGGTTCCATCGTATTTGTCAAACTCTGGCGTTTTAAATTTTGGAGGTAGGACAAGATCGGATACAAGACTTAAGTCACTAGCATCATTTCCTGACTCATCCATAGCTTGTATCGTTTTAAAATTTTCCTCCATGAGGCGAAACCTTTCCTCCCACTTTTTCTCTACCTCTGTCCTGATCCTTTCGACCACATTCAGGTCTGGCACCTCCTCTTCATAGAGTGCTTCAGTGTCGAGGGGTTGAGTTTCAGGTGCCCCTATCTGAAGACTAGCTAACATTCCTGCAGGGTCGATATACACCTTTCTAGCCGGATTTGGCGCAGCTGGTTGAACCTTATAGTGAACTGGGGTACCCTCTGGTTCTTGAACGGTTTCTCCTTCAACTCCCTTTCCAAGACTTTTAACCAACAATACGGTTATGTCGGATACTATCGATGCTTGCGACTGAGCAATCTGGTCACTGAGGCTTCTTTGAGCCTCTTCAAGCCTTGCCTCGAGCTCTCTTTGCCCCTTTTCTAGACTTATTATCCTGTCTTCCATGAGCTTGCTTTGTAATCGGGTAAAGTATGGATGATGAATGATTGCGGGTTAATTCCTATTTTCACACACTGCCACAATATTCATAACATTAATATGATTGCAAGAGGAATAAATGCATGTATAATGATGCGAATGTCATGATGCAATGCTAGAATGTATGCAGATAAGGTACTGATTCCGCTGGTAATCACCCTTTTGAACTACTTCCACGGGAATTAAAAGGTCTAGATTACAACAGAGTTCATATTACAAAATGAAGATCCCTAATACAAAAGAGCTAATTACAACACAAAGCCCTATAGATAAGCCCTAGCTCTATCTCCTAATCTTCCAATTGCCCTGAGCAACTTGATGAACCTGGGAGCTTCTTCCATTTCTTGGACTATGAAAGGTCAGAGTGTTTCAGCCTCGATGGCCAAATCATTCACATGTCTGGCGACTCGCTGTATGTCCACCATCAGGTTTGCGTAATACTAGTCCCTATCCTGTACCATCCGGGCAGCGTCACGTAGTCTCCTTTGCCAATAAGTGTTCCCTCTGGCTGTAGCCTCTTTGAATACACTAATTCTTTCCTTATAATCTTCAACAGTTGCTTCAAGGGACTTAATTCGGGTTCGTAACATGCCTACTTCGCGTTCTCTTTCTTGTAGCTCAGTGAAGCCATTCCTCTGGCAGTACGTTTGAAAGGAGAGTTCTATTTCTGCCACCTTTTCTCTTAGTTCGACATTCTGACTTCGGCTTTGATCCAGACTTAGGATAGTGTCGTCGTACAACTTTTGCATCTCTAACAGTCTATTCCGGCTACTCATGGACTTTCTTTTCCATACGTCGACGTTTTCTCTCTCATGATTGACTGCTTGTTTTCCCTTGCTAATTTCTTGCCTGAGTCTTTCCTTTTCTTGGTCAATGGCCTTCTTAGAGGACTGTTTTTCCTCCTCAATATCCAACCGGCAGCTTTCTATCTCCTTCTCGATTGCTCTCTTGCTGATTTCTCGTTCTTCTTCCACCAAACGGATACCATTCATTCATTCTTTTTCCACGGCTATGAACTGACTTCGGCCGACCTTCTGTATTTTTGCTTGTAGTAGAAGGGCATCCTTTTGATAAAGAGCGTTCTTGTCGCTCAAATCCGCATTTAATTTCTTCAATTGCCTAATGATCCCATCCCGTTCGTCGACCTCTAAGCTTGCCTTATAGAGCTCACTCGCATGTTGAGTCTGTTGGGTGTCCATTTTCCTTTTAATTTCTTCGAGTTCATTCCGTAAGACGTCAGTTTCAGACGGTACCACCCATGTAAGCTCCTCGAGCAACACCACTGGTCCTTGATCAGATTCAAGAATCACATTATTAACCCTCAAACGTCTCTAAAGATCGTAGTTTGTGGTGGTCATGTGCTTGGTGTCTCATTCCACCCTGATCCGGTAACAATGGTCCCAAGCCCTCATGATAGTCTGAACTTTTCCTTTGAACTCCCCTTTGAAAAGAAATTCAGTTTGGCTTAACCCGGCGGTATTGGGAATGAACTGTCGTGACCCGAACTGTCGAGACACCAAAAGCGGAGCACAAGCAATCCCTCCGTGCAATCCCAACATCATCAGCCAGTTGAAATCGCCGCAACTGTATAAAAAGTAATTAACTTTGCCGAGCCATGGGACCCTCAATGCTATGTCTTCGTCTTGAATGTTCCTGAAGAAACTAGTCCACATTTTTGTTTTCAAGTCTTCTCGCCATTCTTTTGCTAAGTACTCCCATAAAGGCGAAAAACCTTGGAAGGATATCCCCTGCAGGACCCTCGTCGGCGTCTTCCACATGTGACTCTGAATCCACACCTGTAACAGCTGTGCACATCCTCGAAAATGTCCTTCTTCATGCTTCCGACTAGCAATTAAAGAAATGAAGGTCTCAGCCAAGATTGCTGGTACTGGGTTTGCTCTCCGTTTCACACGCTCAAACAAGTCCAGAATGGCTATGCCAATGTTCCCAAGTACTCTCGGAAAGATCACCAAGCCATATATTCCTAAGGCGAATAGGTCCATCTTCTTTGCCTCGTCTGGATGTGTCGGTATGATGTCCCGAATACTTTCCCATGCAAAGACTGTATTGTCTCCTCGGAGCTGAAGCAGACCATTAACCCAATCGTCACTCATTCCTGTAAAGGTTTTGAGCTTCGAAGTGTAATTCTGATTCCTCGGAGGCTTCACGTAGATCCAATCTTCCTGAATGTTCCTCTGGTTAAGTAAAGCAGTGTATTCTTCTACTGTAGGCATCATGTCCTGCCCATTGAAGGTGAAGCAGCAAAAGGCAGGATTCCAGAACTGAAAAATAACTCGGAGCAGAGGCTGGTTAACCTGAACATATAACAGTTGTGCAATGTCGCCATAACTATCGCAGAACAAGTCCTGTAGTCTTCGGTCCCATCTTTCCCAAATGCTTTGAAGATACCATAAGTTGTTCTGTTGGAGACTCACATAGGTGTACCCTGCTATTACGCGTTCTTTCGGCGAACTGTCCCCTTGGGCTTTCTGGTTGACCTCTGACCAATGTCTGACTGACAAATTAAGCTCTTCTTTCCTAAGACACCTTTTTTCCATGGTGAAAGACTTTCTGATCGGGCAAACCACTTGATCCAGTACCTTTATGTGATACAAATGTATGACGTATGAAAAAAATAGAAGCGAAAAAGAAAACAAGTCAGTACCAGATAAAATTAATAAATATATAAATAAAAGGACAAAATTAAACAGAATAAACACATAAAACAACCCTATTTATCCCGTCTAAAACCTAAGGTTATCCGCATGGCTCTAAAGGGGTAGGTTTCTATGTATTCTCTACATGCAGTCTTGGTTCTAGGAGGTACCCGAATTGTCCTTGCTGTCCTCTACTAAGAGTAGCAAGGCCCCCGATCATCACCCATTATAGGCTCCTTTCAACCGGGTTCAATTCAGGGACCCATTCGCTTATGCCCGTACGAAGGAACGATATCCTTACGAAAGCATAAGGTACTCGAGCCCCGAAGGTACTTGCTAGGCCCATACGGGAGAACGATATCTCCACGAAAGCATTAGCGTTTCCCCCACTTAAAAATGGGTTTATATGCCATATTTTAAATGCGTTAAAATAAACGCGCAATTATAACCGAATATTAATTTAATAGTCACTTTAACCCGAAACTTTTAATATTAATAAAGCGATAATTATTTTAAAAAGCTTGACTCTCTTCTTGTTTTCGAAAAATAAAATATTGTCCCCAGCGGAGTCGCCATCTGTAGCGATGTCCCCATTTCCCTAAAAAACAGGTTTTCAAAGTGTTTGTGGATTTTTCGGATATAAAATGTTTATCCTGTGGGGTTTTTAAAAACCGCATTTTATTAAAAAGTGGAGTCGCCACCGGCCACTTAGGTAGGTCGGACACCATAAAACCAGAGATTAAAAAAACTGTCGAGTTCGGGAGTCGGTTACGGATGGGGAAGGATCAGCACCCCTACACCGCCCAAAATTGGTACTTTAATAATTACCGCTTTGTTAATGTTAGATTTTACGGATTAAAGTGACGATTAGTTTAAAATTCAGTTATAATTGCGAGTAAATTTTAAGGGCCCCGTTATCCGAGAGTAAATGTCCAACCACTATCACTACGCCTGACATTGGCCCCGTTTACGCTCGGATAAAAGGGCACATCATAGACATTATATATATCCCATTATGCAAACTTAGTGAACAAAATATAAAACATGGCAAATAATTTAAATACAATAAATATTAACATAATAAACTACTAATCGAACATAAATAAAATGCTAATTTAAAACATACATGCATACAGATGACCCCTACTCGTGACTAAAAACAAACATAACATATCACAATAACAAGGCATGAGTATATACATGTGGGAACGAAAACACATACCACGAGAAGACATACATATTAAAAATAAAACACATTGTAACGTATACAGGACATAATATTATGCATGACAAAGAAAACATACTAACTCATAACCTAAAAGCACAGAGAACATGCAATACATGCTAAAACACGAAACGAGTTGTATACGAACCAACTAAAATATTAATCGAATATGTGCGATACGATAGATCAAATAAAAGCATAAGAACATAATCACCATAAATTGAACACACATATACATATAAACATAAAAATACGAAACATGTACAAGAGACGTATGAGCAGGCAAAAAGGCTACATCAACCTATACGATCATAATAAGCAAACATGAACATTTAAATATGGAACAGGACTGAAATGAGAAAAAATAAACATAAGAGACAGAAATTAAAAGGCAATAATATGCATTTTAGGGATGAAAATACAAGCTGAACCGAATTTGAAAGGACTAAAACTGTAACTGGACCGAGGGGCAGACTTAAAGTGAAAATTTCAAAAACACGGTGGGACTGGTGAGGTAATTTCGCCATTTAAAAACTGATTCAGTTTAATTCAGGGGCTGGATTGCAAGATTTTAGAATATAAGGGGGACTGGAATTGTAAATATCCCATGCGGCGAGACAGAAGTGAAAATATAAAAAATGCGGGGGGATTTATTTACGAATTTAACCATTTCACAAAATAAAATAACTATAAAATCCTTTTTTCAGCCCGATTCCAAATTTTTCTCATTTTTCCTTAACTGGTTTTATAATAAACATTTTCTTTCTCATTTTCTCTCAACTCACCCATCCCCAAACTTTGGTGAACCCAGAACCCGGCGACTCTCCGCCGTCCCTTCCGTCGCCGGACGCCGCTAGCCGGCGCCGACGAACCAAAAGAAACACCCAAAACCAAGCTCTTTCCAAATCGAACCCGAATATGAACTTAGATTTACACTAAGACTCACCCTTTTGACTAGATCTAAGTAGATATGAAACGAAAAAGTTTTTTCTTGTTTATGTTTAACCGAAATGAAACCCAAAAGGGAGCTCCCACTCCCTTCAGTTCACCATGTTCAGCTTGGGAAAGCTGAAGAGGCTTGTCACTGGTGAGGGGAGATCCGTCGACGACGAAGGTAACAAATCTACACCCCTCTCTTCGTATTTTTTGTATGCATGCAAAGAAGTAAAGAAAAAAAGAAAAGAGCGTTACCACTGAAAACTTTGTGCTTTCCTTTTTTATTTTTCTCTCTGATTACAACTGGACTGCTTTACAATTACTTGTTTCATACATATATCACTCTCTTTTTTTGGTTTGGTAGCAAGTACAATATTTTAGATCTGGACTGATACTGACATCGCCTCTTTTTTTGTGTTGTTCTTTGATATATCTGAACGCGGTGGTTGGAGGCCGGCATGGTGGAAGCATGGTGGCGGTGTGGGGGAGATGTCTTCGGCCAGAGGCGTTCTCGGCCGTTGGATCAGATTCGATCTAACAGTCGGGATGGCTTGAAGAATGCACGGTCCAGATGAAACCTCGATCGGTGAAACGGCTCCAGATCGTGACACATGGGGCTCAACAGTCGAGGGGTTATAGCGCGTATGTCTCACGCACGCGTGGGATATCGAAGGGTCCACGCGTGGATCGAACACGAGTGTGGCATTCGAATAGTCCGAGCGTGTAGTTCACGCGGCCAGCTAGATATTTTTCGTTCCTTGATCGTGGCCGTTGGATCCACATTTTGATCCAACGGCTCCTGGTTGGCTGCGCAAAGATAGAGTAATTAGGGTTAGATATCTGATGTATTAGGGTTCTGCTGGGGTTTTGGGCTTGGGCCAACCGGGCCTTGTAATTCATAAGTTTTGTAATAATATGGACAGTTAATTTAAGTGGGTTTTTTATTTTTTCAAATTTGTCCATATATATTAATATAATAGTAAATGCATACACATACATACTTACGTACACATACATACGATTGTAATGAAATACATTCATACGTAAATACACTTAATAATAATAGATGCAACACTCATTCGTATACATTCAATAATAACAAGGACATTAATAATATATACATGCAAACATATATAAACCTACTCATAAATGCACATATACTAACATACATTATACGATACTCCTAACATAAATATAACCATATCATACACATATTAATAGGTACGTAATACACCACATAAATATATGCACCATGCATACATTCACACATATATCATTATGTAATATTAATAACATATACACGCACACACATATATGTAATCATGCACTAATATAATAATATGATACTTAGAGATTAGATAAAAATGAGTGATTACAGGTTGAAATCCCCAAAAATCATCCGATTTGGTTTGGATATGAGGACGAATTTCATCCTAGATTCGAACCTAGGGTTTTGACTATTCCCCTTTTATTTCGTAGATATCGGCGGCGGCATGGGACGGCGGCGGTCGGCATCATTAGAACGGCGGTGACGGGACGGACCGTTCGGTGACTTCAGCGGCGGCGTCCGCGGTGCAGGCGGGCGACTCTAGTTCAGCGGTAGTCGCGCCTGCTGGGGTTTTGGGGGGTTGCCTCGCGTGCGTGCAGCACACGCGCTAGGCTCGTGGCTACGCGTGGCAACCCCCTTTTTTCAGCCTTTTTTTTCTTTTTTTTTTGCTTTAATCAGGGCCGTTCGATTGAAATACCCTAAATTCGATGGCTCCGGTTTAACCTGCTTATTGGAAGAAAAAAATGTTATTTGGGCTCTTTTGGATTTTTTTGCTTCTAAATTAATTGAGGTAAAAATCTAGTGACAACAGAGTGATTACTTGATTGTGAAATATGCTTGAATTGTTATTGATTGAATTGTAATGCTTATTGCTTAATTGAATTAGATTGAATTGAAGCATGATGATATAGATAGAAGTACATAATTCATTGTTGAATGACATATTGATTGATACTCCTACATTAACCATGGAAACATTGATATTGGATTGGATTGAGCCCTTTTTGATTAAACGGGAATATTAGCACAAATTGGGCATATTGAATTGGACACATGCTTCTAATTGATTGAAAGGAATAACTATTGAAAGCCTTGGTCTTGACTTGGTCTTAGATATAGTTGGCATGCCATAGAGTCTATAGAGCTCATTGTTGGGGTGGACTACGGTCTGAGACATTGATCCCTAATTGGCGACAATAGGAGGGATTGACCAGGTACTTGGTACCATATTGGTTATTGTTATTGGCGACAATTTGGTTGGAGACTCAAGTATCTAGACTGAGTAATCGATTCTCAAGGCTATACTTAAAATGAACTTATACATCATATACATTGAATCTATTGTCATATTGAATTGCATTAATTGATTGAAACATTGCTTTAACATTGTTTATATGAGATTACTTGATGGTAGAGGAATATCGAATGCCTTGAAATATTGATATGGAAACATTGCTTGAACATTGTTTATATGAGGATACTTGATGGTAAAGGAATATCGAATGCAATGAAATATTGACATTGAAACATTGATTGAACCTTGCTTATGAGATTGCTTGATTGTAAAGGAAACATCAAATGTCATGAACTATTGAACATTGCTTAAGTGGTTGCTTGTGTATTGAAACATTGATTGAACATTGCTTATGAGATTGCTTGATTGTAAAGTAAACATCAAATGCCACGAACTATTGAACATTGCTTAGGAGATTGCTTGATATTCAAACATTCATTGTGTTCAAAGGATATGTGAAGCCTAAAGAAATCGAATTGGATGATTAAGCATGTCGAAACTTCAAGCCTTGTGTTGATATTGGATTGAAAATTTAAGCAATGCACCTAGTACTGTTTGCCTAGTTTGAATGGTTCCTTATTGATGGGGGAACCATACCATCTATTGATGGTTCATAGTTGAGACTTTTTGTATTGATTGCCTTGTAACTTCAACTCACTCACTAAGCTTTCCTTATCCTAGTCTCATTTCTATGATACAGGTTGATTTTGGATATCCTTGAAGTCTAAGCTCATACAAGTCACTTGTTGCTCAAAAGAGTATGTTTCCATTTTGTTTAGTTCTCCTTGGATGGTGGCACCTTAGGCATGTATATATAAGGTCATTTAACTATGGTTTGTATAAGTTAATCCTATCTTTGATCTTTAGGAAGTTTGGCATGTAAAAATGAGTATGTATGCACTATAATGAACTTGTACGCTAGATAGTCTAGTGTTTGGTTTACAGGGATGAATTATGCATGAAATGGTTGAATGGATTCATTGAAATTGGTTAGTTGATATTGGCTAAATGTCGTAATCCACATGTTTAGACATGAACTACATTGATCACCTAAGGAACTACTCATATTGTCTAGAAAATATTGGAAGCTTGAATGATTGATTATGGTAACTTAAGTAAATGAATAAATTATAAGTCTAGACTTGAATCTTTATGGCCACATTTAGTTCTAGCCGAATGGTGTAGATGATTGTGTATGACTATATGTTTGATT
Organism: Hibiscus mutabilis; assembly: GCA_019671005.1. Lineage (NCBI taxonomy): Eukaryota > Viridiplantae > Streptophyta > Magnoliopsida > Malvales > Malvaceae > Hibiscus > Hibiscus mutabilis. The sequence goes on from CM033715.1 coordinate 29,897,171, forward strand.
AAAGTCACATATGTAATTCTTATAAAACACTAGTTGAAATGCTTAATAGTCACAATGAATGTTAAGATGTTCCATACATCCCTCACCTAGATCTAATAGTAGCTTGGAAATTAAGTAAGCTTTTCATGGATTGAATATGATAACATATGGTATTAAGAGACCTAGTTTATCAAGTGAGTGCATCATGTATGTTTTAATTGGACCTCTCTTAATCGAATTATGACTTGATGTGCAAGAAAGACCTTAATCGAATGGTACTTAATGCCTAACCTTGTTTGAATGGTTGATTATAATTGTAGTAACTTACCTAATCCTACTAGGGTGGTTAGAGTATGTTACAGAATGATAATAAGAGCTAATGGTTGTATGATTCTAGGGTTTATTACATGAATAGGCTATTGTCATTGGTCATTTAGGTGCCACCTAGGAGTTACTTGAATATTGATTGGATTGTGACTTGAGCTTGACTTCTCTTATTCCTTATATATAGAATGTCTGAAACAAGATTGGACGAGGATAATGAAAGCTCGATTGGCTCCTCCAATAAGGGAGGGAGCGTAAAAATGAAGCAGGATTCCTAGAAGCCTGCTGAACCTCAACAAGTTTAGCACGAAGTTCATGTGATCCATCATATTCAATGTGTGTGTAGTTGTCTATGTCTTGGGTGACACGGTGTCATTCCAATTATTGCTTGGTTATGTGATATGTGTGAATCATGATCATATACTGAAGGCTCGCACAGGGCAGCTAACTATGAATGTTGAAGTCTCTTATTAAAGAGAGAAATAATCAATTATCATACAAATATTGAAACTTAGAGCCATGATATTGAAAGACATTGGAAGAAACCGAAATGATTAATTGAATTTTTAAAAGACATCAAGTAAAAGACAAGAAAGATTTCTTATCCAATAAGATATACTTCAAACATCGATCGTAAGATCTCCTTTAAGTGAAAAGCCTAAATTGAAGCCTGAATATGTCAGTTGTAGAATAATTGCTACCAATCCTTTAGGAGATAATGTAATAGTAAACCAAATATGTAAAGATTTCCCTTTGTTTATTCAGGGCATCCCATTCCTAGCCGACTTGTTATTGTTACCTTTTCTTGAATTTGACCTCAGTCTGGGATCAGATTGGTTAGGAAGGCATCAAGCTTGGGTAGATTGGCAAAAGAGAAAAAAAAATCTCTGAGGTTTAGGAGAAAAAAATCCATTACCTTGATCGACAAGAAACCTATTAGCATCTTTGCTGCTATGATTAAAAGTGATGAAATTGAATTTGGGGTGAGTTCATTCCCTATTGTTTCTGACTTCCCTGATGTTTTTCCTGAGGAATTGCCAGGATTGCCCCTATTTGGGAAGTCGAATTCAAGATTGAAGTTCAACTAGGAGTGATCTAGTGTTTATTGCTCCATATCGAATGGCCCCTATTGAACTCAAAGAGCTTAAGCAACAATTGCAAGAGCTTCAAGACAAAAGGCTTCATCCGACCTAGCTCTTCACCCTGGGGAGCACCCGTATTGTTCGCTAAAAAGAAAGACGAGTCGATGAGGCTATGTACTAATTATCTTCAGCTAAACCGACTCACTATCAAGAACAAATATCCACTTCCGAGGATTGAGGACTTATTCGATCAATTCAAGGATGCCAAAGTCTTCTCCAAGATTGATTTGCGATCGGGGTACTATCAGATGAGAATACAAGACTCAGATGTACCCAAAACGGCTTTCAGGACTCGTTATGGTCACTACGAGTTCCTAGTTATGCCCTTCAGGCTAACCAATGCTCCAGCGGCTTTCGTGGACTTAATGAACCGGTTGTTCAAACCCTATTTGGACAAATTTGTGGTTGTCTTTATTGATGACATTCTTGTCTACTCAAAGGACAAAGAAGAACATGCTAATCACCTTCGAATTGTACTCTAAACATTGAGGGAAAATTGGCTATATACCAAATTGAGCAAATGCGAGTTCTGGCTCTCTTAAGTATCCTTCTTGGGCTATGTTATCTCGGCCAAAGGGATAAAGGTTGATCCTAAGAAGATTCAAACCATCATCGAATGGAGAGCTCCAAGAAATGTTAGCGGAATTAGGAATTTTCTCAGTTTAGCCGGGTATTACCGAAGATTCGTGAAAGGGTTCTCGATTTTGGCTACTCTATTGACTCGACTCCTTCGAAAGAATACTCCATTTAAATGATTTGAGGACCAGCAATGGAACTTTGATTAATTTAAACAAGTCCTAACTCAAGCTCCTATTCTAATCCAACCTGAACCGAGAAAAGATTTTACAGTATTTAGTGATGCTTCCCACCTCAGTTTAGGGTGTGTATTGAGAAAGATGACAAGGTCATTGCCTAGGCTTCTCGACAACTCAAGCCACATGAATTGAACTATCCAACATACGACTTGGAGCTAGCTGCAGTCGTGTTTGCATTAATGATCTAGAGACATTATTCATACATAGAGAAATGTCGATTATTTACGGATCATCAGAGCTTAAAATACATTCTAACTCAAAAAGGAGTTAAATCTTCAACAACGAAGATGGGTGGAACTACTAAGAGACTATGACCTAACCATTGATTACCACCCGGGCAAGGCAAATGTTGTGGCTGATGCACTCAGTCGCAAACATTCAATTGGTAAGATCGAATACGATTTTTCCAACATTATTTATCCCCTATTCGAATGGATGATGTGAATCCACTAATTAAAATTCTTTAAATTGTAGCTTCAACTACCTTCAATGCCCATTTTAAGCTCCTAATGAATCGAAGATATGTGGCAGAACTTCAAGTTCAACCCGACTTGAATTCGAGGATCAAAGAGCTTCAACAAAATGATCCCGAACTTCTACAGATATTGAAAGAAATTGAATCCAAACTGAGCAATGAATTCTCACATCAATCGAATGGAGTGCTCTACTTCAAGAACCGGGTTTGTGTACCCAATGACCCAATCCTTAAGAGGGAAATGCTTCAAGAAGCACATAGTAGTCCTTTTTCAATACATCCGAGAGTGATCAAGATGTACAAGGACTTAAAGGAAGTCTATCGGTGGCCGGGATTAAAGGCCGATATTGTTGACTTTGTATCAAAGTGCCTCACTTGCCAGAAGGTGAAGGCCAAACACCAACTATCTGCTAGACTCCTTCAACCCATCGAATTGCCTCAATGGAAGTGGGAGTGTATAACAATGGACTTTGTATTGGGATTGCCTCTATCACCGAGGAAAAATGATGCTATTTGGGTGATCGTTGATAGATTCACCAATTCGGCTCACTTTCTACATGTTCGAATGAACATGAGCCTCAAACAGCTAGCCAAATTGTACTTGAAAGAAGTGATCAGACTTCATGGTGTTCCTAGATCTATTATAACAGATCGGGACTCTCATTTTACTTCTCGATTTTGGAAGGCACTTCAACAAGCTATGGGAACCAAGCTGAACCTTAGCACTGCCTTCCATCCACAAACTGATGAACAATCTGAAAGGGTAATTCAAGTGCTTGAAGACATGCTATGAGCTTGCATTATTGACTTTGGTAAAGACTGGGAGAAATCTTTATCATTAGCTGAGTTTGCCTACAACAATAGCCATCAAGCTTCTATCAAAATGGCTCCATTTGAAGCATTGTATGGTAGAAGATGTAGAACTCCCTATGCTGGTCAGAATTGGGTAAGAACAAGGTCTTAGGACTTGAGTTGCTTCGTGAAACCGAAAATCAAGTTCGGGTGATCCATAATAGATTGAAAGAGGCCTTTGATAGGCAAAAGGCTTATACCGATCTTAAGAGAAGAGACATTAAATATCAAGTGGGAGATTATGCATTCTTTAAGGTATCTCCTTGGAGAAAAATCCTCTGATTCGGGAAGAAGGGTAAACTAAGCCCTCGATTCATCGGACCTTTTGAAGTCTTAGAGAAGATTGGTATAGTTGCATACAAGCTAGCACTACCTACTGAATTCAATAAAATACACAACATCTTCCATGTATCGATGTTCAGGAAATATCGATCAGATCCATCACATGTTCTAAAGCCTGATGAAGTGGAATTTAATCCTGATCTATCGTATAATGAAGAGACAGTTCAAATACTTGATAAATAAGTCAAGAGGCTTCGCAATAAGGTTGTACCATTGGTTAAGGTTCTATGGAAGAATCACAAAGTAAAAGAAGCCACTTGGGAACCTGAAGCAATGATGAGAAAGCAGTACCCTCATCTATTCCCCTCAGGTAAATTCGAGGACGAATTTCTTTAAGTGGAGAGAATTGTAATATCCTTAAATTTAGTACATAATAAGTTACTACAACACCTTCATTTAATCCCTAATTGATTGAAAGAAAGGTGTTAAATCTAGCTATAAGGACTAGAATGCTATAATTGAAAAAGTAGTAACCTAATGTATAAGTGACCAAACCAAAACAATTGACAAATTAAAGAATGCATGCAAAATTTTCACATTCCTATAATGCCCCTACACATGTCATTAATTAAAGGATAATTAAGGGAAAATTAGTCAATTGGAAGAGATAATGGATGATCCATTATCATCTTCTTCTTCTCTCCTTGTCATGGGATTGAATAGGAAGAGAGAAAAGGCTTTGAGAGAGAAAACACCATAATTCATTGATGCAAGCTTGAATTTGGTGAAATTGGAGTTGCTAACACTCATATAATCTTGATAGGAAGGTAAAATCTCTTCCTTGATGTGTTATAGATTGTTTGATTATGCATATGATGATGTTCTTGTTGTCTTGATGAATTGGATGATTTCTATGTGTTTTAGAAGCATGATAGAATCAAATTGAACTTCAAATTGTAATTCCTAGTAACCAATTTGATATATGATATATGTGTGATTGCTGGAAATTTGAGAATTATGAACATGATAGAAAACAATCTTGGTTAGGGACTATTTTGATTGAGAAATTGTGTGAACATGTTAAATGAACATAGAACCCTGTTTTGATCATGTTTCTAGGTAAAAAGAAGATTGAATTGAATACATATGTTGCTGGAAATGTGACTACACCTAATTGAACTAGTTAAATTAGGTAATGGACTGCCTAGTTGATGAAATGAATGTGCAAATGTGATCAAAGAGATCACACTAGGTTCAACATGATTTTGCCCTGTTTTAAGAACATTGCTAGGTGAATTATGATGGCCTATACATGTATGAACGTGATCATGAATAGAATTATCATGTTAGGACCTTGCTAAAATGAGTTAAGAAGCTAGAAATCCAGCCTAGTGTAATCTGCCCAGAATCACTAAAACTTTAATATAATGAATTTAAGGCTGAAATTTTTATAGACGACACCTTGGTATGTCTAAATTCATTAGGAGAAAACAGAGCTAAACTCTGGGTTGTATACTGAATTTTAGAGAAGAAATACTAGAGATAGTGCAAACTGCCCAGTAAAGCAAAATGCCATGTCTTTAAGTTAAAAACTGTATTAATTGGCAAAGAACTAAAATGCAAGCCTTATATGTTCATAAATACAATTTTTTAGCTTTCCAACAGTTTAAACCAATTGAAATTTTGACGTACGGAATGAAAGATATGCATGATTTAGTGACTAAAGTGCAAGCTGCCTGGCAGCAGCTGCATAGGCAAATACACATTGTTTTGTGGCATTTTGTAAACTGTCTTGTAAACAGTTTTAGGCCTTTGAATATGCCTTGTTTTACATGAACTAGAACGTAGATAAGTGTAGTTAAGTAAAAAGGAAAATGTATACGAGTATGCTGCCCAATATGTGAATGTTATATTGAATTGTATGTTTATATATGGAGTCACATAATGACTCGATTGATTATTGGATTTTACCTAATACCATATGTATTGTATAAATGTTAGATCAAGTGGAAATTAATGATAAAGGGGCTCACTTAGATCAACAAGCTAGTAGAGGAAAAGGGATTACAATCCGGGATCGACAATAAGCTCAGAAAATTCCTGTGAGTGTAGTTTAAAGTTTGGAGAGGGCGGTAACCTCTCCAAGTCTGTTTTCATTTGTAAAATTATTGTATCTTAAGTGTAAATTGCTTAATGAGCTTGATATGAAGCAATAGCAAGGTAAGTACACCTTTGAGTGGTTACTTGATTGTGAAGTATGCTTGAATTGTCATTGATTGAATTGTAATGCTTATTGCTTAATTGAATTAGATTGAATTGAAGCATGATGATATAGATAGAAGTAGACAATTCATTGTTGAATGACATATTGATTGATACTCCTACATTAACCATGGAAACATTGATATTGGATTGGATTGAGCCCTTTTTGATTAAAAGGGAATATTGGCACAAATTGTGCATATTGAATTGGACACATGCTTCCATGGTTGGCACAAATTGTGCATATTGAATTGGACACATGCTTCCATTGATTGAAAGGGATAACTATTGAAAGCCTTGGTCTCGAGTCATTCTTAGATATAGTTGGCATGCCATAGAGTCTATAGAGCTCATTTTCGGGGTGGACTATGGTTCGGGACATTAATCCCTAATTGGCGACAGTAGAAGGGAAGTATTGTTATTGGTCATTGGCGACAATAGGAGGGATTGTCCAGGTACTTGGTACCATATTAATTATTGTTATTGGCGACAATTTGGTTGGAGACACGATTATCTAGACTGAGTAATCGATTCTCAAGGCTATACTTAAAATGAACTTATACATCATATACATTGAATCTATTGTCATATTGAATTGCATTAATTGATTGAAACATTGAAACATTGCTTGAACATTGTTTTTATGAGATTACTTAATGGTAGAGGAATATCGAATGCCTTGAAATATTGACATGGAAACATTGCTTGAACATTGTTTATATGAGAATACTTGATGGTAAAGGAATATCGAATGCCATGAAATATTGACATTGAAACATTGATTGAACCTTGCTTATGAGATTGCTTGATTGTAAAGGAAACATCAAATGCCATGAACTATTGAACATTGCTTAAGTGGTTGCTTGTGTATTGAAACATTGATTGAACATTGCTTATGAGATTGCTTGATTGTAAAGAAAACATCAAATGCCATGAACTATTGAACATTGCTTAGGAGATTGCTTGATATTGAAACATTGATTATGTTCAAAAGATATGTGACGCCTAAAGAAACCCAATTGGATGATTAAGAATGTCTAAACTTCAAGCCTTGTGTTGATATTGGATTGAAAATTTAAGCAATGCACCTAGTACTGTTTGCCTAGTTCGAATGGTTCCTTATTGATGGGGGAACCATACCATCTATTGATGGTTCATAGTTGAGACTTTTTGTATTGATTGCCTTGTAACTTTAACTCACTCACTAAGCTTTGCTTATCCTAGTCTTATTTCTACGATACATGTTGATTTTGGATATCCTTGAAGTCTAAGCTCATACAAGTCACTTGTTGCTTAAAAGAGTATGTTTCCATTTTGTTTAGTTCTCCTAGGATGGTGCTACCTTAGGCATGTATATATATGGTCATTTAACTATGGTTTGTATAAGCTAATCCTATCTTTGATCTTTAGGAAGTTTGGCATGTAAAAATGAGTATGTATGCACTATAATGAACTTGTATGCTAGATAGTCTAGTGTTTGGTTTACATGGATGAATTATGCATGAAATGGTTGAATGGATTCATTGAAATTGGTTAGTTGACATTAGCTAAATGTAGTAATCCACATGTTTAGACATGAACTACATTGATCACCTAAGGAACTAGTCATATTGTCTAGAAAATATTGGAAGCTTGAATGATTGATTATGGTAACTTAAGTAAATGAATAAATTATAAGTCTAGACTTGAATCTCTATGGTCACATTTAGTTCTAGCCAAATGGTGTAGATGATTGTGTAGGACTATATGTTTGATTAAAGTCATGTATGTAATTCTTATAAAACACTAGTTGAAATGCGTAATAGTCACAATGAATGTTAAGATGTTCCATACATCCCTCATCTAGATCGAATAGTAGCTTGGAAATTATGTAAGCTTTACATGGATTGAATATGATAACATATGGTGTTATGAGACCTAGTTTATCAAGTGAGTGCATCTACAACTATAATCTCTGATCGAATGAATATGAGCTTGGATATCTTAGCCGAGCTATATATTCATGAATTGATTCGGTTACACGGTGTATCTACAACTATAATCTCTGATCGAGACCCCAAATTTGCTTCTCGATTTTAGAAATCCTTGCAAAAGGCTTTAGGGTCTAAAGTGCATCTTAGCACAGCCTTCCAGCCTCAATCTGATGGACAATCAGAAAGGATAATTCAAGTACTCGAAGATATGTTGTGTGCTTGTGTAATAGACTTTGGAAAGAATTGGGAAAAGTTTCTACCCTTAGTAGAGTTTGCTTACAATAATAGCTATCAGGCATCTATTCAGATTGCACCATTTGAAGCCTTATACGGGACGAATTGTAGGACTCCCTTATGTTGGTCTAAATTGGGAGAGAACAAAGCTTTCGGACCTCAACTGCTTAGAGAAATTGAAGAACAAGTACAAATCATTCATAGCCGATTGAAGGCAGCTTTTGATAGGAAGAAGGCCTATGCAGACTTGAAAAGGAGAGATATTCAGCACAATGTAGGAGACAAGGTCTTCCTTAAAGTATCTCCTTGGAAGAAGGTCTTCAAGTTTGGAAGAAAGTGGAAGCTCAGTCCCCAATTTATCAGACCTTTTAAGGTCATTGAAAGGATATGACTAGTGGCCTATCATTTGGCTCTTCCTAGTGAGTTCGATAAGATTCCCAACGTGTTTCACGTATCTATGCTACGAAGATACAGATCTGATCCATCCCACGTCCTTGAACCTAAAGATGTTAAATTGAACCCTGACTTGTCATACAAAGAAGAACCAATCTAGATTCTAGATTATGAAGTCAGAAAGCTTCGTAACAAGTCTATGCCTCTTGTTAAAGTCTTGTGGAGAAACCACAAGATGGAAGAAGCAACATGGGAATCAGAGGCAGTCATGACGAAATATACAATCACTTCTTTAATTCAGGTAAATCTGAGGGCGAATTTATTTTAAGGGGGAGAGAATTGTAATATCCCTAAACTGAGCCTATAAGTTGTTACCACAATTTAAACTTATTATCTAGTTAAATTATATCCTAATCAAATGGAAGAAGGGAGCTAATTGTGAGCATTAAAAAGAAGAACACTAAATTATAGTGACTAAAATGAATGACTTGTTAAACGTGGAGTTTGCATGTCAAAAGGGGAATTATGTGGGGTTTTAACCCATGTTTAATTGATAATAGTAATTAAAGGGGAGATGGATAGTCATCTTCTTCATTCCTTCTCCTTACCGAAACCAAACACCATTGAGAGAGTTGTGTCGGGCAGCCATGGAAACTTAGACTAGAGCTTGGTTTTGGACTCATTTGAGGTAGAACTAACTGTTTCTTCAAAAAGAAAAAGGTAATGTTTAGTGTTCATGAAATTCCTCTTCGATTTTGAGATTCTAACAACTTGTTTTGCTTGAAAAATATTAGATTGATTGCTGGAAAATTTGGAATTGATTAAGAGTCTTGTATGTGTTCTTATATTGAACTGATGGTACATATGAATGAATTAGAGGGCTATTACACTTCTTCTCTGAAGAAAGGATTATTTAAGGGTTGTTAATACATGTTTCTATGTGTATAAAGAGTTGGGAACTGTTTTGTTAAATGGAAAAGCATGAACTTACAACATGTCTCGTTTTGTATACATAAGCATGTTCTTGAAGTTGTCTTGATTGAAAATAATGATGTTAAGGACTGCTCTGCATCTAGGAGAAACATTAGAGACAGATTTTAAGTCCATGGACTGTTTTAAGCAATATTGGTTGTATGTTAATGAACCAATTTGAAAATATTGCTTAATTGCCATGTTTTCTCATGTTTGACACATAATTGGACTGACTTAGACATGTATGAGTGAGTATATATGTTGAATAATCATGTTAGAATTCTTGTTTAAGTGATTAATGAAGCTAGAATCTAGCTTATGGAAATCTATCTAGAAAAACTCTATTTCGGGCAGTAAGTTTAAAAATTTGTAGAAAATCACATAGATCAAATTAAGGAATAAATCTTATATGTACAGAATCATGAGCATGTCTAGTTTCATATGCAACAAACGGAATTGAATTCTGAGTTATAAAACAGTTTGTAGAGATTAGTCTCTAAGGACAGTGCAAATTGTCCAGTGGCATAATTTGGTCTGTCTTTAAATAAAAAACTGTATTAATTCGTAAAAAATAAAAAATACAAGGCCTAAATGGTTAGAAAGACAATTAAGTTAGCTTTATAACTGTGTAAACGGTTTAAAATTCTGACGTATGGAATGAAAGATATGAACATTTAAGCAAGTAATGCACCTGCTGTCTGGCAGCAGCGGTCTTGATGTTTTGAAATGAATGCTTGAAATTATGGAGTCATGTAATGATTTAAATAGTTGTTGATTTTGATTTTATGGCCTGGTGTGCATTTTCAAATAGCTTTAAATGCAATTTTGTGTACTGTTTTGTACACAGTTTTGAGCAGTTTGAATGCTACCTTGTATATAAATATATGTGTGTGCTTGTATGGCAGCCTAGAACAATTTGGATGAATGAATTATGTGTATTGCTGCCCTGTTTTGAAGTTAAACGAATGTACCTTGTCTTGAACTTGATTTAATTGTATGAAATGTTATAACGATAAGAGGACATTGGAGGAGAGTCTAAGGAGGAGCATTCGAAAGCTAAACAAAAGGGGATAGTCTTTCGAGACTAAGCTAGCTTGGAGTATTGTGAGTGTTGTTTAATATAGGATTAGGACTTAGGTCCTAACCAAAGATGCATGTCTACTTCCTTGTTATTGCTATGCCATGTTAATGAACTTGATTTAAACTTGGTTGTGATTAAAATGGAAGAATGGCTTAAACTAAAACTTGAGATTTAATAGTAACATGAATATTGGCAAATTAATTAGAAAGAAAAGTGAAAACAAATGCTTGATTCTTGATGCCTTGGCTGTGAACAATTCGAATGGTGCTTGAATGTATCTCTATAATTTAGATACGTGTTAACATGATATAAATCATGAATTAAAGACCTTGCTTGATGCCTAGAGATGGCATATGTTAATTGCTTGCTTGAATGACAAGTTAAATTGCAAATTGTAGAGCTAAGGCTCAATTGGCCTAAGGGCCAAGCTTGAATCTTGATATACCTTGCTTGAATTGATTATTGAATGAGAAGATATCTTGACTTGAACATGAATTACTTGAAAATGTGATAAATTATTAAAACAAAGACTTGGTTGCTATAGGTCATAGGTAGAATGGCATGCCATAGAGTCTAGAGCTCTTTTGTGTTGGGTGGACTACGGCCCAGGGCCAAGGCCCGTAAATGGCGACAGTAGAAGGGATGTGTGAATGGTCTTTGGCGACAATATGAGGGTAATGACCAGTATCTTGTTATTTGGCGACAGTTTGGTTGGTGACTCGATTACCTGGACAACTAAATACCAAGGGCATAAACTAAAGAAAGTAAATGAGAAATAATTGAAGCATAAAGCTTACTTGATACTTGCGTTACATGATACTTGAATTACTTGATACGAGAATTTCTTGATGCTCGAATTGCTTGCTATATGATTTGTTACTTGAATGGCTTATAATCTCACTTGAAATGATGTGTACTTGAATGTCTTGCTTGAAATGATATGTTACGTGACTTGAAATTAAAGTATGTATAAAGCTTGAGTTCGATTGCTACAAACCTTGACTAGGTTCAAACTTGACTAATTGATAATTGCCTTAATAATAGGATAGAACTAGATTACTACCTCACTAAGTACATTTTGTACTTATCACTCTCATTTCCACTCTTCCCAAACTACAGGTTAAGAGATTCAAGCAATTTTCTTGATTTTGAAGCTTCTTTCTTGAGCCTAAAGCAAAGCACGAGCCAAGTTAAAGTATGGGTCCACACTTATACATTTGTAATACTCCTAGTTGGTGGCACCTAGTCTTGTATATAGTTAAGCTAGGACATGCATTTTGCTACTTGAAAGTTGTATATATATGAACTTGTTTTGGCCTTAAATGATAGAAAGGCTTAATGGCTAAACTTGAAGTGTGAAATGATAATATTTTCTTGTGAATGAAATGGATTAAGTTGATACTTTTGGTATTAGCTCGAATTGAAATGAAAATGTTCTAGTTATTGTATGCCATTTGAATACTATACATTGTCATTTGCTTAAGCACTTGTTAATCTTGAATGTAAATTGAAAATGATTAACCAAAGTAGTAACATATAGTGAATAAGAAGCAAGCTCATGCTTATATGATTAAATATGAATGATTAAGTACCTTGCTAGCTGTTCAACTCATCGATTAATGATGAGTTCTTGAAAGTTTTAAATTGATCGTGTTTCCAGTGTTTCCAGTAACGCTCCCGAGCCGGCTTACTCCTAAACCGGGGTAAGGGGTGTTACAAGTTCAAATTTCACAGTTAGCTTTGGTAGAAAGATTGGAAAGTTCATAATAAGAAGAACTTGCTCAAGCTTTCTTAAGAAGAATGAAGAGTGGAAGTTCCTTATAGGAAGAACTAGCAGCTCAAATGACAGCCAGAAGGTTCAGGCAAAATTTAGGTCTTTTCAATCTTTGCCATATTCATATTCCACAACAATAAGCAAAGAGGGGCAACTATAATACCCTAATTTTTCCCGGGTATAGGTATATATGTTCTCTTAGTAAAAAATATAATAAAACCCTTAAATAATAATAAATAATCCATAAATGTCCATTTACATAGATGCATGTCCATTTTCATAATACAAGGCCCATATTTCATTTCAGGCCCGTTATATTGGATAATCATCCCTTTTAACTATTTTCCCACCTATTTTTGATACATACAAGTCAAACAAAACCAAATACAACAGATAACCCATTTTCCCGCCCAAACCTCAATATGAAAGGACATGTGGCAGAACCCTATTAGTCTAAGGTAATTCACAAGGTTAATGGTTTTCTTTTCCTCGAACATCAACTCCATGACATCATCCCCTACATCACTTCCCACAACCCCTATATAAAGAGGATAGTGAGTGTCATATTATTAACCATTAATGACCAATAATTAAAACTAAAAATAATAATTAATATAATAAAAGTAAAGAGAGAGAAGGCTTACCTCGGGGAGCTGAATCATTTGGGAAGATCGAAGGGCCACCAGAGCAGCCTGACCGTCACCGGAAGAAGAGATCAGAGAGTTATTAGAATTGCAATCTGCCATTAGAGTTGGAGATCGGAGCATTGTCAATACCGTGGAGAAGGTAATTTCTTCTCTTCTTTTTTGATTCCTGCAAAGATGATAGCACCAAATTAGTTTGCATAAAAATATATAAAGAAAAAATTAATCGAAAGAGAAAGTAGTGGTTGGGAACTTAGATTTGTGGTGGCTGGAGTATTCTTCAAGGGCAACGGTGGAGTCGGAGAGGGTTTTAGGTTGTGGGTAGAGTAGATTTAGGATGGGGAAGCTGGGAATTCTATCGGATTAGGGTTGGATCTAGGGTTTTAGATGGAAAATTGGAATTTTTAGGTGTTTTAAGTTATCGGCATGGTGGCCGATGATCGGAACGGTGGTCGGAGTGGTGGTTGGTGGTGGCAGGCGAATGGAGGAGCTTGGATGAAGTTGGGCTCAAGTGGATTCAGGGGCAAAGACTAAGGCGGGGCTAGGCCCGCATTCTTGGTGTGCATCTTGTTCTTGAAGAACAAGGATGAACACCAAGCAAAACTTGGTGTTTTTGATCTTTGTTGGAGACTATTTCTGGGCATTTGGATGTTTTTGTAGAGAAAATGGGGATGTAGAGAGAGAAATAGATATGGCCAAATGACCAAGTTAGACTCGGTCCAAGCCTTTTATAAGTTGACAGAAACAGTGCCATTTTGGAACCGGGTATTTTAGACCCCACGAGATTTCAACTGGGTTGGATAGGATATGCGCATTCCTTTATTCGGATCTTCATCCTTTTGGCCCTAAATTTTGTATTTCCACAATTTGGTCTCTTTTTCTTTGTAATTCAGTTCTTCAGCTTTGATAACGATTCAATTTGGCCCCCTAATTTGCCTTGTTAATTTAATTTATTTGATTAAATATTGGATTAATGCATGTTTTGAATATAGCATATAGTATAGTGTTAGATAATTAAAATCATTTAGATACAATTGTTAGATCCCTATATACTAATTCCTTTAATTAAGGATTAAATAATTAAAATATGTGAGACTCATTGTAGTAAATAAATGAGTATTAAAAAGGGAAACTTTTAAGTTCTTATTTGAGTAGTGTCTTATTGTAATGAGATGTTATTCAAGGGAGCTTTTAAGTAGAATATTTATACTCATTTTAATTTATAACATGAAATTAACTTAATTAATTAAATTAGAGCCTTAATTAGGGTTAGAACTTAAATAATTAGATTCACCAATTAAATTAGGAATACTGTTCAATTTAGGGTTTAAATATGAGTAGTGCTCAAGCAATTGGGTGTTATTTCATAAATACCCTAGTTTTAATAATATTCATAGTTTTTTTTAAAACAACAATTCAATTAATTAGAATCTTTTAAGTTATAACTTAAAATTGACAAGAGAATAACTGGTCATGCATAAAAACCTTTTATGTTGGGATGTATTTTTTTAATATGAATCGAAGTATTCTAAAGCAACTGCATGTTTCCAATCTCATATTCGTTCAAAAAATATATTTTATCTCCATTCAGAATTTAAATTCAGTTAATAATTATGGTTAAATTAAATTCAAATTATTATTCCCAAAATGTCACGTAAAATTAAAAGGTACCGATAACGGGCGTTTGTGGGGGTGCTAATCCTTTCTCACATGTAACCGACTCCTGAACCCAAATTTTAAAATGAATCTCTGGCTGTTTTTATGGTGTCCAGTCTGCCAAAGTGACCGATGGCGACTCCAAAATGTTTTTCAAGGTCAAATAAAGGAAAATTTCAATTTAATATGAAAAACATAATTTCAAGATAAAGTGAACTAAAGGAAAAACCCTAATTTTAAAAAATCGATCGTCGAGCTATTTTCACACGCAGTTTAAAAATGGTCGCAACAATCCCACTCCCTCATACACGCATAACTACCACAACCATCATCATCTCCACTAACCTAACCATTAAATCATCTCATCCATCTCCCTTTCTATTTATTTAACCCTCGTTTCTCCCCTAAGCAAGAACCTTTTCTCTTTTCATTCTCTTACACGACAAGAAAATTAAGAACCAATATTTCGTTCGTAATTTTTCTCTTTTCATTCTCTCACACGGCAAGAAAAGCAAGAACCAAGCTTTCCTTCATAATTTTCTCCTATCACCACTTTCTCCAAATTTCATTCAATGGCTTCTTCATCAGCACCTCTTCAAACCTTTTTCAATGACGAGATCAAGAAGAAGTATGAAGAAAATTATGATGCTCGAACCTTCTGTTACGAGAAAGGGTTTGATTTCAATAATGAACCTAATATAGGATTCTCGTTGGAAGTGGTTTCCATCGTCAAGAAGCACAAATAGGAGACCTTTTTCCAACAACCAGGGGTGGTTGACTCCACCATTGTTCGTGAATTCTACGCCCATCTCACTACCAAAGATTCATCTTTTCTATTTGTATGAGGTACATTTTTTCAATTTGATGAAGGATACATTAATTGCTTCTTTAAGATAGATGGTGTAAGACAAGAACATTTGGCATTTGTTGAGTCCATGGATGCTGCCAAGAGACAATCACTGCTAAAGGACTTGTGCGAACCAGACACAAAGTGGAACGTCTCTTCCAAGGAAAAGAGAACCGTGAAACGGGTGGCATTAAAACCTTAGCGAAGAGGATGGAACCACTTCTTGAAGGCAAACCTGAATCCAACCACTCACAATGAAACTGTGTCAAAGGAGATGATGGTTTTGCTGCACTCGATCATGATGGGAACGAAAATCAACATGGGTCATCTAATCATTGACGAGACCTACAAATGTGATGGTAAGGTTAATGTTAGTTTGGTCTTTCCTTCACTAATCTCTAAAATTTGAAGGCTTCATAAAGTGCCAAAGCTCGACTCTGACAACACCAAGAAATAGAATGGAACCATCACTCATACTCTATGGCAGCATTTGATTTCCAGGGAAGCAAATGAGAAGGATAAGGGAAAGGCTACTAAGCTAGTGTCTTCTGCTAAGACACCAAAGGCAGAACCTATCGCACCGATGCCAATTGACTCATTGGCATTACTTTCCCATATTTATCAGCGAAGGGAACTCATCCAACAAAAACTAGAGAAGGCTGAGAAGCAGAATTTGGTGCTCTAGCAATTACTAGAGCCAGAGACCAAGCCTTATAGATGACTCTTCAGGGCATCACTACCAATCTTTTGCTACCATTCCTAGAGTTCCCCACCAAGCTTAATGTACACGAAAGAATGCCAACCAACCCCTAGTTTGTTCACACTCTGACCTAACAATCTGATGCCACTGTACTTGTTTCACCTGTACAAGTTGAATTTGCCGCAACTGAGACTCTGCAAGAGTCTAATGAGGAAGTACCGGCCAAGACCAATGTGCCACCAGTTGCACCTGCTTCTTCTGCCGCTTATGTAGCCCCCGTTGCATCTGAGGCAGTGAGGAAAATCGATGAGGTCCTTTACAATGTAAATGCCTCCACTGCGGCATCAAAACCATAACTAAAGGGGAATAAGTCCATAGCTCTAAATTGTGGGAGCTTCATCAAGAGAAAAACCTGAGTAACTCGCATTGAAAATTCCAAAAGGCAGTCTTCTTCCCCTTAACTCCTTGATTTTATACTTTTCATTTCAATCATGCATTGCATTTTGTATATATATGTTTCCATGACACCTTTGGTTTGGGGGTGTGTGTTGCCACACATTTATTGTCATGACACTTATTTATTTTTATGTTTCTATTTGCATTTTATTTCCATATGGATTAGGTATAACCATGCATATGAAACTGTTACTTTTTTTCTTGCCACAACATTCTTTTAACTTGATAATTTTACCAACACTTTTGTTAGCTTAGTTAGAATTTGCACTAGTATGCCGTGTTCGATGATGATATTAGAATCTTTAGTTAGCATGAGCCAACAGATTAGTAATGCCAAGTTTTCTTGGCAATTGATCTCTAGCTTGGGGAAATTTAGTCTCACTTAGTACGTAGTATGCATCTAGTTCTCGTGACAAACTTATGATTCTTGAAACTGAACTCAGAATAAAAATATGAAACAATGCCAGGGCAAAAATAAATAATAAGGCAACAATGTTTTGCTAAAGGCAAGAAAAATTATTAGAATGCTCCCCTACCTTAGAGACAATAAGTAACATGGGCTTCGTGGTTTGCTGCCTCTTAGTTCTTAGGCCAACAAAACTTTAGGGTATGAGTGTGATGGGTTAGCTAGTGATGATGTTTGGATTAACGTGAGGGTTCATCGTATGCTTCCTTTGACTTTTCATGCCAAACAACATCGTGACGCGAACCCAAATTTAATGCCAACAAAGTAACCCTTGGTAGGTAATATATATATAAGTTTGGATAGTAAATTTCACTAAGGGAGTTAAAGGGTACTTGATACATATTGAGTGCACTTCATGCACACTTCATGACCCTAGTTTAGAGTTATATTGTTGCATCTGAATTTTTTGATTTGTTGGCATTACTGCTTTGAGATATTTGAGGATAGAAATAGGACCAAATTTTTCTTGTTAGCATGTGTTGTTAATCAGGGAAATTTTGTCCAGGTGACTTGTTTTATTATTCTATTTTTACAGTTTTTAGTTGCATTACTTGAGGATAAGCAATGAGCTAGGTTTGTGGGTGTGTTAACTCCTCAAAAGTTCTACTTTTCATGTATATATTGCCATGCTTTTGCTTGACTTTGGGTACATATGTGTGCATTTAGCTAGTAGAATTATGCATTTGCATTAAGGAGTTGAGGAACGTTTTCTTTTCTAGATTGAAGGTGTATTTCCTTATGGTGGTAGGTAGGTCAGGAACAGGACAGGTTTGGCAGAGCAGGACAGGAGTAGTTTGCAGAAAGCAAGAAGAACAGAAGAGAAATGACGAGTGTCATTGGAAAAAGTAGGACGAGAATTGCCAAGCTCGGTTGGAAAATGAATGATGATTGATGCTGATCAGTTAGTTGTTGTCAAAGATCACGTCAACCCTAAAATTCAAAAAGAGGATAAGAAGATAACACACCTATTTTGGTGCGCAAAAAACTTTCAAAATCAAATCCAATCTAGGGTTTCCAGGAGTTCTTATTTAAAGGAAGCTTATCGATGAGCCAAAGAGGCTACACCGCGGTGAAAAAAGAGAGTAGAGGGAAAATTGTGGTTCGACCAGGCTAAGACCGAGAGCTCTGGAACCATTGAAGGGCTGCATCGACATATCTCCTTCTTTTTAAATTTCTCTTAGTTTGTAATTTCATTTATGAAGGTGATGTTTACAAACGATGATTTGTTGATGGTTCTCCTAGCCATGAACTAATTCTTTTAGGTTGGCTGGGGACGTTTTTACGATGAACGCTTAGTTGTTTTTTGGTTTTTAATAATTGAATGCCTTCGTATTTTTGTCTTTTCTACTAGTGCTTAATTTTCTTAAATTCTTTGCCAAACGGCAGTTGGCATTGCATGCTTATTATCCCTTGATATCTTAACATACTTAGAAGATAACGATTAATTATCAGATACTAAGGAGAAAAAATTCAGTAGGAGATGTTCAAGTAGATAAGCTTACTTCGGAAGTGAATCTACCCCTTAGGAGTAAAGATTAAAACCTTGCCAAGTTAATTATTGAAAAATATCACTATAGACATATAGGGATTAATCGTAATTAACTTAGAGTATTGTCATCGATAGAGGCAATACTAACCTTAAAATCTGCTCGGCAATAAAACCAAGACTAGAAGTTATTAATTGTTGTCTTTGCTAGCATAAAATCACTCATCCTTTGCCAACGCCTACCATCCATTTGAATACATTTGTTTTCCAATCTGTCTACATTTTTAGTGCATGCCATTTTATTAATCAAAATCTAAAATTCAGTTCAACTTATATTTCCCATTCACAAGTAAAATATTGTGGCATTTAATTCTTGGACAATAGTTGTGGATACGATACACAACTTGCTGTTGGATTATTTGTTAACCGTGTATACTTGCATGCAAAAAGACCTACAATTGGCATTATTTTCTAGCATATTTACATTAATTCACCATTTATTTACCAAGCGTTAGTCAGTCGACAGGAACCCAGCCTCAAAAGCATACAACGACATCAAAAACCAAAGATTCTCTCCCTTTCCTACATCACTAAGACAATAGGATTTTTGCAGAATCATAAATTAGTACCAGAAGTGGCCCCTAGCAATGCAATCCCCTACACTCTAACATCAAGGAAATATCTCAATCCATTGTAGAACATACATACTCATCGCATATCATCGCCGCCAGTGGCGCACCGGAAGCCATCGATAAAAGAAAAATGAAAGAATAAAACAAGTCATATAAGACGGGAAAGAAAATTACCTAGTTAGATTTTTTAAGGGCAAAGGTAATGACGAAACATGAAAATGGTTTAGTGAGAATTCACAACCACAAATGACCCTATTTATAAACCCTAAAAACTTTTCAAAAAATAATTCATCTCCAAAATGATTGGTCTCCCACGAAAAAATGGTTCATTTTGGCCGACACGTGGCAACATAACAACCCTCACTTATAGCTAAATAATTCAAAATTCTTGAATTTCCAACACCACAAAACTTGGCACCACAATACCTCATTACAATTCTCAGGCTCGACAATGTCACTTTATAACCTTCCCTCACCTGGGGGGACAAGTGTTACAACCTACGAACATACCCAGCGAACGATTACCAACTACCACGTGTCAACCACCTAAGGCCTACGAACACACCCCGTGAACAATTACCAACAACCACGTGTTAATCACCCAAGGGCCGCAAATACACGTCGCGAACAATCACCAACAACCACTTGGCAATCACCCACGGCCCGCGAACACACCCTGCGAACGATCACTAATGGCCACATGTTGGCACTCGTGGTCTCGTCTGATGACAACCCACTCTAGGCCATCACTTCCTAGGATATCCAATCGCAATGCCACGACAACTATTTACGAAACATGTCCAAACCACTATAAATAACCATGCAATAGAGAACAACAACACGATTACTCTTCTACACCAAAGAAGCAAACCAAGGATACATTAGAACCATCTTTGACCACATTAGAACCACTGTCTTTCCACTATTTACAGTCGTTGTTCACTTTATCGGACAATAACCTTATTCTTTGATTTTTAAGTATAGTTAATGATACTTGCATTTATGCTAAATCTCTCTTTCCTTATCAACGAGTAAATAAAAAAAAGTATATAAAACTATCAAAATGAAAAAAAAATTGAAAATTAATATTTGATAATATCTCAAGAACATTATTTGTAAATTAGGAATTACGCGTCTCCATTTCTTTACTTTTAATTAGAGTGATCACGGTCTTTCGTAAATAAAATGAAAGTAAATGACTTATTTAATTTAGAAAAAAAAAAGTTTGATATACAGTCTGGTAAATTTTAGTGTTTAGTTTAGAGTTTAGATTATAGGATTTAGAATTTAAGATTTAAGGTTAGAGTTTAGGGTTTAGAGTTTAAGGTTTAGAATATAGGGTGTTAGGGTTATAGTTTTTTTATTTTAGATAGTAAGGAAGGGTTGTGTGAAATTTTTCTACACGGAATGTGTTTTAAAATATTACACATTAATGTAGGGGTAATTATTCCATGTACAGACAGTGGAAACAAAATGTTCTACAAGTGCCTTAGTTTTAGGGTTTAGGGATTCTATTTAGGGTTTAGGGATTCTATTTAGGGTTTAATATTTAGGGGTTTAAGTGTAGGAGTTTTGAATTTAGGGGTGTGGCTAGAAATTAGGGTTTAGGGTTAAAATTTAGCGTTTATAGGTTAAAACCTAAATCTCTAACCATATTACCCTAAAACTTAAATCCTAACATCTAAACCCAAAATTTTAACCCTAAACCATAAATTCTAACCATGAACCCTAAATTCTAAACCCCTACATTTAAACCTATAAATCTTAATCTCTAAACCTTAAAATTAAGGGCGTTTGTGGAAATTTTTCGTTTCTACCGTTGGTGCATAAGATATTTTCTCTTAATTTATATACATACGAAAATATCTTGATACAAACAAGTCTGATAATTATAGGGTTAAGGGGTCTAACTTGCTTAACCACTTCTCCCACTTCTTTTTTTTAACAATTCTTACAAAGGGGAGAAAAATTTTGTTCTTAATGGGTATTGAACTCAAAACTTAAGCGAGAGGGGAAGATTTCAATTGACACATTTTAATCACCTGCTCTAGAGATTGTTGACCATGATTCTCACTTCTTATATCTGTTGAATAGTTGACAATATAACTTTTTAGGTAAAATTGAATTAAACTTTTTAAGCCAACGATCTAATTAGTTTCATTTATTGTGTACAGAACACTAGGTTAAGCACTAACATGAGAAAATATTTCTTCAAAAAATGACATGAGAAAATATCAAGTAATAACTAAAAAAATCAAGTAAAAAGATAATTAAATAAAATATTAAATAATTTTATTTTATTTAAACAAATTAAATATACTTAAAAAATTATTTTGTTTTATTTTTATATTTTTAATCAAGTTCATTTTAATTGAGTTTATGTTATTTAAGTGGACGTTGAGATTATTATAGTCAATATAAATAAGAAAAATAATCTATTTTTTTAATTTACTTAATACTAAAAGTTTACATAATTTTAGAATCTCATATAGTTAAACGAATAAATTAAAAAAATCCGAAGAGAAATACAGTGGCGAATCTTAGAGTAAAAGTTTGAGGGAGGAAACTTAAATTTTTTAAAAAAATTGGAGGCTTAAATGAAAATTTTCAAAAATTTTGAGGGTTTAACTAAAATTTTTAAGAATTTTGAGAGATTTAACAAAACTATAAAATTGAGAGGGGATTTAATTAAAAATATTCAAAATTTTGAAACTTCGTATAAATTTTTAAAATCTTGAAGGGCCAAATTAAAATTTTCTTCAAATTTCTCAAAATTGGGGGTGGTGTGAATCCCACTAGTCCCTTAAAAGATCCGCCCTTGGAGAAATATAATAATTTAAACACAAGTCAAAAACATGGTTACGAAACAAGGATGTTATTGTTATTAATTTGAACTCTTGTTTAAAAACATTTCTAATCCCTAAAAATTTATTGTCAACTATTTGATAAATATAATAATTGTAGGTAGTGATTAATTGGGTTTTGAATCTCCTACACTCAAATTTTATTTTTTTTCTTCAACTAACCAGTAGTAATATTTGTCACTACAGTAAACTAACACATGTGTGACGGGGCTAGAGTTTTGATTTAGTGAACCATACGACCTTAGTCGATGTTCTTGAAACAAACGACTAAGTCAGCCTTAAATCACTCTTCAGAAAATCAAAATTTTCCAAGGCACTCGAACGAAGAACCGTTTTAAGCATAAGAGAAGAAATAAGAAAAGCAAACAAGAACAATTGAAATAACGTGAAGAATAATAAAGAGCTTTCTAGAGTAACTGCCTTGTATTACTCAATGGGTGGAAGATATAAATGAGGTGGGGAGGCCTCTATTTACAGTTGATTCCCTGTACAATAGATGGTCGAGATCAATTTACATCGACAGCTAAGATTGAAAGCCACCTACCAAATCCTAGCTAACTAAGGCAAGTTAATCACTTTGGAATACTTTGCTTAGGTTCACGTTTACATTGATGAATATTCTTATTCGTTGGAATATTTCATAGTAAGATAACATCTATTAATTTAACAAGCTCAATTTATTCGTGCTTTCTCTCAGTCTCCAATGGTCGAACCAAGTCAGGTGGTCTTCTAGGCAACCCCAAGATCTTGTTCAGAACCTCTTGGGCATCTTGTTGCGCATGTGTCTCGGTCTGTGACTCGTGGGCTGTGACATTCTCCGCCACCCAGTCCAGTGATGCCCTCATTGCTGACTCAGAATGAGCTTGGCTTGGTTGGATCTCCCTCGATACCTTGGCTTGTTCCCAAATCTAAATCAAGAAACAATCTCCTCTTACAAGGATGGCTCCCCCCATAAGGAGCGCTCGACTCGGGCTAGGTTGTCTTCCCTTGCAGACTACTCAACTTAGCCTACGCTACCATGTAACATCATCTCGCTCACCATCAGTGTGCCTCGATTTACCTCTGATTGCATTTACTCTAAGTTGCATCAACCTATCTTTCTCCATAATGTCTGATGCCCCACACATTGGCCTTTCTACTTCCACGAAGTCCAATACCCTTTTCACCTCGCTCAAAGGTGGTTCTCCAATAGGCTTCACGTCAAGTGGCTTTGGATTCTATTGCCCCTCCAAGTTTGTGTCCCCAACAGTAGCCTCCAAAGTGATGTCTCTTTGGCTTGGAGCATCATTGGCAAGCTAAATGGTAGTCAACGTCTTTTTTTTCCTTTCCCTTGTCTCAATACATGGGCAGTTGGGCACAACGTATTATTGTTTAGGATCCAAAATATAGACAAAGTTGACACAAGGAACGATGAGAGCATCTACATGGTTAAAGAAGCTCAACCCCAAAATAAAATCAAAGTCATCTAGATGGATTACTTTGAAACTTTCCTTGCCTTCCCATTCACCAATCTACAGCTCAACTTTTCGTGCTTCTCCAACAATTGGAACTTCCTCGGCATTTAGAGTCTTGGTCTTACCGGTTGACCCTTCAACTTTGAGACTAAGTTTCTCGGCAACCTTCTTGGACATGAATAGATCGGTTGCCCCAGTGTCCACTAGAGCACTCATCGATTGTCCCACAACACTGATGTCGACAAACAAAAGCCTTTTATACTTTTGGCGTTTCCTCCTTTGGAGAATTCAATATTATCGAACCAAGTCTCGCAATCTCGCTACTCTCAGGCTTGTCCTCCTCCTTGGACGGTTTTGCTTGATCTGGGCAATCTTACAACTTTTATGGCCCCTTGCATTGGTAATACTGTAGTTGCACCTCTCCTACCATTGGCTTGATTGCTCTAACACTAGCAATCACACCAAGCCTTAATATCTCTTTTTTTGGCCTTGAATGATGGTAAAGAGTTTCTCCTTCTTAGGATAGTCCTCATCATGTGTGGACCAACACAAAAGTAACACTTCAATGGCATTCTCTCATTCCTCCTTTGACGATTGTACTTGGGCTTGTCATTCCACCTGATGGCTTCTCCATGCCATTCGAAGTCTCCTCATCGTCACTAATAGATCACTCTTCCTTTTCACCTCCCTCACTATTGCCCTTGCCTCAGGGCTTGGAAGTTGTCTTGTTTGACCTCTTGAGACCTACTTCTAATAAGGACTATGTAACAAACAGGGCATTGAAAAGTTTAGTTACTCCCCGTCGATCCAATTCGATCTTGGCCTATCGCTTCAGTCCATCTGTGAAGTTGAAGATAGCCTCTTTCTCACTTAAGTCTAAAATCTCGAGCATGAGTTTCATTAACTACCTCACATACTGTTAGTTTGAGCCCTCATTCTTGATGTGCCTCAATCTTATGCGTGCCTTCCTCTAGACATACTTTGGGTAAAAATGTTCTTTAAACTCGGTCTTGAACTCATTCTATGTCCCAATAGTGGTGCCACCTCGTTTCTCATCAGTGCACCTACGATGCAACCAAAACAAAGAGACATCAGTCAAATAAACCAAAATAGTGTTTACCTTTGTGGCATATTCCTCAACGCCCACAGCTCTAAAGTATTGCTTTATGCCCCAAAGAAAGTTCTCCACATCTTGAGGGGAACTTGTCCCTTTGAACTCTTTTGGCTTCGAGATGTCTACCCACCTCTTGGGTTTCATAGTCCCCCCACCATTATTTATGGCAGTCATGCACAATTTCAACTTTATCTTAAGCTGCTCAATCTCACCTTGCATCTTTTCCCTCAAAGCTGCAATCTCTGCTTGAAAGGCATCCCCTTTCAGATCCACCTTCTCGACAATCATGTTGAGCTCAACCTAGATGTCCTCCTTGACATCGTCTCTTGTAGACTCTAGCTCATCTAGACGACCTTCCATGTTGCCAAGGTATCCTCTTACATCTTCCATCGATGTCTCTAGGGCTACGTGTTCAATCGAGTCGAGTCAAAAAAAATTTGAGTTATTCAAGTTTACAAAACGTATTTTACGATTCAAACTTTATTTGAAAATTTTCGAATCGAGTTTGGGAAATTCGAGTCGAACTGAGTCGAGTTTTTGAGTTTTTGTACATATTTAATTGTAATTATTTATAATGTTATAATACATACTGATTCCAATTTAAACAACTTTCTATATCCATAAACCATATCCATATATATTTCTTCATATTTTCACATGTGATGTACATAATATTAGGTAGAATTGGCATACTCGACTCAAATTTGAAAATTAATCAACTAATTACTAAAAAATTCAAGTTAGTCGAATTTCTATTTATAACACAAACTTTATTTGAAATTTTTTTCAAGTCGAGTCAAAACAAGTCAGTTTTTTTTGCGCCGAGTCGAGTCGAATTATTTATTTTTTTGAGTCGAGTCGAGGTTTACCCACCCCTAGTTGTCTTGAGCCAGGCGACCTTGTCCTCAAGCATCGACATCTTGTCCCTCGAACTCACCTTCTTGGCCTTCTCAGCATGAGTCACCTTGGGTGCTGCAACATTGTCTCCATCTTGTGTCATCTCAATTAGTGTCTTTACTCGAACTACTTTCTCTAATACCACTTGTCACAAGACTAGAGTTTCAATCTAGCAAACCACATGGCCTCAGTCGATGTTCTCAAGACAAATGACTAAGACAACCTTAAATCATTCTTAAAAGATCAAACTCTTTCAAGGGACTCGAACGAAGAATCATTTTAAGCGAAAGCGAACTAACAAAAAAAGCAATCAAGAACAACTGAAAGAACGCTAAAAACAAGAGAAAGCTTTCTAAAGTAAATGTCTTGTATTACTCAATGGGTGCATGATACAAATGAGGTGGGGAGACCTCTATTTATAGTTGAATCCCCGTACAATGAATGGTTTAGATCAATTTATATCGACGACTAAGATTGAAAGCCACCTACCAAATCCTAGTTAACTAGGGCAAGTTAATCACCTTCGAATACTTTCCTTAGGTTTCGCGTTTACATTGATGAATATTCTTATTCTTTGGAATATTCCCTGGTAAGATGTCATATATTAATTTACCAGACTCAATGTATTCGAGCTTTCTCTCAGTCTCCAATAGTCGGGCCAAGTCAGGTGGTCTTCTAGGCAAGCCCAAGCCCAAGATATTGTTCAGAGCCTCTTGGACTATTTGTTGCGCATGTGTCTCGGTCCTGACTCGCGGGCCGTGACACATGCATGTAACGAAAATTAACCATGAAACCTAAGTTTGGTGACTAAAATGAAAGTGAGATCTATTTTTGGTG
Source organism: Hibiscus mutabilis (assembly GCA_019671005.1). Classification (NCBI taxonomy): domain Eukaryota; kingdom Viridiplantae; phylum Streptophyta; class Magnoliopsida; order Malvales; family Malvaceae; genus Hibiscus; species Hibiscus mutabilis. The sequence goes on from CM033715.1 coordinate 29,923,782, forward strand.
ATTTGTTTGCAATTTTTTATTTTTAATAATCAAAATGAAAATTTTAAGATTGGATAACAAACCGTGTAATTTACCCTTTTTTCCGAGGCAAGTAACACAGTATTATTTTTTTTTTTGTAAATTCTAGTATTAATATATTTCATTAATTCTAACGTAATTGGATAAATTAGGGAAAAACAGATATTGAATGGTGGATTTTGATGATTTAGCCTAAGCAATTATCCAGTTCTTAAAAAGTATTTTATTTTAATTAACAATATATCATAAGTAACCTAGTTTAAAATAGAGGAGCAGTACAACAGTTGACAAACAAAAAGAAATCACAAGTTATGCTAACGTGTTTCATTAATCTAAAAACTCTCTTTTATCTATAAGCTACGATGTTTTTATATAAATTTTGGTATATTATATTCGTATTATTCATACAAATCTTATCGCATTCAATTTTATTATATTTATTTTATTACACTCCCAACGACGGCTGTGGAATTCGAAAGTTGGCTGCGCCATTCAAATCCAATCATATAAAAAAATATTTAAGTGGTCAAATTCAGCCGTTTTCTTTTCTCTTTTGATTTTTCTTTGAAAATGTTGAAGAAATCAATTTAGAATCCTAGAGGGTAGAATATAAACTTGTATATACAATGTGTAATTTAATTTTTATATTGTTAGTGCAACTTTTACTTTGGAGTGGTCAGATGCAGTTGTTATTGGTTAAAAAAAATCAAGCAGCAAAACACATAAAAATACAATTGTTACTAGGAAAATGCTCTTATAGCCCTGTCTATTTTGACATGAATCACCCGGATTGTATTTTGCATGATGTACTTGATGATGCGATTCAAGATTAATGAATACAATTTGGCTTTTTCCTAAAAAAAATAGTTAAAAGTTGTTAATTTAGTTCGAACTAGATTTATTTTACGAAATTTTATTCAGAGAATAATTCATTAAACAAAAATAATATAAGAGACGTTTTTGTAGGAAAAGTATTTGGTTGAACTAAGACAAAGATAAGAAATGAGACTTGTTTGAGGCGTGCACTAGACATTATCTTTAAGGATATTCCGCGCTAAAAAGTACCCTCCAAGATTCAACAAGCACTTATGCCGAGACAGATAACATGTTGAGATATTTGATTTTAATATAACGTAAATGAAAAAAGTTTTTGGACTTAAACAAATTTGCAAAAATATTTCAAAAGTCCATTAACCTGAAATATATGTTTGAGAGGTTTTCAAAGGTTTTTTGACTTGTTTAAATGCTTTCAAAATAACACAAAAATAAAAAACAGACCTTGTGTACGAATACATAGTCGGTCGTACTGATGCCCATTTTACCCATACCGATACGCCCCTTTGTTTTCCCCAAGCTCCATTTTCTAGTAGCAAAATAGGGTATTGCTACAGCCTCAGCCGTACCGATACACTATGGGGTGTACCGATATCCAATGCAATTTTGCCCCAACGACTCTTTCTATTTCAGGATTCGTACCGATACATGTCCCCATGTGTCAATACCGATGAGCCCAAAAGTGTATTTAATGTTGGAAATAAAGTCTCCAACGGCTCCAAATCAACCCCAACAGCTAGTAACAACCACAAACTCCTTAGAGGGTTTAAAAGACCTCTTCAAGAAACTATGGAACAAGAAGAAACATTATTGCCAACATTCAATGTTAGAGACATTGTCTTGGTGCTTAAAATTGTCAAATTCTTTGTAGAAAACACTAGTGAGCCAAATTGTCACATTTGCTCAAGTGTTTAGGATTTTTGGTGAAAGCTTAATTGTGCAAACTTATTTGCCTTGTGAGGTTTTCCTAGTTTGCTACATTTGTTTTTCTCTTGTAAGAGAGTGTTTCAAGACTTTGGGGTATAAGTCTTGGTTGTAAGTGTTATCTCCTTGATCCTAGAAAAATGAAAGACAAATTAGTGGATTTGTGGAAAATCCTTAGCGTGGATAGCTAAGGTAGTGGAGGTAGATTTGGTTTAGAAGTCGAACCACTATAAATCATTGTGTCCTAATTTTTATTACTTAGCTATTCATCCACCAAAGCAAAAATCTAATTCACCCCTCTCTTGGTACATTCGGTTGATCATTCGAGCCTCCAAACAATTGGTATCAGAACTTCATCTTTATGTCAGATTAACATCCCAGAGTCGATCCTTGAAGTGCTCAACCTTTCTACATCAACCAAAGATCATGGAGTAATCCATCGACAAGCCTCCTTACTTCAACAGTGGCAACTACTCCTATTAGAGGAATAGGATGATGTTCTTCATCAAAGCCCATGACAATAGTCTTTGGGATGCAGCTCTTGATGACTCGTTCATTCCACAAAGAAGCAAGGCATAATGGAATGCTGAAGATTGGATTAAGATGCAACTCAATGATAAAGCAATGCACATCTTGTTGTGTACACTTGGACCCGATGAGTATGCAATGTCATCTTCTTGCTCGAGTGCCAAGGAAACTTAGGACAAGCTTGAAGTCACTTGTGAAGGAACCAATGAAGTAAAGGAGACCAATATTGGTCTTCTCAACCTTGAGTACGAGAACTTCAAGATGGACCCCAAATAAGACATCAAAGCTATGTTTGATCGGTTCTCCACCATTGTGAATGTACTCAAAGGTTTTAGAGAAATGATCCTGGAGGACAAGCTTGAGAGGAAGTTGATCTATTCACTTCTGATTCATGGTATTCCAAGAAGATCACAATCATTGAAGCAAAGAACTTGAAAGAGCTCAAGCTTGACGAGCTTATGGGATCTTTGCTAACCCATAAGATGATGATGTCAAAGAGGAAGAAGACAGAAGAGCAAGGCATTGAAGAATTGAATGTTTCTCTTAAATCCTCCACAAGCCAACAAGAAGATTCAAGTGGAGAGGATAGTGAAGAAGAAGAGATGGCCAATCTCTTTAAGAAGTTCACTCGATTCATGAAGCAAGAAATTAATGAATCAAGACATGAATCGAGAATAAAGAGGGAGGTCCCATCATATGCTTCAGATGCAAGAAGCTGAGGCACACCAAGTATGATTGCCCTCAATTCAGAAAGAAAGGATCAAGCCATAAGAAGAAGGCATTTGTGGCTACATAGAGTTATGAAGAGGACTCCACCGATGATGAGGTAGCCAACCTTTGTCTCATGGCCATCGAAGAAGATTCAAGGGTAACTTCTAATTCATCTACTTCAATTTTATATAATTTTTATGAATTACAAGATGCCTATGATGATTTTTTTAGAGTTTAAAGATCACATTTTGGAAAACAAGAAATTGGTTTTAAATTTAAAAGTTCAAAATGATTTGATTTCTAAAACCAAAGATGAACTTGAAGTAAAACTCGATGAGTTTGAACAAAAGAATTTTGATATACAAATTAGCTTAAAAAGTTCAAGAGGATCGTCAAAGGGAATTTGATGACCTTAAAAAGAATTTGTTTAACAAAGATTTTCAAAGAAGTGAAAATGGAGTAAGCTCCAAAACAAATTTTGTCAAAACAAAATTTTATGTTAGACAATCTAGTTCCCCTAAATTTTGAAAGGTCCAAATGATTAAGAACATTTTTGGTCCCTAAGGGACTAATTTAATCAAACAAAAAGGAAGACATTGAAAAATGGATTCATAGGGGAACTAAGTTATTTGGGACTAAGGCTATTGGATCGAAAACAATTTGGATACAAAAAATTAATTGATTGTCTACTTGTAGATGTGCTTGAGCATTAATGAGCAAAGTCGAATTTGGAAGCTCTTGACACACGAGGGAGAAGGACACTTGAAGAATGAGAGGCTTAACATCCTACCTTGGTACAAGTGGTAAATTTAAGTTTCATGCAAATTGTTTGATCATGTTTTCCATGTCTATTTTTCAATGATCTAAGCATGTTTGTATGACTCCATGATGTGCCTAATTACATATAGTTAGGGGGAGTCTCAATTGCATGAGTTACATGTTTTTGGCCTCTTATGATCATATCCATGTTTTTTGCCTTAAACTTGTAATGTTTGGTTGAATTTGGTGAACTTCGTGTTTGATTTGATTTGTAGAAAAAATGATCGAAATGTGTATCTAGGACTTAATAGAGCATTTGTATGAACTTAAAACTAAGTTGTAAGGTCTTTTTAAGTTGATTTTGCTGCATTTTCACTAGTTCCGTGCCTTTGGTACCGATACATCTCATACCGTACCGATATGACCTTCAACCAAGTACCAATACAGCCTTCTCCATACCGTACTTATAACACTCCCTTTCCGGGCTGGTCGAGAACCAGGTCAGAAACTACTACCAGTGAACGATGCATTGATCGGTTCAATGAATTTCAATCGATAATCAAAGTTTAAACAAAGGCATGCTTTTCATACATTATTAAACTATAACACAAGTCCAATTATCCAATAAGAAACAATAATTAATCATTAAAACCAATTCTTAATCATTTACAAGTTTTAGAGGTCCTTTTATAGAATTAACATTACTACAATGAAATTCAACCTACAAACAACAATTGTATAAATTTTCCTGTTGATCAGTGTTCAATTCCCCTTTCAATTAAGGTCTATAACATTCAGTGACCAAAACGCAATATTTCAGAACTATTTCGTAATACTTATAACTGAGTTATTTGTCACCATACTGATACCCGAATGGTCATATCGATACGCCATGCCTAATTTAAGAGTTCTGAATTCAATAGATACAGACTCGTATCGATACAGCTGGAGACCGTATCGGTACAAATTGACCACGTTGACTCGTATCGATACATGATGAGTGTTCAAAAGTACTATTTTCTTACCCTTTTTACTCATATTATTGTTAGACTTAGGCTCATATTAGTTGCATAATTAGCCATTCATGCATTAATCCATGTTTCCTTCCATCGTTGAGCTTGATTACATAACTTGGTAGTTTTTGTGGGAAAAAATGCTGCTTTGGTGTGTTTTGTGTGTATGTACAGGATCACTTGCCAAAGCAACGCTAGAGCTAGTTGCCAGTGTAATACATGAAGGAGATGCCGAGCTAGTTGTCAGGGCAATGCATGAAGGAGACGCCAAGCCAGTTGCCAAGGCAATTGTCGACAAAGAACAAGGTGATATGGTAGTCGAAATTGATGACTAGACAAGCCCAAGATGACGTGGAGCAAAGCTAAATCCCAAAGGAATTTGATTTCCATGAAGAGATTAAAGAAGAATTAAATTCCAAGAAGATAGGAGAAGTTCTAGAAGGAATATAATTATAATAAAGAATTATATTCTTTAAAGATAATTTAATTCCAACTTAACTTCCTTCTCAAAGAAGGACTTTGACCTAGCCCTATAAATTAGAGGCCATATCGTCAACTTGAGGAGGAGAGCAAGAAGAGAGAATTTTCGACAAGCATCTAGGGCAAGGAGATTTCAACAAGCTTCATTCTTCATCTTTTTCTTTCTTGTTCAATTAGGTTCATGCTAGGGATTATTTATCTTGTGTTTCTTTGGAACCTAGCCATGAACTAAATCTATTTGGCTATGGTTATTGTGTTTTGTGGTTGTGAGAAACTATTGGATTTTGTTTAGATAATAAGAGTTTGCACTTTTCTATTCAAGGTTTATTCATTCTTGGTTCTTATTCTTGTTTGCGAGTGAATTGGGAGAGGATCTCGTGACTTCATCTATTTATCTAATATCGGGAGAGTTAGATTTAAGAAACGAATGAATATGATCTTTATTCAATCTATTGATGGTGAAGATTAGTCCGACTTAGGAATAAGTTAAGGATTTCAATGGCTAAGAGGAGCGCAAGATTGGTTGTTGTTCACCCTTGATTTATCAGGGATGTATTATCAAGGCATGCACAAGTAGCTAGAGTTTCGACTTAGGGATAAGAAGAAACCATTGAAGAACCCTCTGTCGAACCTTGAAGGTTGCTGCCCAGACGCCCAAGTAGTTGCCCAACTAGTCGCCCAGGCAACCATCGATTAGTTGCCAAGGCAACCCCGTTGTGAAAGTTGCCATGGCAACTGAGTTGCCTGTGCACTCTTTTACCAAGACGATCCAATCGGCTATCACACCTCAACTCACGATAACCTGGCCTATCTCTCTCATTTGATCTCATTCATTCTTTTACTTTATTGCTTTCTAGATTAGTTATTAGTTAAAACTCCTATAATCTTTTATTTGTGTTTTTACTTTTTTTCAGTGCAAGAGACTAGATTCTTGAAGTGGCAACAATCCCTGTGGAGACGATATCTTTTATACTATAACTTGCAACGTGTATACTTGCACAATTGCATAGCACTTATTACGCGCAACAAGTTTTTGGCGCCGTTGCCGGGGATTAGCAATAGCGACTTTGTTTTTATTTTCTTGCACTTTCTTTTTACTTTTCTTGTTTAAGATTCAAAGGGCTAGCAAACTTTGGTTTTGCATTGGTATATGACCAGGGCGAGACCGATTACATCAGAATATCCCTTTGATCCAGAAATCGAACGAACCTTACAAAGACTTAGACGAAGGATAAGAGTAGCAATGGCTAATCAAGACGGCAATATGAATCAAGATGTTCCAGCAGGACGAGGAGTGATTCTTGCACGAAACAAAACTATTCGAGACTATCTTGAAGAAGATCTTGATGGACTTAATCCAGGAGTTGTCGCACCTGATATTGAAGCCGACCACTTTGAGTTGAAACCGGTAATGTTTAATATGATCAACACAATTGGTTAATTTGGCGGCTCAGCAACTGAAGATACACGACAACATCTTAAATCTTTCCTTGAGATTTGCAACTCGTTCAAAATACATAGAGTCACCCCCGATGTCTTACGATTAAGATTATTCCCCTATTCACTGAGGGATAGGGCGAAAGCATGGTTGAATAGCATTCCTGCCGGATCAATAGCATCTTGGACCGATCTTTGTCGTGATTTCCTTGCTCGGTTTAATCTTACAAATTTGACTAATAAGCTTCGTAACGACATTACTTCTTTTCGGTAGGCAGATGATGAATCCATGTACGAGGCTTGGGAATGATATAGAGAACTTCTACACAAATGCCCCCTACACGGATTCCTGGTGTGGACTCAAGTAACAATGTTTTACAACGCCATGAATACACCAACAAGGATGATGCTAGATGCCTCGGCAAATGGCATACTCCTAGATAAGTCACCGGAGGAAGCAATGCAAATTCTAAACAGGCTGGCCAAGAATGATTATCAATTCCCCTCTACTAGAAGAGGAGGAGTTAGACGCCAAGCCACAATACATGAACTAGGATCATCATATTCAATTTCGGCACACTTGGCCACTTTAACCAAGATGGTCCAGAACATGCAAAAACCAAACAACACACATGAAGTCAAGGTAATGGATTCTTTTTGTGAGTTATGTGGTAATAACCATGATTCTTCTGAATGTATGCAGAATCCGGAATCCAGCTTCTATGTGGGGAATTACAATCGAAACAACAATGTGATGTCCAATACATACAATCCAGCTTGGAAGAAGCACCCAAATTTTTCATGGAGTAATCCCAACAATACTCTAAACCAGAACAATCAGAATGCACAAGCATCGGAATTCCAGCAGAATATACCACGGCAACAGCTGCCGCAGCAACAACCGACAACATCTAGTTCTTTGGAAAATTCTCTAAATGCTTTTATGATGAAAACTGAATCTTATATGGCTGAGAATAGTAACTTCATAAAAAGAACTGATGCTTTTATTAACAGGACCGAGATGAGATTGCAAAACCAAGAGGCGGCAATCAAATCATTAGAAAATCAAGTCAGACAGTTTGCTCAAAATCTGAATACTAGACCGCAAGGAGGTTTACCTAGCAATACTGAAGTCGCAAGAGGAACTGGCCATGAGCAATGTAAGGCAATCACCACTAGAAGTGGCCAACAACTTAGAGAGACTCAAGCCCGCTCATCAAACAAAACTCCACAAAAATATCAAGACGAACCTAGCGGCAAAACCTTAGATGCTGAACCAGGAATTGCCACGGTAACCGGCATAAGCATGCCTCGGTAACCGACAATAAGGATGCTTGCAAATTGTCATAAGCATGCCTCGACAACCCTAATTGATAATGCCTCAGCAACTCCAGTTGTCTCGGCAATGCCGTCAATCAGGTTCCAAACCAATGAAAGGATCGAAGATATCTGACTTCCTCCACCATTCCCACAAAGGTTGAAGCGACAAAAGCAAGAATATCAATTCAAGAAGTTTCTTGATATCCTAAAGCAAGTCCACATCAAGTTGCCATTGGTGGAAGCAATTGAACAAATGTCGAACTATGCCAAGTTTCTTAAAGACATTGTGTCCAAGAGAACAAGGCTATGAGAGTTTGAAATAGTTGCTGCAATAGAGGGATGCATGGCCATGTTGCACAATCGTATGCCACCTAAGTTGAAGGATCCCGGAAGTTTCACAATACCCTGTTCCATTGGAAACCACTATGTCGGGAAAGCATTATGCGACCTTGGGGCTAGCATAAATTTGATGCCTAAATCAGTTTTCCAGAAACTAGGAATCGGGAAGGCAAGACCTACAACAGTTATGCTACAGCTAGCGGACAGATCCTATGTGCATCCAAAGGGAAAAATCGAGGACATACTGGTAAAAGTTGATAAATTTATTTTTCCTGCTGACTTTATTGCTTTGGATTGTGAAGCAGATGAGCATGCACCTATCATTCTCGGGAGACCATTCAAAGCAACAGGGAGAACCTTGATCGATGTTGAAAAGGGAGAACTCACAATGAGGGTGAATGACAAGCAAGTTAAACTAAATGTGTTCCAAACACTAAGGCATGCCGATGGTCCAGAAGAATGCCAACTTCTTCATGCCACGATAGAGTTTAACTTCGACGAGGAATTTAGTTGCCTCGGCAACTACATTGCCGATCAAGAGGAACCTGAGGGGTATGAAGAACCGGTCAATGAGGAACAACAAGAAAAGGCAATTTGGCTAGTCAATCGACCAGGAAAAGAAGCTGATCAAAATGTTGATGCTACACAAGAAGGCAATAGGGAGGAGGATGCGGATCTAGAGATATACGATGCATTCTCGGATGAACAACTTTTAGATGCCTCTTCAACCATGGATGCGCATGCCTCGGCAACCCTCGACGCCTCAGCAACCATGGACGTGCATGCCTCGGCAACTCTCGACGCCGCAACAGCCCTTGACGTGCACGCCTCGGCAATTTTGGGAGCAGTCGCCATGGCAGCACATGCCTCGGCAATACCCTGGTACGCAAATTTAGTTAATTTCCTTGTTTGTGGTATTTTACCTTATGGCCTTACTCACCAAGGGAAGAAGCGGTTCCGCCATGATGCTAAGCATTACTTTTGGGACGAGCCTCTTTTGTTTAAACAATGTGCAGATCATGTTATACGCCGATGTGTCCCTGAAGAAGAGCAACAGAATGTACTCTGGCAATGCCATTCTTCACCCTATGGAGGACATTTTGGAGGAACTCGTACCGCGGCCAAAGTTTTACAATCCGGTTTGTATTGGCCAACATTGTACAAAGATGCCCAAGACTTTTACAAGCAATGTGATCGTTGCCAGAGGACGGGCAATATCTCTAGACGACATGAGATGCCGCTCCAGAACATCATCGAGGTGGAATTGTTTGATGTATGGGGGATCGATTTTATGGGACCTTTCCCATCTTCATTCGGCAACCTCTACATTCTATTTGCCGTCGACTACGTGTCTAAATGGGTTGAGGCAGCTGCAGTTCCCAACAACGATTCCAAGACCGTGCAACGATTCTTGCAGAAAAACATATTTACACGGTTTGGGATGCCGAGAGCAATTATCAGTGACGAAGGCAAGCATTTTGACAACAGATTTATTGCCAAGATGTTGCAACGCTTCGGCATATCACACAAGATTGCCACGGCATATCACCCACAAACCAATGGGCAAGCAGAAATTTCCAACCGAGAATTGAAGGGTATACTCGAGAAAGTTGTAAATCCCTCTAGGAAGGATTGGTCATTAAGACTAGATGACGCGCTTTGGGCATATCGCACTGCATTCAAAACACCCTTAGCTATGTCCCCCTTCTGACTTGTCTATGGCAAAACATGCCATCTACTGGTGGAAATCGAACACAAGGTATACTGGGCAATCAAGACCGTGAATATGGATTGGGAAAGTGCCAGACAAAAGCGTTTGTTGGACCTCAATGAGATAGATGAATTCTGTGCACTCGCCTATAATAATACACGAATCTAAAAGGAGAAAACAAAGCAATGGCATGACAAGAAGCTATTGCCACGACAATTCACGCCAAGGAAACTAGTTCTCCTATTCAATTCTCGGCTAAAACTTTTCCTGGGAAAGCTGAAATCAAGATGGTAAGGACCATTCGAAGTTGTCAAACCATTCTCCCATGGTGTCGTGATAATCAAGTCCATCACTGACAAACATGAATTCAAAGTTAATGGACAAAGATTGAAGTACTACAACGGTGCCCATGTGGAACGTAACAAAGAAGTGGTCAACTTAGGAGATGCATGAGCATGCTCTCCCTTCGATATTTTATTTTTATTTTTATTTATTTTTTATTATTTTTGATTACTTTTATTTTTTATTTTTAGTTTTTTTTCTTTCGAACTAATTTATTCTTTTATTTCCTATTAGTATTATATTTTTAGGATAGATTTTCTTTTTTTTAATCTTTTTAAGTTTAAGAATCCCTTTACACATCTTTATTTATTTTCTTTTATTAGTTTATCTTTAATTTTAATCCTTATTTGATTTGTCTTTGAATTGTAGGAAAAGAGTTCAAGATAAAGAGGAATTTTAATCCAAGAAGGAAAACATCTTCAACAAGAAAATTAATGGGCTGAATCTAAGGCTTAATTAAAGCCTCCAACTTACCCTAATTAAACCCCCTTTGTCGTCACCCTTCCCCTAAACCAAAACCCTTCTTTTTCGTCTTCCCCTAATCGCACCCACCATATTTACCACCTATCTTTTCTATAAAACCCATCACCCTTAACTTCCAAGAAACCTATTCCTACTTTTCATCTTGCAACTCTTTAGTTTCTTTTATTTTATTTTATTTGTTTTTACAAAACTCACAACCAATATCATCTATGGCATCCAAAATTAAATTTTTGGTTCATCCAAGTTCCTCCAAAGAACCAAGATACAAGAAGTTTTCTACACCAGTGGTTCAAGAAAGATTTCACTCCAAGTTTGAAAGCCGGAAGATTTATGAAGAACAAGGCTTTGAATACTCCAACTCTCATCAAGATTTCGGCCTTGAACCATTCATCTTTGAGAGGATTGCACATCAAAAGTGGCAAATCATTTGCCATCAATCGGAACCGGGCAACATCTCATGGGTAAGAGAATTCTATGCTCACTCACCTAACCCGGCTAATCCTTATGTTTTTGTTCGTGACAAGGCCATACTCATAAGCCCTGAAAACGTCAACACCTTTTACGGGCATTACATTGAGAAGGACGAGCATCAAGCTTTCATTGATCAAATCACGCCCAAGCAACTTGACAAGGTGCTTCAAGAACTCACTCAACCGGGAACTCATTGGAACAACGGTAAATACAAGGGCACGGTAAATCGCCTTCGGCTTAAACCCGAGGCAAAACTATGGAATAATTTTGTTAAAACTTCTTTAATGCCCACCACACACAATAATACCGTTGATATACCACGTCTTTTGCTCATACATTCTATTTTGCATAATCGCATCATTAACATTGGAAAAATTATTTGTGATGAGATTTTTGTATGTAGCTCAAAATATAAGGGTTCTCTTTTCTTCCCTTGCTTAATTTCTAATCTTTGCAAGGAGATGCATATCCCAAGTGAGTCCACCGATGAAAAGGCCCTACCAAAGTCCGGTTGGAATCAAGCACAAATCTGAAAGCTAATGGGAGAGGCACCGGGAAAATCTTCAAGGCCTCCAATTGCCACAGCAACTCCTGCCGCCCCGGTAATCCCTAATGCCCAAGCACCTAATGCCCGGGCAACTCGGCCATCAACCCCGGGACACTTTGAAGCACTCTTGCAACCATTGGTGAGCCACCTAAGGCAAATTGAAGACCGGCAACTAATGTTCATACGGTACATGAAGGAGCACAACAACGCCATCACCCAAGTCATCCTAGAAAAGTACCCGAAAAATCGCGTGATGTTCCCAATCTTTCCTGCCGAGATCCTTGCCCCAGCAACCAATGAAGCAGTCACCACGGCAACCACAACAAATGATGCCCAGGCAACCTACATCGAGCCTGCACAAGCAGATGCCCCGACAACCAACCCTGAAGATGCCACGGCAACCAAAGCTAAAGACATCCCGGCAACCACTGCAAAAGCCAAAGCTAAAGCACCTATGCCCGAATCAACTCCTACGGAATCATTTTTTGATTTTTCATATTCGGACGAGTCCTCCATTGCACCAACAAAGACCGCACCAATTGAATCCTCCAAGCGAAAAGCCAATGACATAGATGAAGAGGACGATGAGGACAACCCCGTACGATGATCGATTCCACCACCGGCAACAAGAAAACAACCATCGCGTTCAAGCAAGAGAATCAAGACACCGACCAAAAGGAAACTAATCATCCACGATGATGAACTCTCGAAGTAAGTCCTCGTATGCATTTTATTTTTCGTTATTCTTGTTTCTCTTTAATGCACGCATTGAGGACAATGCCTCACTCGAGTTTGAGGGGGGATTGTTATTAGTAGTTACCATGTTTAGTTGTATTCATCTTAAGTATTACATTTAGGATACGTAAATTGCTTGCCATGCCTTTAGTTGGAACAAGAATTGCTTAGATTTGATGAATATACGATGATGACTTTGCCAATGCACTTAATTGATAGAATTTTTATTCTAGGATAACCATGGAAAAACTTAGAATTTTACTATGATGCTAAATTTGATGAAACACTGTTGTGGTTTGATTGATTTAAGGAATTCTAGTGAACTTAGGTTGATAATTAAACAAATTGGGGGATTAGAATAAAAATTGGATGAATGCTAGAGGTGCCCGAAATTGGCTCTAGCATGTGCTAAAAAAATTGATCACTAGAGGTGCCCGAAACTGGCTCTAGTATGTGCTAAAAAAAATTTGATCGCTAGGGGTGCCCGAAACCGGCTCTAGTCGAATAAATTAAGAAAACTAAAAACAAAACACTAGAGGTGCCCAAAACTGGCTCTAGTTAAAACATGTTAAAAAGAACCCAATGAAGTAATTTGAAAACCTCTTGTTTGAATAGAATCCTAAAAATCAACTTGCAAACAACTCCGCACACACTCACAAGCATTATAGTTTGATTCCGAGTAACTCCTAAGTTTTCCGAAAAATGAAAAGCCAATCATACTTTGTGCCCTGATTCTGAGAATTGAAATCAAGTTCAAAGCTAAGTTTGTGAAAATTGAAGTCTTGGCAGGTAATTATTAGTTTGCATTGCTTGAGGACAAGCAATAGTTCGAGTTTGGGGGTGTGATGAGTGTTCAAAAGTACTATTTTCTTACCCTTTTTACTCATATTATTGCTAGACTTAGGCTCATATTAGTTGCATAATTAGCCATTCATGCATTAATCCATGTTTCCTTCCATCATTGAGCTTGATTACATAACTTGGTAGTTTTTGTGGGAAAAGATGCTGCTTTGGTGTGTTTTGTCTGTATGTACAGGATCACTTGCCAAAGCAAGGCTAGAGCTAGTTGCCAGGGCAATACATGAAGGAGATGCTGAGCTAGTTGTCAGGGCAATGCATGAAGGAGACGTCGAGCCAGTTACCAAGGTAATTGTCGACAAAGAACAAGGTGATATGGTAGTCGAAATTGATGACTAGACAAGCCCAAAATGACGTGGAGCAAAGCTAAATCCCAAAGGAATTTGATTTCCATGAATAGATTAAAGAAGAATTAAATTCCAAGAAGATAGGAGAAGTTCTAGAATGAATATAATTATAATAAAGAATTATATTCTTTAAAGATAATTTAATTCCAACTTAACTTCCTTCTCAAAGAAGGACTTTGACCTAGCCCTATAAATTAGAGGCCATATCGTCAACTTGAGGAGGAGAGCAAGAAGAGAGAATTTTCGACAAGCATCTAGGGCAAGTAGATTTCAACAAGCTTCATTCTTCATCTTTTTCTTTCTTGTTCAATTAGGTTCATGCTAGGGATTATTTATCTTGTGTTTCTTTGGAACCTAGCCATGAACTAAATCTATTTGGCTATGGTTATTGTGTTTTGTGGTTGTGAGAAACTATTGGATTTTGTTTAGATAATAAGAGTTTGCATTTTTCTATTCAAGGTCTATTCATTCTTGGTTCTTATTCTTGTTTGCGAGTGAATTGGGAGAGGATCTCGTGACTTCATCTATTTATCTAATATCAGGAGAGTTAGATTTAAGAAACGAATGAATATGATCTTTATTCAATCTATTGATGGTGAAGATTAGTCCAGCTTAGGAATAAGTTAAGGATTTCAACGGCTAAGAAGAGCGCAAGATTGGTTGTTGTTCACCCTTGATTCACGCAGGGATGTATTATCAAGGCTTGCACAAGTAGCTAGAGTTTCGACTTAGGGATAAGAAGAAACCATTGAAGAACGCTCTGTCGAACCTTGAAGGTTGCTGCCCAGACGCCCAAGTAGTTGCCCAACTAGTCGCCCAGGCAACCATCGATTAGTTGCCAAGGCAACCCCGTTGTGCAAGTTGCCACGGCAACTGAGTTGCCCGTGCACTCTTTTACCAAGATGATCTAATCGGCTATCACACCTCAACTCACGATAACCTGGCCTATCTGTCTCATTTGATCTCATTCATTCTTTTACTTTATTGATTTCTAGATTAGTTATTAGTAAAAACTCTTATAATCCTTTATTTGTGTTTTTACTTTTTTCAGTGCAAGAGACTAGATTCTTGAAGTGGCACCAATCTCTGTGGAGACGATATCTTTTATACTATAACTTGCAACGTGTATACTTGCACAATTGCGTAGCACTTATTATGCGCAACAATACACCTTAAGACCGTACTGATACCTTTAATTTTTCCATATTCCAGTGACCAAAATCCATATCGATACGCACTGTGCAGTATCGATACGTCAAATTTACTAAGTCCAATTAGGCATACCCGTATCGATACGCCCTAAGAAGTATCGATATGCCCAGCACTGTAATGACAGATTTTATCTGGTTTTTATTCAAATTAACCTATCAAATATTATCCAAATGAAGTGAAACTCTACCAACAATTTTAAAACCATTTAATCTACTAACATGTCAAATTTTATAGTTATTCGAATCCATTTACTAGTTTTTCACCTTTTTAAGCCAAATATGCACATTAAGTCATTTTAATCACCTCTATAACACCATATTGAGCCTTAAGCCCTTATACAAAACATAGGTGATGCACACACACCAAAATGACTAAAAGCAACTAGTTCAACTACTTTGCCACCGTACTAGGAGTTCGTAAAGGCAATATACATTACTTTTGCCTTCTGTTGACTTGCCAAAACTTCTGATTTTCTCCAATCTCGAGTCGCTAACTTGATCAACCTGAAATGCATGAGATGAAATGAATTAGGCATACTTTCTCTAGTGAGGTAGTCATAAACAATGCAATTAACAATGGAATGCATAACAACTCATGCTCAAAAACATCAATGCTATATTTCATGTTCAATATCATTTAGTTCATTGTTCAATATTAATCCTTGGAATCGATTCAACACAGTGGATACGCGAATTCTCTACGCCTCACCAAATCAATGAACGGTCTAGTCCCTCCGCTTCGCCAATATGACCAAAAACACAAACATCCCTCTTCCTCGCCACAATATAGGTCGTAGCCCAAGAATCGTAATCCCCCCGTACTAATGAGCTCATGAATTCTATGGCATGCCAATTGTATCCAATGTCCCTCGAATCTAAGGTCCAGTGACAATATCCAATGTTCTTACCAATAAGAAAAGTTTTGGTGCCAATGTTCAATAGCAATATCAATGATAATTGAAATATTCAATAATCTCAATGGCAATGATTGATGCTTCATTTTCAATGTTACGGTGACGATAACTATTTTGATATCAATGTTCAATGACAATGAAAATGACGATAAAAATAGCAATGACTATACTCTATGTCCAATGTTCAATGCTTCATTAATTCAATGACTATATCGATGTCGAATTCAATGAAAATGAACGATGGCAATGACTATAACAATATCGATGTCCGATATTCAATACAATGACTTACCTCTACTTACCTACTATATCCACTAACAAAGATGTTATCAATACTATATAAAATGACAATGGAATTGGGAAATGTACATAGCCTAATCCCGAGACTCTGACTACACTCACCTCAATGATCCGATGCTCCTACGGCTCTCATATGACAATTCCCTTGTTCCTAGCTTTCGTCGGTGATGGTGGGTGATCTCTATTGAATTCTTGAGCCGATCAATAGCAATAATTCGATATCGATAAACCAAAGAAAACTTAAGCTTTGACAAACACCAATAGAGGTGTGTGCTTGAAGGTAGGAGAAGATGATGAGGTGAGGTGCTTG
Source organism: Hibiscus mutabilis (assembly GCA_019671005.1). Taxonomy (NCBI): domain Eukaryota; kingdom Viridiplantae; phylum Streptophyta; class Magnoliopsida; order Malvales; family Malvaceae; genus Hibiscus; species Hibiscus mutabilis. The sequence goes on from CM033715.1 coordinate 29,940,374, forward strand.
CTTGTTTTGTATCGGGTAAGCTTCTATCTTTTAGCTATTCACTCGCTCTTTTAATGACAATGGCTTTTCTTCTATTGAAGGAATTGCACCTGATCATCCCACGTAGGGATGATTCTAATTGGGGAGGGCTAATCGCAAGGTTAGTCCCTCAACTCTCAATACTCTAAGCTTTAGCCCCCAAACATTCAATTTCTATAATTTAGCCACTAAAAGGTTTCAATACATTCAATAAGGTTCTTAAACAATGAATTGACTCAATTAGAGTCCAACATCGATGCAATTAACCTTGCGATCAAAGTTAACACAATATTTGGACCTCCCGATGTAGGGTTTTCGATCGCCAGAACCCAATTCTAACTAAACTGGATTTTGGGGTGTTACAACTCTCCCCATTAAGAAAACTTCATTCTAAAATTTTACTTGAATCGAATATATGAGGATATTGCTTCCTCCGGTTCCCAGGTTGCTTTCTCAATGGTGTGGCTCCTCTAGAGCACTTTGACTAACGTTACAGTTTTATTGCGAAGTCTTTTAACTAAACCGATTCCTCTTCATAGGATATATTAGGTTAGATTTTAATTGATTTTGGCTCAATGATATGCGAAGGGTCATAACGATACTTCCGTAGCATTGATACATGAAACACATTGTGAATCTTGTCCAGTTTTGAGAGCAACAATAGTCGATAGGCTATAGGACCAACTTTTTCAATAACTTCAAAGGGTCCAATGAATTAGGGACTCAATTTCCCCTTCTTGCCAAACCTTAGAACCTTCTTCCATGGTGAGACTTTAAGAAAAGCTCTTTCTCCAATCCCATACTAGATATCCCTTCGTTTAAGATTTGCATAGGCCTTTTGTCGATCGAAGGCAGCTTTTAAGCGATTATGGATGATGGTATTCTATTTTTCAGTTTCCCGAAGCAAATCAGGGCCCAAAATTTTGCCTTCACCGAGTTTATTCCAACATAATGGAGTTCTACAACGTCTACCATACAACGCTTCATACGGTGCCATTTTGATCGAAGCTTGATAACTAGTTTGTATGCAAACTCAATGAGGGGTAGGGACTTTTCCCATGATCTGCCAAAGTCAATGATACATGTTCTAAACATGTCCTCCAAGATATGTGGAGAAAGATTCAATAACGGCATGTTTCATCGATAGTTCAAAGGAAGGAGTTTTCGATGGTTACCTGGATTACCCTTTCTAACTGGCCGTCAGTCTGAGGGTGAAAGGCAATGCTAAGATTAAATCTAGTGCCTAGAGCTTCTTGCAATGTTCTCTAAAATCGAGAAAAAAAATCATGGATCTCAATCAGAGATAATAGATTGTGGCACTCTGTGGAGTCGAATAATTTTCTTGATGTACAAGACAGCTATCTTTAGAAGACCATAGTCTATTCTAACCGGTAAAAAATGCACTGACTTGGTGAAACGATCCATAATGACCCAAATTGCATCGTGTTTAGTAGGAGTCGAGGGTAGACCATTAGCAAATTCCATAGTGATCTTCTCCCATTTCCATTGTGGTAGATCGATAGATTGCAATAATCCGGTAGGTATATGATGCTCGGCTTTAACACGTTGGCACGTGAGATATTTGGACACAAAATCGATTATGGCCTGCTTCATACCCGACCACCAATGGTTCTATAGTCAATATTATCTTGATGCTTAGAAACAATGAACTGAAGTTTTGAGTCTTGACTTTGTAATGCCTTGATTCTCGAAACAATGGTAGACTAAACTTGAAGTTCAGCTACAAGACGATGATGCTTCTGAAGTCAAAAGTGAGCATTAATAGCTCGAGGGGCTACAAAACAATGATGCAATAAGTAGAATTGCTATGCAATGCTTAGAATTTGCTACCTAATGACACCACTTACCAGGCAAAGGTTTGCGGCTGAGTGCATCAGCTACAACGTTGGCCTTGCCTAGATGGTAATCAATGACAAGGTCGTAATCATTATGGAGTTACACCCATCTCTGTTGCCGAAGATTTAGCTCTTTCTGAGTCAGGAGGTACTTAAAGCTTTTATGATCGGTGAAGAGATAACACTTTTCTCTGTAGATTTAGCTCTTTCTGAGTTAAGAGGTAATCAATGACAATGTGTCTCTATATTTTCAACGCAAATACAACCGCAGCCAACTCTAGATCATGAGTGGGATAATTCATCTCATGTGGCTTAAGTTGTCTCAAAGCATATGCAATAACCTTGCCTTCTTGCATCAATACACATCCTAACCTGAGGTGTGACGCATCACTATAAAGTGTGTAGTCTTTTCCAGACTCGGGTTGGGTTAGGACTGATGCGTGAGTCAACACTTATTTTAACTGGTCAAAGCTTCGTTATTATTCCTCGGTCCAAACAAATGGATCTTCTTTCCGGAGTAGTTTAGTCAGTGGGGCCGCAAACATAGAAAATCCTTTGATGAATCTTCTATAATATCCAACAAGACCAAGGAAACTTCTCACCTCACCAACGTTCTTTAGTGGATGCCAATCAAGAATGGCTTAAATCTTCTTCGGGTCAACTTGAATGCTCGTAGCTGATACAATATGCCCAAGGCAGACAACTTCGGTAAGCCAAAACTCACATTTGGAGAACTTGGCGAACAACTGCTTCTCTCGAAGAGTTTGAAGCACAATACAGAGATGTTCACGGTGTTCTGCAGCATTCTTGGAATATATTAGAATGTCATCAATGAATACCACTGTGAATTTATCAAGATAATGTCTAAAAACCCGATTCATTAGGTCCATAAAAGCTGTCGGTGCATTGGTTAGCCTAAATGGCATCACCAAGAATTCCTAGAGGCCATATCTTGTGCGAAAAGCAGTTTTAGGTACATCACAATCTTTAACTCTCATTTGATAATAACTGAACCTTAAACCGATCTTGGAAAACACAGAGGCATCCTTGAGTTGATCGAATAGGTCATCTATCCTTGGCAATGGATAATTGTTCTTGATGGTCAGTTTATTTAGTTGTCAGTAGTCAATACATAGCCTCATAGAACTGTCATTTTTCTTTACAAAGAGGACTAGGTCTCCCCAAGGTGAATAGCTTGATCGTATGAAACCTTCATCAAAAAGGTCTTGAATTTGGGCCTTTAGTTCTTTCAATTCAACAGCTGCCATTCAGTAGGGCGTAATGGAAATCGGGGCAGTCCTAGGTTGCACTTTAATACCAAATTTAACTTCACGAGTCGGAGGTAAACCCAAAAGCTCATCAGGGAAGATATCAAAAAATTCACATATAATATTAATGTTTGACAAGCGAGGTTCATCCTTGGATTCCAATGTCAAGACATACAACGAAGGGTTTCAGGAATCCATTAGAGCTATGCTCTTCTTGTTAAGGCCTCAAAGATACAGCTTCATCTTTCCACAGTCTACCCAAGCCTGATGTTTACTGAGACAATCTAGACCTAGTATAACGTCTAACTTGTGGATCGGTAAGGCTAATAAATTACCAGAAATAGAATCCCTTGGATCATCATGGGGTAGTTCTTGCACATAAGACTTACGATGACACAGTTACCCAATGGATTAGTCACAGAGATCTTCGATGCTATAGGTTCAAAATATATGCTATGCTTTTTGATCAACACATTACTTATAAAAGAGTGAGTGGAACCAGGGTCCATCAATGCATATAAGGAGTGGGAATATAGTTCAATAGTACCTGCAATTACATCAGGTTCATCCTCCTCCTCCTGGCTCCTTACATGATACATTTGGGCTGATGCTTTCAATTCCTGTTTATTTGATGGTTTTCCCAAGCCACTAGGTTTCCATATAGCTCCCGATGGTCCTTGTCGTGATTCCTTGCCTCAGAATGACTGAGCAAGAAATTCAACATTCATCGGTGTAGCAGTGGACTTAATGGCACCAAGGAGGCAACTACGAATGAAATGACCTTGCTCACCACAGTAGAAGTTAGAGTATGCCCAAAGACCAATCATAAGATGATTGTAAATAACATTTGTTTTACCTTGTTTATACATACAAAGGCATTTCCATTATTATTTTCAGTTACAATTCTGCGTGCATAAATAAACTGAATTATAATAAAGTCCTTAGAATAATATAGTTATTCTTAAATGTCCTTAGTCGAGTATTATTTTGGGAATGGACAACAATAATGCATTAAGACTAATATGTAGTTCATTGATGACAAAGTGTTTTCATTGACATGGAGATGTCAAAATCAATACACAAGTATGTGCTAGAGAATGACATACTGGACTGACCCACTATGAGCATGTTTCTTAGGTTATTATGTGACAGTCACAATATTGCTCATAGTGATAACTACATGTATGATCCTCAGAGTTGAAATCATCATTATTTTAACATTGTGAGTGGCATACTTTGATACAGTCAAATGTGTGTCGTAACTGACTACACTATAAAGACTAATATTGGATATGCCACAATCTATGTAGTGGGATATGGTTGATCAAGATAGAATTTGTCCCTCCTCCATAATAGGAATAATATCGTAGGCCACTTGATTGAGTGAGACTAGAAATGCATGGCCATGCTCGAATAAGTTGATATGAGATATCATAGTTATTCGTTTATAATAGTCTACTCAAGATATCAAGAAATATTATATGGACTATACAAGTGTGATTGTTCCATAACTTGTGTCCAATCTAGATATAAAGGACAAAAGGACGTAATACATGAAAAATAGTTAATCACGAAAAAGGTTATGTCGAATCATGATTTCTTGTGACTTAAGTGACAATAACATATTGCTAGATGTCACTCTTTGTTTGTAATATTAGAAATGTTCTAATATTTACTACTAACGTTACATGAACCTACAGGGTCACACCCACGATTGAAATGAGCATATATTAAACGAATTATATATGTGCAAATTGGTTGTACACATATTTAGTTAAATTAATATATATTTGATACATATAATTTAACTATTACGTAAATATTAAAAGAAAAATAATTATTGTAATTATGACTTTTTTAATATATATATATAAATAATATAATTCGATTTAAATCAATCTATATATTGAAATCCTAATTAAGTTGAATTAGGATTATATATATTTAATATATATATATTGAAATCCTAATTAAAGTTGAATTGAGATTATATATATTTAATATATATATTAAAATCCTAATTTTGTTGAATTGAGATTATATATTTAATATATATATATATATATTGAAATCATAATTAAGTTGAATTGGGATTATACATATATTTAATATATATTAAAATCCTAATTAAAGTTAAATTGGGATTATATATATTTCATATATATATTGAAATCCTAATCTGAGTTGAATTAGGATTACAAAGGCTATACAAAGGCATGAGAGATCTAGCAGTCATTAATGCTTTTGGGAAAAACCTTCTAAATAGTTTAGAGAGTTTTTATATGCGCATTCTCCTCTAAATATTTTAGAGAGTTTTATATGCTCGTTTCAATTGGGTGAACTATGTGGAGGTCAGAGCGTCATCGTTGCGGCTTAGGAATCGACACCGTGGAATCGTGATTGGATATTTATCTCCTCCAAATTCAAAATTCCAGATTTTAAACAAGTAATTCTTCACCCCGATTTGTTCCTCGTACATGGATCTCTGGTGGTAATCGCCGGATAATTTTCCCGCTGGGCCATGGGGTGTACCAGTGTGACCTAACGGTGGTATTAGAGCTACTTGTATGATACAGATTCGAGTTTTAATTACTTGTGTGATGTAATTGTATGAGATACATGTTCTTTTTTTTATTTAGCGAATTTATGGTATTTGTTCGAGCAAATCTATCCAATCAAGTTAATATGTTAATCTAGTTAAAAGATGTTCCTAAGATTGATGATTAAGATTTAATCATCAGGATCTTTGCAATAGGATTTGAAATATTATATGTTAATTGTTAACATATTCAATATTGAGTTTTAGGGTTTTAGATTTTAAGTGTTAACATACGCGGATTAAAGTTATTTATATATTAGACTAATGGTTAGTCTATAGATTTTGTGCGGGAAAATAACAAGAGTTGTTTTAGTAAAAAAAACCTCGCGGATTTTTAAATCCTGAAAAACACGATAATGTTGATGAAAGTTGTCAAATTGTGAAGTTTTTACATAGAAATTAAGATGCTAATCTTTAAAATTTTCTCCACCGCTAACCAGGTAGCGGTAAACCCACCGGCAGCTATAGGGCTGTCGGAACCTCGCAAGGGGCTACGCCCTTTAGACCCCCGCAAGGGGCTTGACAACTACGTAGGAACAATCTGGTAAGACTTTAATAACAAACAGCGTCTTTATTATGTTTGATATGCACGGTGTTTGGAATGCATGGTTATAGCACAATAGCCCATTTAGTTTTATTTATAAGGTTCTATAAATACGGCCTACGTGTCGTGTCTTTCTATACTTCTATTGTAATTCTCTTCTCATCTTACTCTCTCATATGTAAAACAAGTTTATAAAATTGTAATCTATACGAAGAAGCATAGACTAGAGGAACAGAAGTGTGGGCCGATAGAAAAATCCTTGAGAAGTGTTTTTATCCTTAGAATAATTTGGTTCAACCATTGGCTTGGGACAGACCACCTTAGGATATGGGCTATAACTATTGCATTCATATTTACTGCTTTTCATGTATGTGATAAAATGAATGTATGAGATACATGCTAGTTAATTGACAAGATCAAATGTTAAATGGTAAGATAATATTCACAAAACCCCTCAATAAAATATTAAGTCTTTTATCGCTTCCCAATGTTAACCCCCATTAAGGTCTAGATCGATACAATGTAGGTCCTACTAAAGTGAGATACTTGTATCTATGTTGGCCAAACGCGAAGAATAAGCAAGTGATATTCGTTGGTTGTAACATTGGTTAAAGACTTAACTAGGTTACTCTGATAGGACTATAAACCTAAAGGCTAGTTATTTGGATAATCATAAGATGATTATGAACAAGAGTTGTTCACCAAATAATGGAGTTACATGAGATGTAATTAGCAAGTGTTGTTTACCTAGATAGACCATAATCTTAAGAGAAAGGCCAAAGTTGACTTAAGATAATTTGAAATTTGGATCCTTACCCACTAGAAAAACTTTACAAAAAGTATTTTCAACATTACTATTTGAGGGTTATTAATTTTAATAAAATAGTGGGAGTATCAAGTCCTTTTATAAACAAACATTGTAAACATACTCAAAATTCATATTTAATTGTTGTAGACTTATTATACAAATTTGTTATCATTGCGATCGGTCCTTGAGAAGGACAAGTTGAACAACGTAAACTACCTTCACTGGTCACTAGAAGGAATATGTTTCCATTTGTAATAAGACATGTCATTGTAAAAGGAACTGCCCCATTTATCTTGAAAAGTCAATAAGGCAAATGAAAGCGGAGCGTCCGCCACGAGTATTTATGTTATTTATATTAATTTATCAACACCTACTTCTTGGGTATTGGATACCGATTATGGCTCTCATATTTGTACATTTGTATAAGGACTACAAAAGAGTATAAATCTAAGAAAATGAGAGGTGGACCTACGGGTTAGTAATGGAGCAAGAGTTGTTGCATTAGCTATAGGAACATATACTTTATCATTGCCTAGTGGACTTAATTTAAGTTTAGAGGATTGCTATTTTGTGTCTAGTTTAACTAAAAACATCATTTCAATTTCTTGTTTAGACAATATTGGTTTTGAGATAATTATTAAGAATAATTGTTGTTCTTTTATCATGATAATGTTTTCTATGATGTGACACAATTAATAAGCGGTCTCTATATTTTGGATCAAGAGAGTTCTATTTATAACATAAATACGAAAAGATCAAAACAAATGACTCTAATCAAACTTATCTTTGGCATTATTACTTGGGCCACATAAGTAAAAAACGTATTTTAAAACTTCATAAAGATGGATTTTTTGGATTCATTTGTTTTCGAACAACTTGATGTATGCGAGCCTTGCTTATTGGGAAAGATGACCAAAGCTTCTTTTAATGGTAAAAGTAAGCGAGCAAGTGATTTATTAGGATTAATACATGGTGATGTATATAGACCAATGAATACACAAGCCGAATGAAGGTTTTCAATACTTCATTACTTTCACAGATGACTTCAGTAGATATGGGTACATTTACCTAATGCATCATAAATCTGAAGCCCTTGAAAAGTTCAAGGAATTTAAAAATAAAGTACAAAACCAACTAAAAAAAGTATTAAGGCTCTCCGATCAAATCGATGAGGAGAATAATTAAGCTTAGAGTATGGTGACCTTCTTAAAGAATGTGGGATTGTCTCACACCTCCTGGTACTCCACAATGGAATAGAGTTTTTAAGAAGAAAAAATCAAACATTGTTAGAGATGGTTCAATCAATGATGAGTCACGCTGATCTTCCAATTTCTTTTTGGGTACATGCGCTAAAAATAGTTGCTTTCACACTACATCATGTTCCTTCTAAATCAGTTCAAAAGACACCATATGAGATATGGACTGGGAAACATCCTAGTATGTCTTTTATGAAAATTTTGGGGATGCGAAGCTTATGTTAAACATAAGATGTCTACAAAACTCGAACCCAAATCTCATAAATGTAATTTTGTGGGTTATCCTAAAGAAACTAAAGGATATTATTTCTTCAATCCTACCAAGAACAAAGTGTTTGTTGCTCAAACATGAATCTTCCTAGAAAGATAATTTGTTTTCTGAAAAGGAAGTGGGAAAAATATTGAACTCAATGAAATTCGAGATCAACCACATATCATTGAACAAGAGATTGAACAACAACAAGTTCCACAAGTTGTTGAGGAAAATTCAATAGTTTTGGAAACACAACCACTACGAAGATCTTTCAGAGAATGCAATACGCTTGAGAAATATGGATTTCTTGTCACATTGCATGGTGATGTTCTCTTCATGGATCAAGATGAGCCTAGGACTTATCAAGAAGTAGTGACGGGCCCATACTTTGAGAAATGGCTAGAGATGGATTCCATGTCAGAAAACCAAGTTTGGACCTTGGTTGATCCACCTCTAGGGGTTAAGCCCATAGGGTGTAAATGGGTTTTCAAAAAGAAAATCAACATGGATGGTAATGTACAAACATACAAAGTGTAGTTAGTCACTAAGGGTTTTAGTCAAATTCATGGTATAGACTATGATGAAACCTTTTCACCTGTTGTTATGTTTAAATCCATCCGAATCTTACTTGCGATAGTTACATTTTATGATTATGAGATATGGCAAATGGATGTTAAAACTACTTTCCTTAATTGAAAACTAGATGAGGATGTGTACATGACACAACCTGAAGGTTTTGTCGATCTAAAAGATGCCAAAAAATATGCAAGCTACAAAGGTCCATTTATAGATTGAAGCAAGCTTCTCGAAGTTGGAATCTTCTTTTTAACGATGAAATCAAAGAGTTTTGATTTTATCAAAAATAAAGACGAGTCATGTGTTTTCAAGAAAATTAGTAGGAGCGATGTCATATTTTTGGTAGTGTATGTGGATGACATACTGATAATAGAAAATGACTTATCTAGCTTATAGTCTATGAAAACTTGGTTAGGAAAATGTTTTTCTATGAAAGACTTGGGTGAGGCAACATACATATTAGAAGTCAAGATCTATAGAGATAGATCAAGATGACTCCTAGGACTGATTCAAAATACATACATAGAAGAAGTATTGAAAAGATTTAGTATGGAAGAATCCAAAATGGATTATTACCTATGAGACATGGAATTTCACTCTCAAAGAAAATGTTTCCTTCAACACCACAAGAAAGAAAGCAAATGAGTAAGATTCCATATGCTTCAACAATTGGATCTATCATGTATGTCATGCTATGTACTCATCTAAATATATCGTACGCTTTAAGTATGGCAAGTCGATACCAGGTAGATCTCGGTGAAGGTCACTAGGTCGTAGTTAAAAACATCCTTAAGTACTTAAGAAGAATTAAGGATACATTCCTTATATATGGTGGTGATGAAGAGCTAAGTATAAAAGGTTATACTGATGTCAGCTTTCAAACCGATAAGGATGATTCACAATTGCAATCAGGTTTTGTGTTCTGCCTTAATAGAAGTTCTATGAGCTGGAAAGGTTCAAAACAAGATATAGTAGCTGATTCTACAACACAAGCCTAGTATATTGTAGCATGTGATGTTGCAAAAGAGGGTGTTAGGATCAAGAAGTTCATATATGAACTAGGGGTTGTGCCAAGTATTTTGAATGCTATAAATCTACGTTGTGATAACAACAGAGCCATCGCACAAGCAAAAGAACCAAGATCTCACCAACGATCCAAACACATCTTAGGCGTTACCATCTCATTCGAGAAATCATAGATCGAGGAGATTTAGAAATATGTAGAGTACCAACAGATGATAACATAGTCGATTCACTGACAAAGCCTCTAACGCGGTAGAAGCATGATCGTCACACTAAGTCACTTGGTATTAGATACATGAGTGATTGGCCTTAGTGCTAGTGGAAGATAGTTAGAGTATGCCCAAAGACCAATCATAAGATGATTGTAAATAACATTTGTTTTACCTTGTTTATACATTAAGACTAATATGTAATTGATTGATGACAAAGTGTTGTCATTGACATGAAGATGTCAAAATCAATGCATAAGTATGTGTTAGAGAACGACATACTAGATTGACCCGGTATGAGCATGTTTCTTAGATTATTATATGACAGTCACAATATTGCTCATAGTAATAACTACATGTATGATCCTCAGACTTGATATCATCATTATTTTAACATTGTGAGTGACATATGTTGATACAGTCAAACGTGTGTCGTAACTAACTACACTATAAAGACTGATATTGGATATGTCACAATCTATGTAGTGGGATATGGTTGATCAAGATAGAATTTGTCCCTCTTACATAATATGAGTAATATCGTAGGCCACTTGATTGAGTGAGACTAGAAATGCATGGCCATGCTCGAATAAGTTGATATGAGATATCATAGTTATTTGTTTATAATAGTATACTCAAGATATCAAGAAATATTAGATGGACTATACAAGTGTGATTGTTCCATGACTTGTGTCCAATCTAGATATAAAGAACAAAAGGACGTAATATATGAAAAAAAGTTAATCACGAAAAAGATTATGTCGAATCATGATTTCTTGTAACTTAGGTGACAACGACATATTGCTAGATGTCACTCTTTGTTTGTAATATTAGAAATGTTCTAATATTTACTTCTAACGTTACATGAACCTACAGGGTCACACCCACGATTGAAATGAACATATATTAAACGAATTATATATGTACAAATTTGTTGTACGCGGATTTAGTAAAATTAATATATATTTGATATATATAATTTAACTATTAGGTAAATATTAAAAGAAAAATAATTATTGTAATTATGACTCTTTTAATATATATAAATAATAAATTCGATTTAAATCAATATATAAATTGAAATCCTAATTAAGTTGAATTAGGATTATATATATTTAATATATATATATATTGAAATCCTAATTAAAGTTGAATTGGGATTATATATATTTAATATATATATATATATATATTGAAATCCTAATTAAGTTAAATTGGGATTATATATTTAATATATATATATATATATTAAAATCCTAATTAAGTTGAATTGGGATTACACATATATTTAATATATATTAAAATCCTAATTAAAGTTAAATTGGGATTATATATGTTTAATATATATATTGAAATCTTAATCTGAGTTGAATTAGGATTACAAAGGATATATAAAAGCATGAGAGATCTAGCAATCATTAATGTTTTTGAGAAAAAACTTTTAAATAGTTTGGAGAGCTTTTATATGTTCATTCCCCTCTAAATAGTTTAGAGAGTTTTAGATGCTTGTTTCAATTGGGTGAACTACGTAGAGGTCGGAGCGTTATTGTTGCGCCTTGGGAATCGACATCGTAGAATCGTGATTGGATATCTATCTTCTCTAAATCCAGAATTCCAGATTTTAAACAGCTAATACTTCACCTTTATTCACCCCGATTCGTTTCCCGTACATGGATCTCTGGTGGTAATCGCCGGATAATTTTTTTGCTGCACCATGTAGTGTACCGACGTGACCCAATAGTAGAAACAGGCTCTAGTCTATTTATGACAATGACCTGCAGGATGTCATTTCTGGCAAAGTTACATCTTGGATTCTATTAACTTTGGTTGGAGCCCCCAGTGCTTTCAACTGTAGCAGTCTTGGAAAAAGATTGTGTCACAGTCTGAGGTCTTTCACTATTCCCAGAACGGGGAGGTTGTGAGTACGTATTCTGCTTGGGGCCTTGGTACTTACCCTTCTTGTTTCACTTAGGAGGTCGAGGATCATCTCTTAACCCCTTCTCAAACTTTCATGATCCACCAGCCTTTTGAGCTTTCTATGCTGCTTCAGTAGCCTTGACTCGATTCACGAGATCTTGGAAGTTAATGATACCCAAAGAGGTAAACATAAGGCATAGCTCATCACTAAGCCCAACAATGAATATTCTGCACTTCTCTTCTTCCTTCTTGATATACTCTAAACCGTATCGGTAGTACTTGCAAAAATAATGAATGTACTACTCGATAGGTCGGCCACCCTTGTTTCAGATGGAGAAAGATGCTACACCTTTCTGCGAGGTAGTACTCGCTAATGTACTTCTTTCGGAATTCTTGAAGAAATAACTCCCAAGTGACAGTTTCTTCAGGAACAGTAAGAATAGTGGTCTCCCACCACTGAAAGGTTTGATCAGCTAGCAATGCAAGGGCGAGTTCCAACTTGTGCTCGTCTGAACACTACAATTGTTTGTTTAGGACACTCAATATATTGTCCAACTAGTACTCAAGGAATTCAGGATTATCATCGTCCTGTCTAGTGAAAGTGTAAGCTCGAAGCAATGCCAGCTTATCAATAGGGGCCCGAGCATATTGGGCAATAGGTGCAGCTAGTTACATAGGTTGTTCAGCTCTCATGGAAGTCATAAACTGTTTGAACATATCGGCCATACTCCTGTAACACTCAGCTTGTGTTGTAGGAAATTTTGGCTCAACATTTTAAGGTAGGGGTTAGGTGGATTCGGAAGGTCTCCCTCTTATTTCCTCGGTATGAGTCAAGGAGCCGGTAGCATGCTCGTTTATGTGAACTTCGTTAGTTTCTGACATAACTACAACATAAAGAGATCGGATTAGTTGGCAAGTCATTAAACACAATAAAACAACTCCTAGGTGGCAAAGTAACGTAATAACAATGCAATAGGCTTCGTTTTAGTCCTAGAATCGACTAAACTCTAGCTCTGGTGCAACAAATGTAACACCCCTTCCCGGCCTGGTCGAGAACTGAGTCAGAAAGTGGTACCAATAAATGATGTAGTGATCGGTGCAATGAATTTCAATCAATAAGCTAAGTTTAAACGAAGGCATGCTTTCAGAAATTGTTAAACTATAACACAAGTCCAATTATCCTATAAGAAACAATAATTAATCATTTAAAACCAATTCTTAATCATTTACAAGTTTTAGGGGCTAAATTATAATTTCAGTGTTCTAGAGGTCCTTTTATAGAATTAACATTACTACAATGAAATTCAACCTATAAACAACAATTGTATAAATTTTCATGTTAATCAATGTTCAATTCCACTTTCAATTAAGGTCTATAACATTCAGTGACCAAAACCCAATATTTCAGAACTGTTTTGTAATACTTATAACTGAATTACCTGTCATTGTACTAATACTCGGATGGCCGTATGGGTACGCCATGCCTAATTTAAGAGTTCCAGATTCAATGGATATAGACTCGTATTGATATAGCTAGAAACCATATAGGTACGAGTTGACCTCGTTGACTCGTATCAATACACCCAAAGACCGTACCGATACCTTTAATTTTTCTAGATTCCAGTGACCAAAATCTGTATCGATACGCACTATGCAGTATCGATACGCCATAAAAAGTATTGATACGCCCTATATTGTAATGACAGATTCTATCTAGTTTTTATTCAAATTAACCTATCAAACATTGTCCAAATGCAATGAAACTCTACCAGCAAGTTTAAAACCATTTAATCTGCTAGCATGTCAAACTTTATAGCTATTCGAATCCATTTACTAGGTTTTCACCTTTTTAAGCCAAATATGCTCATTGTGTCAATTTAACCACTTCTATAACACCATATTGAGCCTTAAGACCTTATACAAAACATAGGCAATGCACACACACCAAAATGACTGAAAGCAACTAGTTCAACTACTTTGCCACCGTAATAGGAGTTCGTAAGGGCAATATACATTACTTTTGCCTTGTGTTGACTTGCCAAAACTTCTAATTTGCTCCGATCTTGAGTCGCTAACTTGATCAACCTGAAATGCACGAGATGAAATGCATTGGGCATACTTTGCCTACTGAGGTAGTCATAAACAATACAATTAACAATGGAATGCATAACAACTTAGGCTCAAAAACATCAATGCTATATTTCATGTTCAATATCATTTAGTTCATAGTTCAATATTAATCTTTGAAATCGATTCAAAATAGTGGATACGCGAAATCCCTATGCCTCGCCAAATCAATGAATGGTCTAGTCCCTTTGCCTCGCCAATATGACCAAAAACACAAACAACCCTCTGCCTCGCCACAATATAGGTCGTAGCCCAAGGACCGTAGTCCCCTCGTACCAATGAGCTAATGAATTATATGGCATGCCAATTGCATCCAATGTCCATCGAATCCAAGGTTCGATGACAATATCAATAATCAATGTTCAATAAAAATGACAATATCCAATGCTCTTACCAATAAGAAATGTTCTGGTGCCAATGTTCAATAGCAATATCAATGACAATGGAAATATTCAATGATCTCAATGGCAATGGCAATAGCAATGATTGAAACTTCATTTTCAATGTTACGATGACGATAACTATTTTGATATCAATGTTCAATGACAATGATGATAACAATAGCAATAGTAATGACAATGCTCTATCTCCAATGTTCAATGCTTCATTAATTCAATGACAATAACGATGGTGAATTCAATGACAATGACCGATGGCAATGACTATAACAATATCGATGTCTGATATTCAATACAATGGCTTACCTCTACTTACCAACGATATCCACTAAGTGGTTCGATGCAATATTCCTTAACAAAGATGTTAGCAATACTATATACAATGACAATGGAATCGGGAAATGCACCTAGCTTAATCTCGAGACTTTGACAACACTCACCTTAATGATCTAATGCTCCTACGACTCTCGGATGACAATTCCCTTATTCTTAGATTTTGTCGGTGATGATGCATGATCTCTATTCAATTCTTAAGCCGATCAATAGTAATGATTCGATATCGATAAACCAAAGAAAACTTAAGCTTTGACAAACACCAATGGAGGTGTGTGCTTGGAGGTAGGAGATGATGATGAGGTGAGGAGCTTGCTTGTTTTGTATTAGGTAAGTTTCTATCCTTTGGCTATTCACTCTCTCTTTTAATGATAATAGCTTTCCTTCTATTGAAGTAATTGCACCTGATCATCCCATATAGGGATGATTATAATTGGGGAAGGGCTAATCGTAAGGTTAGCCCCTCAACTCTCAATGGTCTAAGCTTTAGCCCCCAAACATTCAATTTCTATAATTTAGCCACTAAAAGGTTTCAATACATTCAATAAGGTCCTTAAACAATGAATTAACTCAATTAGAGTCCAACATCGATGCAATTGACCTTGCAGTCAAAGTCAACACAATATTTGGACCTCCTGATATAGGGTTTCTGATCACCGAAACCCAATTTCAACTAAACTGGATTTCGGGGTGTTACAGTACCAATACGTCCTTTAACCAAGTTCTGATATGGCCTCCTTCGTACCGGTACGTGTAGACAAAAAGTGGTAGTGTTTTCTCATGATTGCCATGCTTTGTGTGCATATTGATATATCTTGATAAATAACATGTTGAATTGAATTTCTTGATTTATTTGATTTATTTATTTGAAATTCAATTTATTTCTCTTGAATTGTTGGACTAGCAATCTTATTGATGATTGATTAAGGGGGAGCCATCTTTTAAAAAATTCTTTCATATAAAAAAATTTTGGTCTATTTTCTTCATTGTTATTTTACACCAACAATTTATATTTTCTATCAATTGGTACTAAATTTCCAACGGTTGGTTTCAACCTTAAAACATTTGGTGTTTTAAACTTAAATGTGATTTCAAACTTGGTTGTAAAATTATTTTTGATATAACAAAAAGGGAGAGAGATAGGTTTAAAAAATAAACTTCAAAAAGAAAAGAGGGAGCTTTAAATATTTTCTAAAAATAATATCTTTTTTTAAAATTATTTTTCTAAGGGGGAGAAATTTCAAAAACAAATCTTCAAGTGGTTTCGTTATATCAAAAACGGAGAGATTGTTGCGATATTTGCTTTTGATATAACTTAAATGAAAAATGCTTTTGGACTTAAACAAATTTGCAAAAATATTTCAAGTCCATTAACTTGAAAAATATGTTAGAATGGTTTTCAAAGGGTTTTTTACTTATTTAAATGCTTTCAAATTAACACAAAAGTTAAACACATGTTAGTGTATCGATACCCAGTCAACCGTACCGGTACCTATTTTACTCGTATCGATACACTATGGGGTGTACCGATACACTTGTATAGTGTACCGATACCCAATGCAATTTAGCCCTGACGGCTCTTTCTATTTCAGGACGTGTACCGATACCCATCCCCATGTACTGATGTCAATGAGCCCAAAAGTGCATTTAATGCTGAAAATAAAGTCCCCAAGGACTCCAAATCAACCTTAATGGCTAGTAATGGCTACAAACTTCTTAGAGGTTTTAAAAGACCTCTTCAATCATCTATGGAACAAGAAAAAAACACCATTGCCAACATTCAGTGTTAGAGAAATTGTCTTAGTGCTCAAAATTGTCAAATTCTTTGTAAAAATACTAGTGAGCCAAATTGTCACATTTGCTCAAGTGTTGAGGATTTTGGGTGAGAGCTTAATTGTGCAAACTTATTTGTCTTGTGAGGTTTTCCTAGTTTGCTATATTTTTCTCTTGTAAGAGAGTGTTTTAAGACTTTGAGTCTAAATCTTGGTTGTAAGGGTTATCTCCTTGATCCCAGAAAAATGAAAGACAAATTAGTGGATTTGTGGAAAATTCTTAGTGTGGATAGCTAAGGTAGTGGAGGTAGACTTAGTTTAGAAGTCGAGCCACTATAAATTATTGCGCCCAAATTTTTATTACTTAGTCATCCATCCACCAAAACAAAAACCTAATTCATCCCCTCTAGGTACATTCGGTTGATCGTTCGAGCCTCTTAAAATAACAGGAAAAGCAAAGAACCAACGAATATTTAGTTTCAAAATGTGTAGAAAGTTAGAGAGAGGAAAAGAAAGTAAGTAGATTATTCTCTTTTGAGATAAATTGTAACACACCTAAAGCCGGCTTGGTAGAAAACTGGATTCTGGTGATCAAAAAATTTCTGTTTCCAATAAGATGATTAAGAATCTCGCGACATGACCATGTAGGTAAGATCTTATAAGTATTATATGAATTTCAATTATGGATCAAGGACTAAATTGAATGAAATAAGTGACTAAATTGTAAAAAATTGAAAACTCGATGTCATAAGGGTGAAGATGGAGAATTAGGTGGCTACCCTTGTGAATAATCCCCAAAGGGGATTAGTCACTAACACATGGCATGAGAGGGGATGTTTCCTTCATCTTTGGGTAATATGAAAACAAAGTAAGAAACCTTACCTATCGGGTAATAACCAAGCAAGCACCTCTATGTTCATATTCTTTCTTTGACCAAGCAAGCATCTCCATTGTTGGAGTTTGAAAGCTTGAGACTTTTTATTGAATAGTCATTCCCATTTAATCCAAGTTATATATTAAGGTAAGCCCATGATTTAAACTTCATTTTCCATGGTTAATTACATGAAAATCTATCCAAGAAAGATAGGTCCAAACCCTAGCAAGAATTAAAGCTCCTAAAGTGTATTTGAACAAGGTTTAAGTATAAGAATATAAATTCTATAATTTTGATTAGCTAGATTCTCGAGCATCATGTCCATATCAATTTTGATGAACCTATGTTATTTTCATGCTAGATCAATCTATTGGTGGTGAGGAATCATCAAGCTCCTTCAAGCCAGTTCAAGCCCCTAACAAAGGAGTTGTCATGTAACACCCTGAAATTTGACCTAGTCGGAATTGGGTTCTGGCGATCAGAAACCCTACATCAAAATTGCCAAAATATTGTATTGACTATGACCGCAATGTCAATTGTGTCGATATTAGGCTCTAATTGAGTCAAATATTGTTTAAGGATCTTATTGAATGTACTAAAAACTCGTTTAATGGCTAAATTATAGAAATTAAAAGTTGGGGGCAAAAGTATAGAGAATTGAGAGTTGAGGGACTAAATTTGTGATTAGCCCCTCCTCAATTATAATCCCACATACGTGGGTGATCATGAAGCAATTCCTTCATATGAAGGAAAGCCTTGTCATTAAAGGAAAAAAAAGAAAAGAAAAAGTGAATAGTTAAAGGAGAGAAAACTTACCCGACTTCTAAAACAAGCTCACACCTCCCTTCTTCATCTTCAACTAAGCTCACACCTCTATTGGAGCTTGACTTCAAGCTTGGTTTTCCTTTAATTTATCGATATCGAATCATTGCTATTGATTGGGTAAGCTTAATTCCCCGAACAATTGTTGAAATCCATGGAGAAATTGAGAGTAATCTCAAGCTAGGTTTTTAGCTATCCATGGACTTTGGATTCAAAGCTTCTACGACTCTCGAAAAGTATTCCCCTTGTTGAAACCCATGGTATGTTACAATATCATAATTCTATGGCATGCCAAAATCGTGAAAGGCACTGGACCTTGGATTCAAAATGACTTTGGATACAATTGGCATGCCATAGAATTCACGAGCTCAGTGTACGGGTGGACTACGGTCCATGGTCTAGTCCTATATTGATTTGGTGAGGCAGAGAGATGTATGTGGTATTGGTCATATTGGCGAGGTGGAGGAACTAGACCATTCATTGATTTGGTGAGGTGTAGGAATTCTCGTATCCACTATTATGAATCAATCCAAGGGTTATTGTTGAATTATGGACTTATTGCTATTGGACATGGTCATTGCATTGCTACTATTGAAATATTGCATTGTTGTTGTTAAGATACGATTTGGAATGCATTTCATCGATAAAGTATTTAGTTGTGACTACCTCACTAGGCAATGTATGCCTAATGCATTTCATTTCATACAGGTTAAGGATTTCATCATTGGAGATCGGATATTCGATGTTGTTAACAAGTTACTACAAGCC
This sequence comes from Hibiscus mutabilis, assembly GCA_019671005.1. Taxonomy (NCBI): domain Eukaryota; kingdom Viridiplantae; phylum Streptophyta; class Magnoliopsida; order Malvales; family Malvaceae; genus Hibiscus; species Hibiscus mutabilis. The sequence continues at coordinate 29,959,795 of CM033715.1, forward strand.
CAAGTAATGTGTTTCGTCTCTACGAACTCTTAGAATGGTGGAAAATTAGTTGAACTAGTCATTTATGGCCCTTTTGATATGTGTGTATTATGCATGGCATGTAAAAATGCTTAAGGCTCTAAAAGGCTTTTTGGTATAGCTTAAAAATGGCTAAATATGCATATTTGCCACTAAAAGGTGAAAACCTAGTAAACAGATTCGAATGACCCTAAAATTCGGCATGCAAGTAGAAAATAGTATTGAAATGTTGTTGGTAGAGTTTCATTGCATTTGGACATTATTTGCTAGGTCAAATATACTAAAACACAGAAGAAAATTAACATTACAGTGCAGGGCGTACCGATACAGGTCAAGTTGTATTGATACAGCCTTGCATATTTGACCTAAGAAAGCATGAGTTAACCATAGCGTATTGATACAGGACTGAAGCGTATAGATACATGTTTTGGCAGTAAGGTTTGGGCATTTAATTGCATCGATACGGTCTTAGGGTGTTTCGAAACAGGTCAAACCTAGTCAACCTGTACCGATATAGCCCCAGCTGTACCGATACGGGCATTGGTCAATGAAAGTTGGAAGTAAATCTGAGTAGTCTCGTATTGATATGGCACGAAGGTGAACTGATACGACATGATCGGTATTACAATTATAAGATCATAATTAGCAAGTTAAAGTGGGTTAATCCGTATCGATACGATCCCAGCTGTATTGAAACGAGACTTGATAGATTCAATGAGTCTTAAACCATGTATACCCATATCGGTACGGCCCCAAGGTGTATCAGTACAATGGTAGTTAATTCTGTTAAAAGACTTAGACAGCAGTTTTGCATTGTTTACAAAATAGTCATTGAATGTTGTAAGGCCTAGTTGGATAGGTAAATGATATCAGAATAACATAAAAATTTACAAGGAAACTGATATGATATTGAATTTCATTTTTATGTAGTTAATTGCATTAAAGAACCCCTCAATTTCTGAAATTTACAATTTATCCCTAAAACTTATAAAAGTTTAAGAATTGATCATAGATGTTAAATTATTGTTCCGCGTTGAGTAAAGTGGATTAACACCTATACTTGGTAATGATTAAAAGTATAAAATTGATTGAGTGGCAAGAATTTATTGAAATTTTATTGCACTGATCATCACTTTGTTCGTCGATAGAATTCTTCGACCCGGCTCCCAACCAAGCCTGGAGGAGGATGTTACATGTCATATGAGAGACGAAATAGCTTTGGATTTTCTAGTGAGTGTTGTTTTTCATTTTGGGTATGGCTAGGTGCCATCCCGATTGTATTTGATTCATTTAATGAATTTGCAGCATTTATGTGTCAAGGCTCCCATACAGCAAAACTAAAGAAATTGCCAATGGTAAGCTTGGTAAGCTTATATGTGATACACGCTTTGATTATGAACATGACATGAATGTGAATGCATGACACGATGACATATGACATAAACATGAACCATGATTATCCAGGAAACATGAATTATGATATGCAAGTTATCAAGTATGTTACAAGAGATCTAAGGCTCTAACATGTTACATGAAATGTCTTAAGAATCATGAAACTATAAAAATATAATGTCATGGACCCTTGGATACAAGTGTACTTTGGATACAATTGGCATGCCATAGAATTCATTGAGCTCATTTATGGGTTGACTACGGTCCTTGGTTTACAACACTTATGTGGCAAGGCGGAGGGATATATGTTTTGGTCCTTGGCGAGGTGGAGGGATTGACCACTCAAGGGTTGGCAATGTTGGTTGAGAATTCGTTTATCCATTGGTTACTATGATCCAAGGAAAATTGATTAAATTAACCATGTACTCGTGAAATATGCAAGTATGGACTAATGTGACTATGCATTGAATCATGATGAAACAAGTAATCCTATGTCATGCTATGATATATAAATACATATGAAGTATTGATTATATGTTATGTTGTCAAATACATCACTAGGCTATATAAGCCTAACATACTCATTTCATGCATTTTCAGGTCCAAAAGTGCCCTAGAGATCAATCGTGCAAGGAAGGTTCCAAGATACTTCTTCAAGCATTTTGTGTAATGTACATAAGCTCTCCCTAACCCCTAGTATGGTGCATATGGTTCAAGCATGTCTAAGTATATTTTGGCATGTAAAATAAGTAAATGCTATGTTACTTGATGCATGGAACTTATACAAGCTATGGATATGTAAATATGTCTCAAAATATGGCCTTAATGGTACTTACGAGGCTAAATGAATCATATGCATGTTAAAAGATTCATGAACATGATATATGGATGGTTTAACAAGTTAGAAATATGAAGTATAAGTTTGAAGTGCTTTGAACATGAATTTGATAGGTTCGAATCAAGATAAGTAGTGAAATTTGCAATTTAGTGCAGGTCGTTCGGTACCCTATCTGGTGTGTATCGGTACGGCCAAGACAAAAATAACCATATGGTGCAAAGTGTACTGGTACGGTCGAACATATTGGTACCAAAATTGCTCTTTGGAAATATTTTTTATGGTGTACTGGTACGGTACCATACTATACCGGTACGGGCTCTCGTACCGGTACCAAAATTGGTTAATGAAGTATGGGAAATCATTAGCGTACCGGTACGGCCTCATGATTACCAGTACAGAAGGTAGTTAAAAATGGTTATGAACCTGGAATAAACTTTTAAGTTTTACAATTTAGTCCTAAATTATTATTAGGTTAATTACATGGGCTCTAGACCTCCAAATGAGTTGAAATTTTTTCAGGTAAGTCTAATAAGATATGAATTTAAATTATGTGATCTTAAACCTAGAAAATGCCTTAATTTATAAGAATTTACACTTTAGTTCTCAAACCTTAAATTTTATGCAAATTGACCTCTAAAAATGAAATCAAGACTTAGCATGAGTTGGCATGGCTACTTGTATGACATGTATGACAAGAATCACGTGGTTTCCTTATGTTTACATGAATAGCGTATGAACTATGAAATTGAATGATTTGATTCGATTTCTGGTAACATCTCCAAATCTGTTTCCTTCTAGAATAGGTAGGAGTATTACATGAATGAAAAAGTTGAGCTTCCTAGTATTCATAGTACTAAGAAATCTTAAAATAGAAAAATATTTGTATGATGGAGATTGAATTTAGGAATTTCATTTGATGATGATAATGATGATGGTGATGATGATGATGAATCAAAACTGAATCGAGCTTTTATAATTGTAATTTAAACTTTTGAGCATAAATCTCATGCATGAAAAATCACATTAATTTTCTCTTATAAGTCCAATAAGAACAATTTGTATTTAAACACAAGTCAACGGATTTTCATAAATGATGTGACATTCATTGTATTCTTTTAAAATATTAGCATATTTTTACAACAATTTCCCAGATATTTCAAAAGAATGATAAAAAGAATTGAAAAGAGTTTAATCGAGTATTTTGATGTAATGTATTCATTCTCGTGTCTTTTTGGACTATGAATCAGAACTTAGAAAAATGAGTTATACCATATTGTGCAATAGGTGAAACAAGGTTCTATGAATCAATAGCTCATTATTGTAAGCTAACATTCTCATTGATCACATAACATCTATTATTGCTTTTAATCATGGTTGTGCGCTAATAAGTCATACATGTGTCTGGATTTTCATAAGTGCTTTGGCGACTTTGCCACAAGTCTCATAAAAGCGGTCATACTTCACACTTATATAGGTCAAGCTATCAAGTGTATTTTGGAGGTCAATACACCACCTACAAAGGCAATAGACACTTGATTAAAAGTTTAAATTCAGAACGATTCAATAAATTTAACCTTTCATATTTAAAAATTTAATCAATTTAGTTATTTTTTTACGATGCTTAAGCAAGTCTATCGAATCAAAGTAGCAGTTGGATAATTGCATTCTACCATAAAGCAACAAATTATTGTTAAACTTTTACTATACCATAAAAGTAATATAATATTTTTGAGAGAAAAACAAACAATTTATTAATAACAAAGAGTAAATTAATTGAATTTTTTAAATATAAATTATTAAATTAATTTAAGACTAACGTATTTTATTATCAATGATTTGATACAAACATTGTATTTTGGTTTGGGCCGATGTATAAAAATATTTTAAAACTAAGAAGAAAAAAAGATAAACAATAGGAGGAGTTGTGTACAAATCCAAATTCTTGCGATCTCTTATCCGTTTGCATTCATCTCGGCACCTTTTTCACCTTTTCCCCTTCAGTTTCTCAAACTTATAGATTTCAGCATGTTCTTCTCCATCCCCACTCTAATGTTTGTTCTTCATTAAAACAACTTTTTTTCGGTACAAAATCTTTTTTATTAATTAACGAGTGGATTAAGTGTTGGTTGATGAATTGATTATGGAGCATTCTACTCAAAACTTTAATAATGTTTCTACGACCTCTATTTATTCAACTACTCCACAAGTGCTTTTCTTTTTCCTCTCTCTCTCTGCAGTATTTATCACTTTTAAATTGTTTCCCTCTCCTTTTGCTTTTGATTTATTTTGAGAGGATTCAACTCTAAATTTAGCTGTTTTTCTTTTGCTGTAAAATCTCTATTTTCATTCTCTTTTAAAGTTGCACCAACCAAGAAGTTTATTGTGTTTTAATACTATAATAACGATGATTAGTGATAATTCTGTCATATTAAGGTTTAAAAATATTTTAAGCAGAAGCGAACAAATGAGAAAAGTAAACAAGAACAATTAAAAGAACGCGAAGAACAAGAGAGAGCTTTCTAGAGTAAATGTCTTGTATTACTCAATAGGTGGATGATACAAATGAGGTGGGAAAACCTCTATTTATAGTTGAATTCCCGTACAATGAATGGTCCAATTTACATTGACGGCTAAGATTGAAAGCCACCTACCAAATCTTAGCTAAGGCAAGTTAATCACATTGGAATACTTTCCTTAGGTTCGTGTTTATATTAATGAATATTCTTATTATCTAGAATATTCTCTGGTAAGATGACATCTATTAATTTATCAGACTCAATGTATTCAGACTTTCTTTCAGTCTCCAACAGTCGGGCCAAGTCAGGTGTTCTTCTAGGCAAGCCCAAGATCTTGTTCAGAACATCTTGGGCTGCTTGTTGCGCATGTGTCTCGATCGCCGACTCGCGGGCCGTGACACATGCCTCTAACGAAAATTAACCATGAAACCTAAGTTTGGTGACTAAAACGAAAGTGGGATCTATGTTTGGTAATTGTTTTTGCAAGTTTTTATTTTTAATAATCAAAATGAAAATTTTTATGATTGGATGACCAACCGTATAATTTACCCTTTTTTCCTAGGCATGTAACACAATATTAATGTTTTTTTTTTTTTGTAAATTCTAGTATTGATACATTCCATTAATTCTCACGTAATTGGATAAATTAGAAGAAAAAAAGGAAATTGAAGGGTGGATTTTGATGATTTAGCCTAAGCAATAATTCAGTTCTTAAAAAATATTTTCTTTTTATTAACTATATATCATATGTAACCTAGTTTCTCAAACCTATATATTTCAATATCTTCTTCTCCATCCCCACCCTCTTGTTTGTTCTTCATTAGACCAACTCTTTTCTTCCATACAAAATCTTTTTTTCTTAATTAACGAGCGGATTAAGTGTTGGTTGAGTATTATGGAGCATTCTACTCAAAACTTTGATTATGTTTCCACGACCTCTATTCATTCAACTACTTCACAGGTGCTTTTCTTTTTGCTCTCTCTTTGCAGTATTTATCACTTCTAAAATGTTTCCCCTCTCCTTTTCCTTTTGATTTATTTTGAGAGTATTTAACTCTAAATTTAAATGTTTTTTTTTTGGCTGCAAAATCTCTCTTTTCATTCCCTCTTTTAAAGTTGCACCAACCAAGGAGTTTATTGTGTTTTATAATACTATAATAACAATGATTAGTGATAATTCTGTCCGGTTGAGGTTTAAAAATGTTTTTCTTGATCCATCCAATAATCTGTTTTCTTTGAATTATATCTTTGTTCTTTATAAAAAAAACAAAGGAATGGAAAACTCTCCAACTGAGATTCCATAAACACATTATTATGCACTAAGAAGTGAAGCTAATTATAATCCATTTTGTTTAATTATTTTTACAGGTTAACTTATCTGAGGCTCTTCAAATCGTACCTGTTCTTGGTTTAAAACTTTCTCAAACACCGGAGTTCCTAGAAAGGCTACAGCAACTAGCAGAACAACAATCGCTAAAGTGCTCCAATCTTAGACAGCAACCGAATTCTAAAACTGGTTATTCATCAGCTAAACCAAAGTCAAAGGATGTTTTCATACATCAAATACCAAATAAGATGAAAGCTGAAACCTTCCCAATTTCTTTGATTAAGATTGGCTCATGGGAGGTACAATCATTCATCTGCAGACTGCATTTCATATATACATACATACATGGGGGAAATGACATTCTAGTTATTTAATGGTTGCAGAGGGTATCAAGAAATGAAGCTGACTTGGTTGCAAAGTGCTATTTCGCCAAAAAAAGTTGGTTTGGGAATTTCTGGAAAATGGTTTGAAAAACAAGATCGAATTTCAGTGGAGTGATATCACGTCCTTGAAGGTTTCCATGCAAGATAATCAGTCTGCAATTCTTGAAATTGAGGTGAATGGAAACTGATTATAATCCACAACATACTTTTGCATGTTTTGATTTGTATTTTTGTGCAATGATGTCAGTTAAAGGCCCTCCTTCGTTTCATCATGAGATGGATTCACAACCAAGGAAGCACACTCAATGAAAAAATGCTGAAGACTTCACAGGCGGGCAAGCTAGTATTTTCAGGTTAATTTGCATTTTTCCCTACCTACTGTATTACATAACATTATAGTTTGCATGTAATTCATGTTAGGGTTTAGTTTCTTTGTTTCCAACATATATATAATGATACTGTTGTTTGTGTGTGTGTATATTAGGAGACATTGCCTTGAATTTTCTCCAGGAGTCCTTGAGAAGCCCCTCGACAAGCTTTTAAAATATGACACTCGATTGAGTGGATTGATGCAGCAGGATTTTCCAACTCTCAACTCTCCATACTTTGATTTATCTTTCGACTCTGATGGAAAATGAAAATTCAATGTTGAACATCAACAACAATTACTTTCATTTTCAACTGCCGATCACATAACACCAAATCCTTCTGAAATGCCACTCTGGGATCTAAGGATGAACTGTGTTGGAGATAGTTTTATACATATAGATGATCAAGTATTCAATGAAATGTCGTTGTGGGGTCAAGGGATGAACAATGTTACAGATAGTTTAGTTGCAAACCAAGAGGGGGGAATGTATTTTGCTGCTGCTACTTCAGGTTTCCAGGTGATCAACTCAACTACATCTTTTCCAAATAGTGAAGAAGAAGAAGAAGCTTTAAATGAACTCGTGGGACTCCTGCCTTCATTTTCAACACTAAATGATCATCTTCAAATCATGTCGGTGGATAACCCGCAAATTGGTTTCTATAATGGGATTATGGAGAACAACTCGAACAACACGACTGCGAATTATGAACCGAAAATGGTTGATAATGTTGTAGTTGTGAGTAGCAGCAGTGGTGGTAGATTAATCTATCCGCAAGTTAATAGCCGACCACAGTCTGGAGTTGTTGATGAGAATACGAGGATGAATAGGGTAAACAACAATAGCTTGTTTTGTTTGTCTGCAAATTCTGATCCAACGATGCATTACTTTTCCGACTCCACAAGCAAATGACTGAGATTGGATCAGATTTGTTTTTAGTTTAGAAGATAGGAAAGAAGGTATAGAAAAAGCATATTTTTATCGGTTTTCTTGTATATATTAATATGGTGTTAATGTAAGAATTGTTTGTTTTATATATTAATTTCCAATGATACTAAAAGACGATAAGCTAAGAGGCAAATAGCAGAGCTGGTGAAGAGAGGAAAATGAAGTTTAAAGTAAGGTTAACGTCTTGTTATTATTAAAATAAACTGAGTCCTCAACATGAGGCAAGGGTCAAACAAAACTCCTCAAAGAAAAGTGAGGATTATGATAACACGACTGCTTGTTAATTAAGATATATAAACAAGAAACCGTGTGAATCACAACTAAGAACTTCTTTCATGGCTGCAGTGCACCAATAGAGCAAGAAATGGTTATGGAACATTATTGTTAGAAAACTTGGTTCGGTTCCGCACATAATGGTGAAACCTGATCCGTTTAAGAATGTATTTTAATTTTAGGGTTTAAGAATTTATGTTGTGGTTTAGGAGTTTAGGATTAGAATTTCGAGTTTAGTGTTTAGAGATTAGAATTTAAGGTGCTAAGGCAAGGAATTTAGGTTTTAAATTTTATAATTTAAATAGGAAGGCATGTTTAAATTTCTTTTACACCGTTTCGGTTTGTGTATCAAATTATAATCCTTAAATAAATACGAAAACTTCATTTTAAAAAGGGTAAACTACATGGTTGGTCCCTTTTTTTGGATTATTTGATTTTGATCACTAGTTTTTAAAAAAATTGTGTTTTGATCGCTTACGTTATTGATTTATAACATTTTTGTCATCGAGACGTTAACTATTGTTAGCATGATAACGTGACACATTAGTCAAAATATTTTATTTTTAATTTGACACATGAACTTTATATAAAATATCAATTTAACCCATTAACTTTAGATAAAATATCAATTTGACCCAAAAATTGTACATTCACCTAGTTTCAACCTACTTAACGGGAATTCGGTGTCTGTTTCGCTAACAAAATTCATCAAATTCAAAATTAGTTACTGTTATATTCTTAGCTTAATATTAAATTTAACACTTCATTTTTGTTTGTTTCAATATTACTATTACTATTAATTTTTATTTTTAGTTGTCTTTGTAACTCAATTTTAATCTTAAATAATTCAAAACAAAATATAATATGAAATTCGTTCACCTTAATTAGAATTGAATTTGAATTTAGGGTATATAATTATGTATAGTTTACCCTAAATATGAAATATAGGGTTCACCATAATTAGAATTGAATTAGAATTAAAATATATTTTGAATTTGTTCACCTTAATATGAAATATAGGGTTCGTCAATCGCCAGTGCAAGCGTTAAAGGGTTCACAACACTTTGGGCTTCGACTCGGTGCATTCTCCTATGGCACCAATTAGGTGGTTAATTGAATTAAGCAGTTCGCAAATAGATTTGGTTAATATTTGACTCAAATTTAATTTCAATTTGAGATCTTAAAAATTAAGTTGGGTAAGGCCTACTCAACTCGATAAGTTTACGAGTAATTCGTTATTTTTTTATAATTTTTTGATAGTTTCCTTAAAAAAATATGTTTCAAGAAGTTTAAATGTTAATCGAAAACTCTAAAAAAATTATTGACTTGATAGGTAATTTACTAATAAAATATTTAGTTTCAAATTTCTAAAATATTTTATATTTCTCAAGAATTCAAAAAAAGTTAAATTGTATTAATAAAAAAATAAATTATAAAATTAGCTTTTTTTTATTAAAGTTTTTTTCTTTTTATATTATTACTAAATATACGATTGAAAGTTAAAACACAGAAATGCCAAAGGTTTTTTCTTCTTTGTTGTTCATCGAAGATTGTTGAGAAACTAAAAATAATCTCATACTCGAATATCGGTTTCATCTCTAACTCGGTCGTGAAAAATTCGTTTATTTATTTTCTCAATCCTTAGATTTTTTTTCTTCTGAATTTGTATGTTTATATTAAGCTCTAATAGTACCACTAGATTTTACCATTATTTTAAAAAACAGGGTACAAATTTTGGCGAGCTTAATGAGAAACGAGTCGACTCGAGCAGAATTTTGTTTAGCTTAACGAACAACGAGTAGAGTCGAATACTATTCAACTCGCAATTTACTCGCTCAATAAACACCCCTAACACCAATAAAAGTTGCCCTGCTCTCTGTGTAATTCAATTTTATTATAATATCCTTATGTTGAAAGGGGAAGTACGGGGAATTCTTTGGAATATGGACGTAAAGTTAAAAATGTGAATTATAGTGCAATTGTTTTTTCTATTAATTGGAATATGGCTGGTTAACTTTTAATATTGAACTAAAATACAACTGTAATTATTTTAAATTTGATTAATCTAGACTGATTTGTAGAGTTAAAATAAGTGAATTAAAAATTTTGCGATTCAACGGTTGTTGTCGACAATAGTTAACGGTGATCGGTGATGGTGGTGAGTAGCAGCCGGCAACGGGGTTAACGGAGGCTGAAGACGGAAGATTTAGCTAAAGTTCATGGGTCAAATTAAAATAAACTATTTTCACTAGCGTGTTACATCATCATACTAATGGGAGTTAACGGTTTAGTGATCAAAATGTTATAAATTGACAATATAAGTATTCAAAATGTATTTTCTAAATCAGTGACGGAAATTAAAAGGCTTGAAAATATTTGATCTTCGTTTTTTGATTATCTTCAATTAGTGAAGTAAAGATTGATTCTGCACCAAACGATTCTATAAAATTGTAATATTAATTCCACGTTTTATTTTTATTTGTTGTTGATTATTATGTGATAAACAATATTGGTATCAAAGTCCATGTTTTGATTTCTAGTCTAGCTCCAGAGAACATAGACATGAATTTAGGAGTTTTGGTGAAATGTTGAAATCCATTCGAATCCATGGTAATTATACACATGTAATAAAAGAAGAAATATTGTGTAGTGTACTTTTTTGGATTTATTTTATCTAAGTTTTTTTTATCAAATATTTGATCTAAGTTTGAACTTAGAAAAGGACTTTTTTTAGATCAGACATAAATGAGAGGACTAGTGCCCTTCCTCGATTAAATCAAGTGCAAAATTCGGCATCGAGTTATAAATGGTTTCTCCGTAGTTGTACCACTACTAGCCTGAGCCATCACATTCGCAACTCTATTATTCTCATGACTAACTTTGCGAATTCTCATCTCCCAGTCGAGAGCAAGTAGATTCCAAACAGCAGTATCAAGAGAGTTACCATGAAGCTCCAGATTGTTGATCCAACAAGGTCGCTACATCTGCACTGTCCGTTTCAATTTAATATGCCGACAGTCCAAAGTCTAAGCGTGTTTCAAAGGATCGTGAATCACCCATAACTCAGGAGAGATGACAAGACATCGACCCAAACTCCTCGCGAAACCAAGAATCCAATTACCCTTTTCATCTCGAATCAAGCCACCACACGTAGCTTCATTACTCAAGCTGACGGCCCCATCCACATTAGCCTTCAACCACCTTGATGATGGTTTGGACCAACGGCAAGGGTGATGTGGAGTGGGAGTTTTCATCTTCAGATTTTGCAGTCTCCTTTTCGATGAACCGCATAGCGCTAATCATTCTCGAACATTCACTCAGAACAGATTTTGAGCCCACAAAGTTATCATCAAATAATTTCTTGTTTCGGCGATTCCAAAGGATCCAGCAGATAATGGAAACGAGCCACCAAATTGTGGCAATCGTTGGCAAAATCCTTCGGCGACGAAATATTCCAGTAAACCCAATCATGAAGATTTAAACTGTTAGACTCCCTCAGCTTATTCAGCTGAATAATTTGCGCCCAAATAACTCTTGCTTTGACACAATCCCGTAATCCATGCAGTACATTTTCCTGATCAACATTACATATCGAGCATAAATCACTGGTAGCCAATTGTCTTCGAACTCGCTCCTTATTTGTAAGGAGTTTTTCATGAATTGTTAACCATATGAATACTCGGACTCGCTGTGGTACCGGCAATTTCCAAATTGTTTTCCAGACGCTCAACACATGCATAGTCGAAGGTAACAAAGCTTTATAGGCACACCTTGTTGTGAAACGATGTTTACTTTCCAACCTCCAGAAGAAAGAGTCATCACCAAGCAGGTCATTAAGCGGTGGTACAGCAGCAATTCGATTCAAAGCATCAATCGGGAGTAGCTGACTCTTGCGATGCCAATCCCATGAACCTGTGCTAATGACCCATTTGTAACACCCTGAACTTGGATGTTACATTTGGGCCCTAAGCTCAAACCGCTACCATAAAATTTATCAACTTAGTTTTGCTTAAATAAAAATATTTTTTAAAAAAATATTTAAAGCCAATAGTTGAAAATATAGAGCTCCAATTTAATTTAAAACATTTGAACATTCGACTTGATTAATAAAATTTCAAAATAAGAGTTACATACTCGACCACGTAAGGTCCTATAAATACACAACCCACTAATACAAGTATCGTACTCTAGAAATCACTGCTTGCTGGAATCCCAACCGATTGTGCTCCTCAAACTCTCGATTAATCTACCAACCTACGCACGAAAACAACATTTTTCGAGCGTTGAGCTTACAAAGCTCAATGGTACACATCTACTCTAATATACTTCATGTTAATCATAAACATAAACATGCAAGTTGGTAAGAGCAATAAGGCGAGATAAATAAACGCGTGACGCTACCACTAGTCGCCTAAACACATGCTCTCATCATGCAAGTCATCATACATGGCACACATGGCCCAATCATACCCAGGATCTCACCAGACCATTCGGGTAAATCACACAAAGTAGAACCACAAACCTGGAGTGAGACCCGGGGCCACACGGCATCGATAATGTTCACTCTAAGCGAGACTCGGGGTCACATAGCATCGAAAGCGTACACTCTAACATGGTTAGTATCCGTCTACCTATTTTGCACAGACTAACAAGAAAGACAATTATATTTATGATGCTCATGAAGTATTTCAGAGTTCGAGGTGTACTAACCTCAGGCACTAGTGATAAATCCTTATCTAAGCATCCCGATTACTCCACTTGTCCCGATATTTGATCCCGAACATTCCTCAAATAAATACGAATACAATATGTATTAATTTTCCATATTAACTAACTAATTCAAAAGGTTAAACGCGTAAAAAAAGTTGACTAGGTTCTAATTCAGTGAAACGAACTGTGCCAAGGGACTCCAAACGTCGAAAAACTTTTGGGTAGGGTCCCCAAAAAAATTTAATGGCTGATCAACAACCTTGGTAATCTAGTGCGGCACAAGTGCACAAGAGCTTCAGTCCACCCTAGGAGTGGGTCTAGTGTGGCACAGTGCACTGTAGTAGTGTGCACCCGCCTATTTTTGTGTACGTGTAACACGCTCTACGCCAGGGTAGTAGCAAACCGGCTCGGGAGCGTTACCAAGAAAGGACAAGGCAATACAATACAAGCAATAACAAGAACAAGACAATAATAGATTAACTCATCCCTATTAGATGAGTTACTTAACTAGTAAGCAACCAAGTATACTTAACTTATCAAGCAAGTAAACTCACATTTTGATTTCAAGACATCATAGGGCATTCGAATAAGCCATTAAGTTGTTTCCTTTCATGCTTACATTATAGGTTACTACTTTAACAATTCAAATAACTTCATGTTATGCCACTATCATTCGAATGGCCCTAGTATGCAACATGCTTTCATTTCATTTCAATGTTCCTTAGTTTGATACATATAACATTTCATACCTAGATTACTAAACATGATCATGTTAACATACAATTGCATGTAACAAGCCTCCCAACAACTAGACCATTCGGCCTTCACCATCTAAACACACAACAACACTTATAACGAGGTATATTCACACACAAGCAACCATATATTTTCCAAGACATTGGAATGTCTCAATATAAACTAGTTCAAACACTTGATCATACCATTTGTATATTTATATGCGCAGCAAAACGTCATTCTATTACATGTAATTTAAGTTCAATACAAACTTGTCAATAAGTTCATAACATAGTAGGCCCATTCAAGAACACACATATATATACAAGTTTCAGGAATTCCAAAATGCATGATCAAGATAAACTATATACAAACTAGTGCCACCAATCTAGGAGATATACAAAACAAGTATGAAACCATACTTATGTAATGCTTATGTCTTGCTTCGAGCTCAAGGTAACAAGATCAGAATCAAGCTACGAACAAATCCTTTATCATGTTAGGTGGGAAGAATGAAACAAGAATGGTAAGTACAAGAATGTACTTAGTGAGGTAGTAACTAGTTCTAACCATTTATTATATCCAATTAAGTGTCAATTAAACAAGAATGATACTAGCTAAGGATTTCAAGCATTAAAATGATCCTAGCTAAGGATTTCAAGCATTTGGCTAGCATAAGGAACAAGAGACATGGAATCATACTTCATGCTTTCATATCAAGAATCAAGCAAATTATGCTTACATAACAAGTAATCAAGTAAGTCATGCTTACATGACAAGTAGCATACAATTCATGGCTTTCATGTCAAGTAACATACAATTCATGGCTTTCATGTCAAGTAACATTCAATATATAACTTTCAAGACAAGTAACATGTGATATAGGATTGTTATTTCATTTGTTATCAATTAAACAACCCCCTTGGTACATATTTTATATAGGTAATCGAGTCTCCAACCAACTGTCGCCACAAGATGCACCGTAGTGCTGGTCAACCCTCCTACTGTCGCCAAAGACCACATACGTACCCTCCGTCTGTCGCCAAATAGGGGCCTTAGCCCTAGACCGTAGTCCGCCCTGACACAATGAGCTCTAGACTCTAAGGCATGCCCTTCTACTTAGTTCAACTAGCTACCAAGGTTGTTCGATTTTAGCCATTTATACAAATATTTCAAGTTCAAGATCATGTCAAGCAAGTTCCTTTCATACTAGGCCCTTAGGCCAATTGAGCCATAGCTCACATATCATGTAATTATCATGTGTTCATTTCATCAAGTGGGATAACATTACAAGCAATTCCTTTAAGCATTTGATCACACGCCACATGACACATACAAGAACCAATGTTACCACTTAAACATGCTTAGCAATCGAATCAAAAATGAATTCAAGGATGTGATCAAGTTTCATGCATTACTTTAATCATTCTTCCCTTATAGATCAATATCATATTAAGTTAAATAACAATTCAAGAATTTAGACATGCTTGCTTTAGTTAGGACCTAGTCCTAACTCTCAAGTAAACTACACTCACAATACTCCAAGCTTAGCTAGTCTTGGATCCACACTCCTTTGTTCTTAGCTTTAGGATGTTCCACCCTTTCCCCATCCACCAAGTTCACTCCTGGTTCTAACACATTACACAAGTATATACATGTTAAAACAAGTTCACATAATCATTCAATCAAGGCAATGTTACTAGTACATAACATATACAAATCTGGCAGCATGTTCATATACATTCTTTACTATACATAACTACACTTATCTATACTTTAATTCATGTAAAACAGGGGAGTAACCACTATCCCAAAACTGTTTACAAAACTGTCCAGAATTGCCTATACTGCTGCTGCCAGGCAGCTTGTACTCTACTTACTTAATCATTCATAACTTTCATTCTGTACGTTGGAATTTCAATTGGTTTATACCGTTGGAAAGCTAACTTAACTGTCTTTATAAGCATATAGGCCTTGAATTTTAGTTATTTTCCAATTAATACAGTTTTAACTTAAAGACAGGGCAATTTGCTACATTAGACAGTTTGCACTATCCTTAGTGTTTCTTCTCTACAATTCATTCTACAATCCAGAATTCAGTTCTGTTTTCTCCTAATGATTTTAGACATGATAATTCATTGTCCATAAAATTTTCAGCCTTAAATTCCATTTATAAAATTTATGGTGATTTTTCAAAGTTGTTGCCCAGAATAGAGTATTCTGGGCAGATTACACTATGTTGAGTTTCTAGCTTCATAACTCATCTAAACAAGATTCTATCATTGCAATTCAACTTATTTTAATGTTCTTACATGTCCAGGTCAGTCTAATTCACTTAGCAATGTGCTTAAAATAGGGCATTATAATATTAAGTTAAATTTGATCTATTTGATCAACATCATTCATCCAATTCACCATTTGAGCAGTCCATTACCTAGTTTTAATTAATCCAATGTTATGCATTCATTTTCCAGAAACTTATTTACTCTATTTAAGCATCAATTCACCTACCAACATGATCAAAACAGGGCTTTACATACAATTAGCCTATTCACACATTTTCACTAGTAAAATAGTCCATAATCAAACTGTCTTCAACCATACACATTCTCATTAGCAATTTAGCTACTAGCATTCAAAATTTCAAGTTCTATTAGAAGCTAACATGATCCTAACATACATAACAATCATCCTAATCAATCTAGGCAACAAGAACGTCATCATTTCAAGATTCAAACATTCTATAACATGTAGAAGTCAAGCATTATACCTTCTCCAAGCTAATTTGATCAAAACTAAATCAAGAAGCTTGAATTGAAGGTGATCTATGAAGCTTTTTTTCTCCTAGATGGATGAGAAGAATTCGGCCAAGGTAGGAGAAAGGTGGAGTGGAGAAGATGATAGGAAGATGGCCACTTGGCCATGTTGTTATCACTTGGCTTAGCTATTTGCCTCCACTTGGAAAATTTTGGTCTAATTGCTTTATAAATCCTTAATTACACATCATAGTTTCATGCAATTCTACATTTACAAATTGTTACTATTTGATCCTTCATGATTCGGCTACTTATTTATCAATCCATCTAATTTAGTCACTAGGTTTAATCAATTCTTCTAATTTATAGATTGTTTGTACAATTAAGCTCTAATTAGTTTGTGACATGTTACTAGGCCATGAATTGGGGTATTACAATTCTCCCCCCTTAAGATAAATTCATGCTCGAATTTACCTAAATCAAATAGGTGAGGATATTGCTTCCTCATGACTTTTTCAGATTCCCGAGTTGCTTCTTCTATCTTGTGATTCCTCTAAAGAACTTTCACTAGAGGTACATTCTTGTTTCGAAGTCTTCTGACTTCCTTGTCAAGTATCTGAATAGGTTCTTGTTCATAAGATAAGTCGGGATTCAATTCCACTTCTTTGGGTTCAAGGACATGAGATGGATCAGATTTATATCTTCTGAGTATAGAAACATGGAAGACATTATGGATCTTATCGAATTCTCTAGGGAGTGCCAATCGATAAGCCACTGGACCAATCCTTTCAAGGATTTCGAATGGTCCAATAAACCGAGGGTTGAGCTTTCATTTTCTTCCAAACCGGAAGACTTTCTTCCAAGGAGATACTTTGAGGAAGGCTTTGTCTCCAACATTGTATTGGATGTCTCTCCTTTTCTAGTCTGCATAAGCTTTCTATCTATCGAAAGCTGCCTTCAATCGATCATGAATGATTCTCACTTGTTCTTCGGTTTCTCTAAGAAATTGAGGTCCCAATACTTTGTTTTCTCCCAATTCAGACCAGCACAAGGGAGTTCTACATTTCCTTCCGTATAGAGTTTCGAATGGAGCCATCTGGATAGATGTCTGGTAGCTATTGTTGTAAGCAAACTCTACTAGGGGTAGAGATTTCTCTCAGTTCTTTCTGAAGTCTATAACATAAGCACATAGCATATCTTCGAGCACTTGAATGACTCTTTTAGATTGTCTATCTAATTGAGGATGAAAGGCTGTACTAAGATGCACTTTAGCTCCTAGAGCCTTCTGTAAGGAATTCCAGAATCGAGAAGCGAATCTGGGGTCACGATCAGAGATTATAGCTGTAGGTACACAGTATAATCGAATCACTTCACGGATGTATAGCTCGGCTAAGGTTTCCAAGCTCATGTTCATTCGAACAGGGATGAAGTGAGTAGACTTTGTGAATCTATCAACAATCACCCATACAACATCATTTTTTCTTGGAGTGGAAGGAAGATCAGTAACGAAGTCCATTGTAATCCGATCCCATTTCCACTAAGGGAATTCAACTGGTTGGAGCAATCCAATAGGGACTTGATGCTCTGCTTTGACTCTTTGACAAGTTAGGCACTTTGAAAAAAAATCTGTGATAGCCAATTTCATGCCTGGCCACCAGTATAGTGGCTTTAGATCATTGTACATTTTAACCAATCTTGGGTGAATCGAGAAACAGCTTTGATGAGATTCTTGTAGCATCTCTTGTTTTAGTTCCTCATTGTTAGAAACACATACTCTATCTTTGAAATAGAAAAGTCCATTCAACTTTAGAGAGAAGTCAGAATTAGACTCAGAGTCTAGCTTGGATACGATCTTCTAAAGATCTGGATCAATTTGTTGGAGTTCTTTGATTCTCAAGATCAAGCTAGATTGAACTTGAAGTTCAGACAAGAATTTTTATCCTTTGGATAAACGAAAATGAGCATTGATAGCCAAGGAAGCTACAAAGAATAAACAAGATCACTAAGAATGGTTTTCGAACAGTTGCTTGCAAGATAAGAAAGGTTCAATTCGAATGGATTACTTGTAATCCAAGTTAGATTAAATTCGAATGAATTATTCTAGGATTTAGATTTAAGGGTTTACCTGAGTATGGTCTACGACTAAGGGCATCAGCAACCATATTTGCTTTCCCCGGATAGTAGTCGATAACCAAATCGTAGTCTTTAAGCAATTCTAGCCATCTCATTTGCCTCAGATTCAAGTCTTTCTAAGTTATAAGGTATTTGGGACTCTTGTGGTCTGTGAACAGGTTACATTTCTCCCCGTACAAGTAATGTCTCCATATTTTGAGAGCAAACACGATAGCTGCCAATTCTAGATCGTGTGTAGGGTAGTTTGACTTGTGTGGTTTTAGTTGCCTTGAAGCGTAAGCTACCACTTTTCCATCTTGCATTAGGACACAACCTAGTCCTAAATGAGATGCATCACTATAGGCAATGAATTCTTTGCCCGATTCTAGTTGGATGAGAACCGGTGCATGAGTTAGAGCTTGTTTAAGTTGATCGTAGCTTCGTTGTTGGTTCTCTGACCAAACAAAGGGCGTATCTTTACGAGTTAGCTTAGTCAAGCTTGCGGCAATGGATGAAAATCCCTTGACAAAACGCCGATAATACCTGGCTAAATCGAGAAAGCATCTGACCTCACCAACATTCTTCGGAGGTCTCCAATCTAGGATAGATCGAACTTTGCTCGGGTCTACTTTAATCCCCTCTTCCGAGATAACATGGCTAAGGAACGAGACTTCCGATAGCCAAATTTCACACCTAGAGAACTTTGCGAACAATTGACGTTCTCGGAGAGTTGGTAATACAATTCGAAGGTGTTTAGAATGTTCTTCCTTATTCCGAGAATACACTAGGATGTCATCGAAAGCAGCCAGAGCATTCATTAACCCGAATGGCATTACAAGGAATTCAAAATGGCCATATCGAGTACGAAAGGTTGTCTTGGGTACATCTTCTTCTTTTGCCCTCATTTGGTAGTATCCCGATCAAAAATCGATATTTGAGAACACCGAAGCATCCTTGAGTTGATCGAAGAGATCTTCTATCCTTGGAAGAGGATATCGATTCTTGATAGTAAGCTTGTTCAATTCTCTATAGTCAATACAGAGTCACATAGTCCCGTCTTTCTTTTTAATGAACAAGACTAGAGCACCCTAGGGAGACGAGCTAGGCCGAATGAAGCCTTTGTCTTGTAGCTCTTGGAGTTGTTTCTTAAGTTCTTTCAATTCAACAAGTGCTATTAGATAGGGTGTGATAGACACCGGAGTTGTTCCAGGTTGAACATCGATCTCAAACTCTACTTCTCTGGTTGGAGGGAGACTAGGGAGTTCCTCGGGAAAAACATCAATAAATTCATATACAATTGGCATACTAGGTAATCTGAATTTAAGTTCATCTTGTAAGACCATAGTAGCAAAGATTGAGGTCAGTTTTCTATCAACTAGGAGAATGGATTCCTTTCCTCAACCCCGGAGATAAAGTCTCCTATTTAGGCAATCTACCCAGGCTTCATGCTTGCTTAACCAATCTAGTCCTAGCACTAGATCGAACTCACAATTTGGCAATTCATATAGATTAATAGGAAATGGTATGTTTCGAATGATTATAGAACATTCCTTGCAAAGGAAGTTAATGGATGTGATTCCCCCTATTGGGTTCGAAACTACAAGGCTTTGTTTTACAATTTCAAGTTTTAAATTCAACTTTACAATCAAAGATGAGCATACAAATGAATGAGTGGATCCTGAGTCTATTAAAGCATAAATAGGAGTTGAATTTAGCTCAGCAGTACCTGCTATGACATCGGGTAATTCTTCATCCTCTTTTCCCCCGATGTCACAGATTCGAGCAGGAGCCCGAGATTCTTGGAGAGTAGGGGCATTTGAATGGGGTCCCTTGTTCCTCCCCTAATTTTCGGATTGAGCTTGTCTAGGTCCCTTGTTTCGAATGGAAGGAGCTGAGCTAGCATTTGCTGGAGTTCGATTTGGAACCTTGATAGGATTTTGAGGACAATCCTAGATATAATGATCGAAGGCTCCACATAAGATATTGAGCAGTGATAAGTGGTCAAAAGTACTATTTTTATTACCCTTTTTACTCATATTATTGTTAGACTTAGGCTCATATTAATTGCATAATTAGTCATTCATGCATTAATTCGTGTTTTTTTTCTATCGTTCAGCTTGATTACATAACTTGGTGGTTTTTGTGGGAAAAGCTGCTGCTTTGGTGCGTTTTTGTGTGTGTGTGCAGAATCACTTGCCAAAGCAAGGCTGGAACCAGTTGCTAGTGCAATGCATGAAGGAGATGCCGAGCTAGTTGCCAAGGCAATTTTCGACAAGGAATAAGATGATATGGTAGTCAAAATGGATGACTAGATAAGCCCAAGATGACGTGGAACAAAGCTAAATCCCAAAGGAGTTTGATTAAAAAGAAGAGGTTAAAGAGAAATTAAATCCCAAGAAGATAGGAGAAGTTCTAGAAAGAATTTAAATATAATAAAGAATTATATTATTTAAAGATAATTTAATTCCAACTTAACTTCCTCAAAAAAAAGACTTTGACCTAGCCCTATAAATTGAAGGCCATGCCGTCAACTCCAAGGGGGGAGAGAGAGGAGAGAAATTTTGACAAGATCAAGGGCAAGGGAGATTTCGACAAAGCTCCATCCATTCTTCATCTTTTTCTTTCTTGTTCAATTAGGTTTATGCTAGGAATTCTTTATCTTGTGTTTCTTTGGAACCTAGCCATGAACTAAATCTATTTGGCTAAGGTTATTGTGTCTTGTGGTTGTGAGAAACAATTGGATTTTGTTTAGGTAATAAGAGTTTACACTTTCTATTCAAGGTTTACTCATTCTTGGTTCTTATTCTTGTTTGTGAGTGAATTGGGAGAGGATCTTGTAACTTCATCTATTTATCTAATATCGGGAGAGTTAGATTCAAGAAACGAATGAGTATGATCTTTATTCAATCTATTGATGGTGAAAATTAATCTGGCTTAGGAATAAGTTAAGGATTTCAACGGCTAAGAGGAGCTCAAGATTGGTTGTTGTTCACCCTTGATTCGTGCAGGGATGTATTATCAAGGCATGCACAAGTAGCTAGAGTTTCGACTTAGGGATAAGAAGAAGCCATTGAAGAACGCTCAGCCGAACCTTGAAGTTGCTGCCCAGACGCCCAAGTAGTTTCCCAGCTAGTCGCCCAGGCATCCATCGATTAGTTGCCAAGGCAACCCCGCTGTGCAAGTTTCTACGGCAACTGAGTTGCCCTTGCACTCTTTTACCAAGATGATCCAATTGGCTATCACACCTCAACTCATGATAACTTGGCTTATTCTCTCTCATTTGATTACTTATTCTTTTACTTTATTGCTTTCTTAGTTTAGTTATTAGTTAAAACTCCTACAATCTTCTACTTGTGTTCTTTTACTTTTTATAGTGCAAGAGATTAGATTCTTGAAGTGGCACCAATCCCTGTGGAGACGATATCTTTTATACTATAACTCGCGACGTGTACACTTGCACAATTGCGGAGCACTTATTACGTGCAACAAGTTTTTGGCGCCGTTGCCGGGGATTGGCAATAGCGACTGTTTTTATTTTCTTGCACTTTTTAGTTTTCTTGTTTAAGATTCAAAGGTTAACAAACTTTGGTTTTTCATTGGTATATGACCAGGGCGAGACCGATTACACCATAATATCCCTTTGATCCAGAAATCGAACGGACCTTGCAAAGACTTAGACGAAGGTTAAGAGTAGCAATGGCTAATCATGACGGCAATATGAATCCAGATGTTCCAGCAGGAGGATGAGTGATTCTTGCACGAAACAGAACTATTCGAGACTATCTTGAAGAAGATCTTGATGGACTTAATCCAGGAGTTGTCACACCTGAAATTGAAGCCAACCACTTTGAATTGAAACTGGTGATGTTTAATATGATCAACACAATTGGTCAATTTGGCGGCTCAGCGACTGAAGATGCACGACAACATCTTAAATCTTTCCTCGAGATTTGCAATTCATTCAAAATACAAGGAGTCACCCACGATGTTTTACGACTAAGATTATTCCCCTATTCACTGAGGGATAGGGCGAAAGCATGGTTGAATAGTATTACTACCAGATCAATAGGATCTTGGACCGATCTTTTTTGGATTTCCTTGCTCGATTTAATCCTACAAATTTGACTGATAGGCTTCGTAACGAAATTACTTCTTTTCGGCAGGCAGATGATGAATCCATGTACTAGGCTTGAGAGCGATATAGAGAACTTCTACACAAATGCCCCCTACACGTATTCCTAGTGTGGACGCAAGTAAAAATATTTTACAACGTTGTGAATACACCAACAAGGATGATGCTAGATGCCTCGACAAACGGCATACTCCTAGATAAGTCACCGGAGGAAGCAATGCAAATTCTAAACAGGCTTGCCAATAATGATTATCAATTCCCCTCTGCTAGAAGATGAGGAGTTAGACGCCAAGCCACAATACATGAACTGGGATCATCAGACTCAATTCCAGCACAATTGGCCACTCTAACTAAGATGGTCCAGAACATACAGAAACTAAACAACACACAGGAAGTCAAAGTAATGGATTCCTTTTGTGAGTTATGTGGTGGTAACCATGATTCTTCTGAATGTATGCAAAATCCATAATCCAGCTTTTATTTGGGGAATTACAACCGGAACAACAATGTGATGTCCAATACATTCAATCCAGCTTGGAAGAAGCACCCGAATTTTTCATGGAGTAATCCCAACAATGCCCTAAACCATAACAATCAGAATGCACAAGCATCGGGATTCCAGCAGAATAAGCCACGACAACAGTTGCCGCAGCAACAACCGACAACATCTAGTTCATTGGAAAATTCTCTCAATGCTTTTATGTTGAAAACTGAATCTTATATGGCTGAGAATAGTAACTTCATAAAAAGAACTGATGCTTTTATTAACAGTACCGAGATGAGATTGCAAAACCAAGAGGCGGCAATGAAATCATTGGAAAATCAAGTCGGACAATTTGCTCAAAACCTGAATACTAGACCGCAAGGAGGTTTACCTAGCGATACTGAAGTCGCAAGAGGACATGAGCAATGTAAGGCGATCACCACTAGAAGTGGCCAACAACTTAAAGAGACTTAAGCTCGCTCATCAAACAAAACTCCACAAAAAGATCAAGACAAACCCAACGGAAAAACCTCAGATGTTGAACCAGGAATTGCCGCGACAACCAGCGATAAGCATGCCTCGGCAACCGGCGATAAGGATGTCTCGGTAACCAACGACAAGCATGCCATGGCAACCCCGGTTGATGATGCCTCGGCAACTCCAGTTGCCCCAGCAATGTCCTCAATCAGATTCCAGACCAATAAAAGGATCAAAGATATCCGACTTCCACCACCATTCCCACAAAGGTTGAAGCGACAAAAGCAAGAATATCAATTCAAGAAGTTCCTTGATATCCTAAAGCAACTCCACATCAACTTGCCATTGGTTGAGGCAATTGAACAAATGCCGAACTATGCCAAGTTTCTTAAAGACATTGTGTCCAAGAGAACAAGGCTAGGAGAGTTTGAAACAGTTACCGCAACAGAGGGATGCATGGCAATGTTGCACAATCGCATGCCACCCAAGCTGAAGGATCCCGAAAGTTTCACAATACCCTATTCCAATGGAAACCACTATGTCGAGAAAGCATTATGCGACCTTGGAGCAAGTATAAACTTGATGCCTAAATCGGTTTTCCAGAAACTAGGAATCAGGAAGGTAAGACCTACAACAGTTATGCTATAGTTAGCCGACATATCCTATGTGCAACCAGAGGGAAAAATCGAAGACACACTGGTAAAAGTTGATAAATTTATTTTTCCCGCTGAATTTATTGTTTTGGATTGTGAAGCAGATGAACATGCACCTATCATTCTCGGGAGACCCTTCCTAGCAACAGGGAGAACCTTGATCGATGTTGAAAAAGGAGAACTCACAATGAGGGTGAATGACCAGCAAGTTAAACTAAATGTGTTCCAAACACTAAGGCATGCCGATGATCTGGAAGAATGCCAAATTCTCCATGCCACGACAGAGTTTAACTTCGACGAGGAATTTAGTTGCCTCGGCAACTACATTGCCGATCAAGAGGAACCTGATGAGTATGCAGAATCGATCGATGAAGAACAACAAGAAGAGGCAAATTGGTTAGTCAATCGACTAGGTACATACTTTGAACCACTGGATTACTCAGGTAAGGAAGGTAAGCTCGAAAAGCCCTCTATTGAAAAACCATCGATTCTTGAGTTGAAATAGTTGCTAGAGCAACTAAAATATGCTTACCTGGGAACCGATAAAACACTGCCTGCAATTATTTCCTCTAAGTTACAGCCTGAGCAGGAAAAGAAGATGATCAAAATGTTGATGCTACACAAGAAGGAAGTAGGGTGGACAATTGCCGACTTAAAGGGAATTAGTCTGGCAGTGTGCATGCACAAGATTTTGCTGGAAGATGATCGCAAACCTTCGATTGAGGCCCAGAGGAGACTGAATCATGCCATGAAAGGGGTTGTAATGAAAGAAATCATCAAGTGGCTTGACGCCGGCATCATATATCCTATCTCTAATAATACATGGGTAAGTTTTGTACAATGTGTACCAAAAAATGGAGGTATAACGGTGGTAAGTAATAACAACAATGAACTCATTCCAACCAGGACTATCACCGGTTGGAGGGTTTGTATGGATTATCGAAAGCTAAACAAAGCCACTAGAAAAGATCACTTCCCATTACCCTTTATTGATCAAATGCTTGACCGTCTTGCATGTAAACCCTTTTATTATTTTCTTGATGGTTATTCAGGTTATAATCAAATTACCATAGCACCAGAAGATCAAGAAAAGACAACCTTCACATGCCATATGGTACTTATGCTTTCCAAAGAATGCCGTTCGGATTGTGTAATGCCCCGACAAACTTCCAAAGATGCATGATGGCACTCTTTTCAGATATGGTCGAAGACTTCCTTGAGATCTTCATGGATGGTTTTTTCCGTTTTTGGTAATGACTTCGACAGTTGCCTCGGCAATTTAGAGAAGGTGTTGGCAAGATGTGAAGAAACTGATTTAGTCCTTAATTAGGAGAAGTGCCATTTTATGGTAGATGAAGGAATAGTGCTCGGCCACAAGATTTCATCCAAGGGAATTGAACTAGACAAAGCCAATGTGGACGTGATCGAGAGATTACCCCCACCATGTTCGGTTAAAGGAATCTGAAGTTTTTTTGGACATGCAGGTTTTTATAGGAGGTTCATTCATAATTTTCTAAAATTACTAAACCCTTGTGCAATTTGCTTGAACAGGATAAAGTCTTCAATTTTGATGATTCTTGCACCCAAGCATTCGAAACCCTAAAGGAAAAGCTTGCCTTAGTACCCATTGTCGTTCCACCAGATTGGACGCTACCTTTTGAGCTCATTGTGACGCAAGTGATTCCTAGTCCAACGTACAGGTAAGACCTTTCATGTGATATACTACGCTAGTAAAACTCTTAATAGTGCTCAAGTGAATTACACAACAACGGAGAAAGAGTTACTAGCCGTAGTTTTTGCATTTGACAAGTTTTGATCCTATTTGATTGGTACAAAGGTAATTGTTCATACGGACCGTTCAGCAATTAAGTATCTATTTGCTAAAAAGGATGCCAAACCTCGTTTGATTCGTTGGATATTGCTTTTACAAGAGTTTGACATTGAAATTAAGGACAGGAAATGCTTCGTTTTGAAATGAACAAAACTTATTTTGCCTCACCCCCTCTGACAGCAACTCCGATAGTGATGTCACGACCACTGGCGACTCATCTTAGCGAGATAAACGCAATGGCATAGAAGGTGTCAACCACGGACACTCCGATGATGATAAATTGAACATGAAACTTTGTTGGAGGGAGAGGAAAAGAGAGAAAATGTGGAAGAAAGAAAAAAGGAAAAAGGAAGAAAGAGGAAGGAAAATCTAATTTTCCCTCTCTCCCACCCCTATCTCTCTTTCAAATAACTTTTCCACTTTTATTATATTATTTTA
Source organism: Hibiscus mutabilis (assembly GCA_019671005.1). Taxonomy (NCBI): domain Eukaryota; kingdom Viridiplantae; phylum Streptophyta; class Magnoliopsida; order Malvales; family Malvaceae; genus Hibiscus; species Hibiscus mutabilis. The sequence continues at coordinate 29,986,186 of CM033715.1, forward strand.
ATTGCCCACTTAAATATCCAAAATCTAAATTCGAGACCCGATTGCTAATCCAAAAATCAGGTCATTACAACTCTCTTCTTATTAAAGAAAATTCATCCTCGAAATTTATAGTGGTAAACCAAAGAAGATGCTAAAACTTTAATAACTCGTCAACGTCCTCAAATATTTCCCGATGTGCAACTCTGATCTCACACACCCTTTAACAATTATAACTTTTTTCTTTTAACAATACAACACAATCTCGACCGATTCTCTCTCTTAAAGAAATTCATCTTCGCTCGGTGCATTACTAAAGGCATGCAATAAGCCCAACGGTACCTCGTCAAAATCTTCACACAAATACGCCATCAAAGAAATTTAACTTATATGATAAGACCCAAAAATTGGAAACTAGGTCCTTTCACAACTTCACATAATTATAAGAAACATGGGGGCAAGCAGCCATTGTAACCCAACTAAACAATTCCTCTCATGGTAACTCTCTGAAGAAGACTTTAATTCTGATGCAAATTTTATCATTAGATTTGATTTTTCGAGGCAAGACCTTTAAAGGCATAAGACGTCTCGTTTCATCTCAAGCACTGACCTTAAATTTGGCATGATAACTCGTATAGATTACTATTATAGCTCCCATTAACTTGGTTAGCGAAAGGAGTCTCTTACTCAAAACTATATTGCGTTTGGAACACGCCATTTGAACACCTACTAGAATTTGTCATCGCATGAAATTCTGCCAATGGATAATATTCTATCAGGAACCTTGAATCTCGTATCACAAGATTGAATGTACACATTATAGTTTCGTGCGACCCAAACCACAATCAATCCAAGTAAGCTCTCTACCTAGATTTCTCTCTTACCTGAAATAATGAACAATACTTACCAAGAAATATACCATTATTCAAAACATACTCCCATCAGAACTGTGCACTCACAAACCCTTTACAAAATCCACGATCATTCTATCTAATTTCCACCAAGAAAATATCGAAGCATCTCAAACAACTCTAAAGAACTCAATGTTTGACTTCCAATTGATGTCAAATCAAACACTTATTAACTATCTTACACACATGTATCCATACCATCCCCCAAAACACACGGTGAAAGTTGGCACAAACTATCGCTCTGAGAATGCACAATGTACTAACCACTGTACTACATTGGAGAAATCTCCTACATCGATACATCATTCTCTAAAGCACACTCAAGAAGATCTTGAGGTCATCAAAAGCCATCGAACTTACATATAATCATAACATTGTACCCATTTAATTAAAATTAGATGTAACTTCTCGTGGTTTCCAAGGCAAATCAATCCTCAACTTGAATCTTAACTAATAAAACACATGAGTACCAGTACTGACCAGTCAGTACCAATACCAAAAAACTGAGTACCAATACAACATGAAGCTAGTATCTGTATTCCACTACATGAGCATCACTCACAATCATTGGTCGATTCACAAGAGCGATAGGATACTCTAACTAAACTTCGTGCAATCCCAGCACATCGAGAAGGGATTTCCCAGTACCACATCGCTTCATAGTATAGTACTTCATGTTCAGTTTTGGGCTATTGTATTCATAGGACCTTACAGTGGTTGAGTATGTAAACTCTATTTGAAATATTATTTTGATGGGTAAAGTACACAAATGGTCACTAAACTATCCTTAAAGATAAAAAATGGTCACCAAACTTTCAAAAATTACACAATGGTCATTAAACTTTACTTTTTATTACAAATTGGTCACTGGACCATTAACTGTCGTTAACTGGGAAATGTGGCAGTTACAAAAATTTGTATAATAACATATTTAATCATCAATATTTACACATTCAATTAGTTCAGAAATCAGTAATATGGGTTAAATTAGGAATAAATTGATTAAATGATTCAATATGAAGGATTAAATGTTATATTATCCAAATTTTTGTAATTGTCACGTCACCCAATTAACGACAATTAACAACTCAGTGACCATTTTGTAACAAAAACTAAAGTTTAATTCTCATTATATAACATTTGAAAGTTTGATGACCATTTTGAATTTTTAGAGATAGTAGTGACCATTTGTGAACTTCACCCTGTTTTGATTTATGGTGTTTTAAACTTGGACCTCCTGTTTTGTAAACTTATTTATAACTCTTATTTAATTACATGGATTTATGAATAATTTGATGTTTTGATAATGGTTAAATCTAAGGTTTTAAAATGGAAATTTTTGTTGGGTCAGATATGGGTAACCCAAATATAGCACTTCAAATCTGGTGCGGGATCATGGTGTTATATTTAGTGGCATCACAACCTAGGTTTAGCTGGTTCTAGGAAACTTCAAGGGGGTATAGAGGTCATGGTAAGGTGTTTAGTGAATACAAGCCCCTAAATTTAAGTTATACCAAGATTGAGAATCATTATGATGTTGCCTTGTTTCCTTGTGATTTCAGAAGTTCGATGGCTAGTGACATTAGACATGGCCAAGAAAGTAGTGATGAGAGCCATATCTCTCAAGCGAAAGACTTCATAAAGAAGTATGTCGCGGATGTTAGGGGCACGAGCCTTCCAAGAGATACTGGTAGCGAAAGGGCAAACCACTTTCATGATCTTACCTCTACTCTCTTGTAAGTGGAGCAAGCTATCTCGAGGTAATCTCATACACCTTACAAGACCCCTGTAGAGAGGTTTCACTGTTTTGGACCTAAAAATTTTGAAGGTTTAGGTGAGGATGACCCGATCAAGGCTGACAAGTGGTTAAGAGACACTCGGAGGATTCTAAGTCAGATGAGGGGGAGTCTGGAGGTTGACCTCAATTGTGTTGTCTCCCTTCTTAAGAGCAATCCCCATGAGTGGTGGGAGATTGTTGAGTCGAGACTGTAGCTTACACTTTCAACCTGGGATGTCTTCTTGGACTAGTTCAAGAAGAAGTATATTTATGAGGTTCACATAGATGGGATGAGAGATCAGTTTTAGCATATATTCCAAAGAACTGATCAATATTTGAGTATGAGCAAGATTTTCTATAGTTGAGCCGTTATGCCCTGAAGTTAGTGGCCACCGAGGAGTTGAGGTGTAAGAGGTTTAGACATGGTATAAATATTGACCTTCAGGGTTATGTAACAACGGGTCTACTTGGGACATTATAGAAATTAGCCAATAGTGTGAAGGCACTCGAATGACTTTAGAGTTCGACACCGAGTTAGATTAGACTCTCAAGAGATCATACGTTAGGAACTCGGGACATTATAGAACCTTCTCAGGTCTATCTAAGAGGTTCTTTGCTTTGAGGGCTTCAAAGAGAGTTGCTTCAAATCAACTAATGAGAGTCAATCGGGGAGCTATACTGAGGGTTCGTAAGTGTTCGTTGATTTTTGCTCTTAAAGGGAGTATTGATGGTTCAGCCAGAGAGTCGTTTCCATCACTTTGTGAGCATTGTAGCCGACATCATCTTGGAGTGTACTTTTTGTTATGTAGGGTTTGCTATAGGTACCGAGCTTGGGTCACATGATGAAAGATTTCCCGTTCACGGATGATAATACTCCAGTTTAGTCTCAAAGGTTGGCTCTTTTTTGGCATGGTCAAAGTTTTGCTAGAGGCGGTGCTAGGGAATTGTCCGGATATCAGGGTAGAGGTACTGAGAGATCCACCGTCATAATCAATGCTCGAGCTATTGCTAGACAGCCTGTCGTTTAGGCCAGAGATGGCAACTTTTCCACCGATGATATGTTAGGTACCTATGTTTCGTTTTGGTTTCAGTTGTTGCATTGATGGAAATCTTATTTCTCATTCATACAATGGTATTGATTCTCTTCTAATAGGTGTTTTGGTAAGATCTAGAGGTTGATGTTGGCTTAATAAATTCATCAAATTCGTAAGTGCTTGTAAGTAGGGTGTTTAATGTGGATGGTAAGTGAGGATTAAGAGTTACAGCCCCAGTGGACTTGTTAGATCTACTCTCTCCCTAGTTGGTAGATGTTACTTTGCGCTTGGATTAGTAATATGATCACAACGCATGCCTTGGTTTTTGAGCAAGAGTCTCAGAGCTTCGTGGTTCTAGGTGAACCCAATTGTTGGTAATTGGCGCCAGGAACCATTACCTCCCTAGCGTGATCGCTATGCTTTAGTGATGTTAATTCAAGAGCAATTTTGTAAGTTATGATACATCCCCGACTCACGCAATAGATACGAGGGTTGAGAGTCTAAAGCTTTAGAGCTTGCAGAAGATTAAGAGGTTGTTGAAAGGCTCTTTGAGGAATGATCGGGCTTGCCTCTTGATCGTGGGTTAGAACCCATGATAGAGTTAATGTCGAGTTCAGTGTTGGTATCCATCACCTTGTAGCATGGCACCGACTGAACTTCTAGAGTATGGAACTTATTTTTAAAGTGAGTGGATACGGGTGTCGTCGCCAATTGGTTCACCTTGGGACGTGTATGTGTCATTTTCAATAGTGTTTTGGTGAAGTATGTTGTCGTTGAATGTTGTGTACCGATGAGTAGTGGTGGAGGATTGTTACCCGTTTTTTAAGGTCGATGACCTTTGCAATTAGTCATTGCGTTTGAGGTTTTGTATGATGGTTTAAAGTTTGAATATCATAAGTTTAAGGTTTTAGAGAATCCGTGATAAAGATTGCGTTTGATGTGATGATTGGACTCTAAAGACAAGTCGTGAGGTAGTTCATATTCATGAGTGTGGTATAATCTTAGGCTCGATGAATTGAAGTGTTTCTTACAAAGTCTTTGGATGGATCGCTGACATGTAAGGTAAAACAATATGAACTTTGTCAAAATAGCGCAGTGGAAGTGTGTTTTACCGACTATGGTTATGTGGAACCAGATTTTCATGTGGCAACAAATCTTGTTGGAAGAACCATTTGAAATTCTTGAGAGCTCGTTAGAGTTTCAGCACAACTATTCATTAGAATTAAGTAGTTGGTTTGAAAGAGAATGTTTGAATCTTCGATGGTAGTTGGATGCTTTTTGATCTCTAGTAGAGTTCGTAAGCGGCAACAGTTTTCAATTGGGATCAAAGTGGCTCGATAAGTGGAGTTGAATGATCGTGAGTTAGCTTTCGTTTGAGTTGGGGAGAATTCAAGTAAAGTGAGATGCTAAGTTCCGTCTTGGTTAGCCAAGTCAGGAAAGAAGGGTTATTAATTCAATATAGATTGATAGTGGAGCCCGATTGTCAAAGTTTCACATTTTCTTGAAGCGTTTGGCAATGGTATTAATAATAGATGAAAAAGTGTTCCTAGTAGCATATCTTTGAAGAGGTGTCGCATTCTAAGCACAGATGAGGTTTGAGTTCAAAGGTTTTGAACAGCAGATGATGGCAAAGAAGATTGTTAACCGAGATGAAACTCATCCGAAGTGAGTTTCTTGGTTTGATGCTTGGACGTTATCATTTGGATTCATCCTATGTTGTTCGATTTTTGGGAATGAATCGTTGGGGATTAATAAGAGGGGTGTTGAGGAGTCTAGTGTTACGAGCTTTGGATAAGGAAGTTTTTTTAAAGGAACTTAAGAATCAGGATGAACGTGTGTAAGATAGAAGATGGTTGGATCTAAGATAGCTATGTCTCCTTCCTTCGTTTAATTTCGAGGATGAAATTTTTTAGGATATGAGAGTTGTAACGACTCAAATTTTTGAGTCAACATTGGGCGTTAACTCGGGTCATGGACCTTCTTGTTGGCTTGAGTAATTTGACCCATTGGGCCAAGTTTGGGATTAATTGGATGAGTATTAAGCTTCATGGGCTTGGTTAGTAACCAAAGGGTAACAAGGATGAGAGTGGAGGGTTTTATGTTGCAAATTTACCCTTAGGAGAAAAGTGGGTTGATCTCCCCTTTATTTCTTTGTCTCTTACGTGGTAAAAGAAGAAAAAAAAAGACCACCCATTTTCCTTTTCATCTTTCTTTCCTAACTCATACCTCTATTTTCAACATTTGTTTTAAGAAGTTAAAAATCCAAACTTTACTAATCAATTCTTCCACCCAAGGTCGAAGATTCAAGTATGTTAACCTTCCCATCAAGAGCTTCAAAAAAAGCATAATATTGAGGTAAAAAGATAAGGTTTTCAAAAATGGGTTTTGAAGAGGTTTAAGCTTTGAGGGTTTTCCATATAGCTTTCCTATGATTTTAAGGTTGTATTTTCGTAGCTAAGCTGACCATGATGGTTAGTTCAAGCTTTGATTTGATTTTCATGTTTGTATGGCATGTGAGAGAGTTTAAAGGGTCTTTCCAAGCTTGAGGCAATGAGAAATCTTGAGGAAAGTTGTGGGTAAGCTTAAATCTGGGATCTATACTAAGGTCAGTACATCTCTAACTCCTACTCTTCTTGAAGATCATAAATTAATTACCTTGCTTGATTATATGGTTAGGATTGCTAGATTTATTGTTTATGGTTGTTTTTGGGAGCTTTTTGCGTGGATAAGGCTTTAAAATGGTAAAACTCGGATTTGATGTTAATCATGTGTAAAAATAGTAGTTAAGCACCTAAATAACTTCTATAAGATGTAGGATCGAGTTAAAGAGTTGTTGGTTGAGATTTGAGGGCTTTAGGGATGATTTCCCAAGCCTAAGAAGCCATTTTTGGGTTTTAGTATCGGTACACGGGGAACCCGTATCGGTACCCTGTGTTCTGGGTTGAAGAACACACATGAACTGTGAGGGGAGTATCGGTACGAGCTTCAAGCTATACCAATACGCGATTACAAGTCGTATCAGTATGGGTCGACCCGTACCAGTACTCACTATTTTATTAAAATTCCAGTGAGCTAATTTTGTATTGGTGTGCTATGAGTACTGATACCCAGGGGTATCGTACTGGTACGCGAGGGCCAGTACCAGTACCCACTAGGCAATCTGCCCAAAAATGTTCGTTTTAAGTTCGTGAGGTTCATATATTGTGGGCTAAGGCCTAATGGACTCCTAGTGTGGTAAAATAATTTGTAAAACCGAGAAACCGATAATTTACCCTTATTTGTGAACATAATATGTAAGAACTTGGTAACTGAAATAGGTTACTCATAAATTGTTAGCAACCGTAGGGTCGTTTGATGCTATATTGATGTGCGTGTCATATGGGCACTTGTTAGATGAGTCACCTTGATTAATGAGATATTCTAGACTAATGAAGACAATTAATGGTATTAATTATATACTTCTTCATAATATATTAATAGTTCGGTAATGTAATATAAATGACGTATTGACGAGTAGAAACAATAGGGAGATCCTTGAGATCATGTTACTTGTATGAAGAGTAGGAATTTGTTTGGTTGAGTCAATTGATTGATGGGATCCAGATACCCAATGAGAGTGTTGCAACACCATGGTCAGAGATGATGAATGTACATTCCCGATGCCATGTGGCCCCAAGTCTCAGTTGAAGATACTCGAATGGGGACTCTGAGTATAGAGTGTACATTTTTGACGCTGTGTGGCCTCGGGTCTTGCTCATAATGTATGTTCCTGATGCTGTGTGGGCATGGGTCTCACTCCAGGTTATTGGTTCAACTTTGTGTGCTTTCGCCTTGAGGATTTTATAAGATCTTGGGCATGGTTGGGCCTTAGGTGCCATGTATGATAGCTTATTGATGTATTTGACCTCGAGTATTGTGAAGAATTGTAGATCATGTAATACTTCGTTTAGATTTAATAATGCATTGAGATAGGTGATCTAAGAACTCTAGCTAGTGTAGGCTAGATGATAACTCATAGATAGTGAAGCCTTATCTATGCATTCTAGACTATATTTATCTTGCATGCTTTTTTTATGATAATCATGAATTGTGGTAAAGTAGAAATGTACCATTGAGCTTTGTAGGCTCAGCGTTCGGAATCTTTGTTTTTATTTGCAGGTTAGTAGGTTGATTATAGCCAAGGAGCACATCGAGAAGGGATTTCCCGACACTGCATCGCTTTAGAGTAAAATACTTGATGTTTAGTTTTGGGCTACTGTATTCATAGGACCTTACAGTGGTTGAGTTTTTAAACTTCATTTGAAATATTATTTTTATTTATGGTATTTTAAACTTGGAGCTCTTGTTTTGTAAACTTATTTATAAAGCTTATTTAATTACATGAATTTATGTATGATTTGATGCTTTGATCATGGCTAAATCTAAAAATGGAAATTTTTGTTGGGTCGGATATGGGTGACCCGAATGTAGCACTTCAGATCTAGTGCAGGATCGGGGTGTTATATTGGGCACCTAAAAGGGGTAAAAAAGTTTATGCACCTAAAAGAGAAAAGCGAGATAGTTTGAGCGTTTAAAAGGGGAAAAAGTTTAGATACCTAAAAGGAGAAAATAGGATGGTGCCCTTGGTATTAAGCCAAAAAATATTTAAAGATCTAAAAACTAATCTAAGTAATTTTATTTAAGATTATAAAATTTATGTTATTCATCTAAAATGTTGGCTTTTGATAATATTTTTAAGGCTTAAATGAAAAAATAGCTCTTAAACTATGCATTTTGTTGACTTGTATCCATTAAATTATTTTTTGTCAAAATAAGTACCTAAACTATGTCATTTTTTAGTCCCTAAACTATCTATTAGTCAATTTTTTGTGACATGTCAACATCTTATTGGTCGAAATAATTGCTTTTAACTTAGATATCTACCGGACTTAAAGTGACCAAAAATGATAGTTTAGGGACTTATTTTGAACAAAAAATACTTTAAAGGATAAAAAAACAAAATGTATAATTTATGAGTTGATTTTTCATTTAAGCCATTTTTTAGGAAAAAAGTTTGATACACAGTCCGTATAAACAAACATTTACATGTGCTTTTCAAATTTAGGGGTTACGGGTTTAGTTTAGGGTTAAAAGTTTAGGGGTTCAAGTTGTAGGCTTTAAAGTTTAAGGTTAGTGTTTAGAATTTAGGGTGTAAGGTTTAGGGTTTAGGTTTAGGGTATTAAGGTTAGAAATTTAGAATTTGTGTTTTATAAAGTAAAAATACATGCTTGTGTAAAATTAGTTTTACACAATATGTGTATCAAAGTTTTACCTTTTTAAAGGTTGTTTAATATATTTATTATATTAATAATAGGTGAAATTATTGTCAAATTTAAGTAGTGACTGAAATAATTTTACGATTTTTCATGAAAATATCTTGAAATTTGTAAACAAGAAAATGTATCATAATCATATTTTATCAAAATTTACTTTTTAGGTAATATAACACTAAAAGTAATATTACACTTCGGTAATCTCATTCTCAAAAGTAATTTTGTATTTATGTTAACCAAATATTCCCTAAAATAGTAGTGCAACTTTTTTATAAAAAATGTGCATGTTTAAATCTTAAAGACATTATCATTGGGAAAGGAAGTCATACTACCTCCAACATATGTCATAAAATAGACAAGAAAGATAAAAATAAAAATTAATGGTGTAGCACAAATGGGACCTAATTTTCTAAATGACATTTTCATACCCATAAGAATTGATAAAATATAATATAGCTATGAATCCCTATCTCACCATGAGTAGAGATGTAAAAAGCCGACCCGATCTGGAAAAGCGACTAAAACCGATTTGAGTTAGAACTGCTTGTGATCCGAGGTGGTAGCGATCCAAAATCAATTCGAGTCTGAACTGGTGTTGACCTGAACCCGAGTTAGACCTGAAACTTTTGGATCTAAACCCGACCTAAGAACGACATGAACCCGAATTCAACCCGATAATGTGATAATCAAACCCGACCTGCATCCGGCCTTATATGAACCTGAACCCGAGATTAACTTGGTAAATAACTGATATTACCCGACCTGTTATCAACCTGACCTGTTATGAACATGATCTGTAATTGACTCAACCTATAAATGACATGACTTGTTATTGAACTGATATGATATTTACCCGACTTGTTATTTATCTGACTTGTAATAACTAATAAGTTACAATTGATGAATTTGTGAGATTATGAATTTATTATATTATAGTGTGACAAAATACATCTTCACAATTTAAGGTACATGATTAACTATGATCATTAAATTAATATGTTTACCTTTTTATATTTATAATTTATAGTATATAAAAATATTTAAAAGTTTTATTAAATATCTAAATGTTGTCAACATAATTCCTTAAGTTTTATGATTTATGGTTTAATACTAACAGTTTATGGTTTAGTTTAATGTTATTGGTTTATGAGATTAATTATGATTCTTTAAGATTTATGGTTTAGTTTAGTGTTTAGTTTAGGTTATTGGTTTATGTGATTAATTTAGATTCCTTAAAATATAGGGTTTAGTATCAATGGTTTATGATTTAGCTTATGGTTATTAGTTTATGAGATTAATTTCGATTCCTTAAGGTTTATAGTTTTGGGTTTAGTATTAATGGCGTATGGGTTAGTATATGGTTATTCATTTACGAGATTAATTCTGATTCAACTTGCTAATTTATGCATTTGAATTTGATTAAATATTTAAATCAAAGCTTCATGTGTACAACTGAACTAAATTAAAGTTTTAACTTTCATGTGTACAATTACATATTTACATCCAAATCAAAAATTTGTGTATAATTATATTAAATCAAAATTTATATGGTATAATAATAATGTTTAAATTGAATTAACTTATTAAACTTAGGATCTAATTGAGCTAAATTAAAACTTAGAAGCATAAATCGCGGACATAATTAAAAGAATTCTAAAACTAAATGTGGACTTTCAATTAAATTAATTTAAATTAGGACTAAATTGAATTAAATTAAAACCTAAAAGTAAAAAATTGAGACTTAAATAAAAAACATCTAAAGTTAGAAGGGCTAAAAAATTAATTTATTCTAACCTAAAAACCCACACGGCCTAAAAACCTCACGGGTGGGAAACTTTCCCTCCCGCCATTTCACTTTAATTAAAATCATGAAAAAAAAATAATTGGTGGGGGAGAACAAAAATTTGAAGGGAATTAAGCCCTTAATTTTTAGGTTCTTTCCCTCCAAAATTCAAATGAAATCTTTTTAAATTTGATTCAATAATTAATTGCCCATTTGATATTTGCCTTCTAATTTTTTTGTTTAGTGATTAATTACTTTTTAGGTCCTCACTTGTTTAAATTTTTTCATTTTAGTCTTAACATTCACTTTTAAATTTTAGTTTAATTCAATTTATTCATAATTATATATATATATTTTTTAAATTATAAAATATTTCGGCATCCTGATGGATATTTTGGTTCATATTAATACCTAAAATTTTATTTTTATCTGAAATTTACCCACAATTATCATACCGAAGTCTATTTGTACACGGTAAGACCCAACTTGAACTTTAACCGAAATCGATATTCCCCGACCTGAATTTTATCTGTCAACGACGTGACCTAACCTAAACGTGGCCCGACCTGAAGTCCATCCGAACCTAAATTAACCTGTTAATTAACCGATTCAGACTCAAACTTGAATTAACTCGTTAATTAACTAATTCAGACTCGAATCGTTTTAGCCTGAACTGAAGCTTACCCGACCTAAAATTAACCCAACCCGAACTCGAACTTAATCCGATTTAAAATCAACCTGATAATGACCTGAATTTGAGTTAACTCGAACCCGACCTGATCCAAGTCGAACCATTAAATTGACCTGACATAACCCGTATCTAATTTGATCTGACCTGACATAACCTGAAACCTGAACATTACTTGATTTCACATCCCTAACCATGAGTGGGATAAAATTCAAAAGAGCCATAAAAGTAATTGAGTCATACTAATAACACTTTGGAAAATTTAATTGTAAGAATACTTTGAGAACTTAACTAGAAAATTAAGATTCAAGGCCGATTTATTATCCGAGTCATATTATTGAAACATCATATACAATAAACACTATCTCTTATTAGGTAAAAAAAATTGAAATCCTATATGTTTTCATCACAAGTTAGCATTCCCCTCTACTCCATGTAATAAATATACATACACAAACGCCCAATGGCTCTGCAAATTAGCTACAATATCATATTTGAGATGCAACGCCGCAAAGTTTGTGCATGGTGTCACGGGGCCAGGGCTCAACCCTAGTGATCCGTGCGGCCTTAGACGCCATTGACGCTAATCGGTCGATTCCCGCGCCTAAGTAAGCCTTCAACCAACCTTGCGAGTACTCCTGCTCGGCAACGGCTCGGACAAGCCCTCCAGGCTTCGATGGATGCGGAAGCGCTTTAAGCACTATGGTGGCTACTCTTGGCCACTCGAGAGGCAACTAGCTCGAAGAGCTTTGGAAACAAAGACAATTGAAAGAACAAGAGGAAAACTAGAGTAAATGCCTCAGAGTCTTATTACTCTTCTCAAATGAGAGAATGAATGGAATGGATTGGATGATACAAATGAAAGTGGGAGGCTCTCTATTTATAGTTGAGCCCCCACTCAATCAATGGTCCGGATCGATTTACATGGATGGCCAGGATTAGCCCAAATCCTTACAAGAATCTCTAATCTAGGAAATAATATCAAATCCTACCTAATTACATCAATTAGTAGGTTTCTTTCCTCAGATAGTTGATCACACCCGATATGGCAAGATTCTTCGTTTGACTTCTTGTCTCTTGCCATTTCTGAAAAGCTAGTGTGATCGGGCTCTCTAGCATTCTCAAGTGTTGGGCCAAGTCTGGTGGTCTTGGCAAGTCCGATGATCCGCTTTGAACCTCTTGGGCGGATCCTTGCGCAACTGTCTCGGACCAAAAGGTTTGGACTGTAACATTCTCCCCCACTGAACTTGGCGACGCCCTCGTCGCTGCACTAGAACGATCCTGGGTAGGGCCTCCTTGGATGCTGCTACCTGTTGCCTCGGCTTGGTGTTGTTCCCCATATGAACTGCTCGCCACGGCTCCTGCCGCCATGGAATTCCTCGATCCTCTGCACCATTACTCACAACGTCTTGGTGGCTTCTCGATGTCTCGGCTTGCTCATGTCCCCCCATAAGGACTACTCGCTCCGACTCTTCCCGCCAAGTGATGTCGCGTGCTATGACGCCTTCAGATACATTGCTGTTGTAGGAGCTTTCTCCTACAAGCCTTGGTTTGCCTTGACGGCAAAGTCTTGGGTGTCACCACATTGAACACCGGACGAACTCTCAGACTCGTCAGCCTATCAGTTTGGCTCCTTAGAACTCTGAAAGGTCCCTTCCAAGCTTCGTCTCCCCCGCTCCGATGGTTAGGTCCAACTCGAGCTATGCTCATCAAACTCGGCAAATCAAACTAAAAAACACTAGAGTTGTGTTTGAGATGTACCTTTCTCTCGGTTGCATTTACTCTAAAATGGGTCAGCCCTTCTGTCTCCACGAAGTCTGGCCCCCTTTGCATCGAACCTCCCTCGTCGAAGTTCTTTGCATGCATCGGCACCTTTTGCCTAAGGTCCGTTGCCCCTCGTTGCACTCGCCCTTCTGACTTGAAGTTTGGTGCACTCTTCTTGCATCGACCCTTCTTCCTCGAAGTTCGGCGCTTCCTCTTGCGTTGGCACTTCTTACCCGAAATCCTTCGCTCGTTCCCCACCTTGCCCATGGGTGGTGTCTCCAAGGTTGCAATGTCCCTCGGCTTGGCCCCCTTCGACGCTTCATTGGTCTCAAAAGCGATGTTCTTTCCCCGAACATCCTCGGTAAGCACACTCCTAGCCTTCCTGGACATGTTCTCCTTTTTCTGCTTTCGGTCTCCCTTGGCCTTGGCAGAACTAGACGGCTTCGAACCAAGCTTTGTAGCCTCGCTTCCCTCGGGCTTGTCCCTCGTCTTGGACTCCTTGGCTCGAACTGGGCATCTCCGCAACTTGTGAGGCCCCTTACACTGGTAGCACTCCAATTGCTTCTTCTTCACCCTCGGCTTGACGGCTTTCTCATTTGCTGTCGCACCGCGGCTCGACCTTGGCTTGACTACTTTGGCACTTGTAGTCGCACCTTGGATTTCCCTTGGCTTATTGACACTCGCAATTGCGCCAAGTTGCGCTACTCCCCCTTCTGGCTCATCTTCTCTCTTGATGAGTGCAGCAAGGCGATTCTTCTCGGGACAGCTCCTTATCACATGTGGGCCATCGCAGAAGTAGCACTTTATCTTCTTGCTCGCCTTCTTCTTTGGCACGGACTTAGCCTCGCCATTCTCACAGTCACTCGTCGTGGGCACTGACTGGCTTGTCTCCCGCAAGCTCGGTCAGTAACTCGGCCACATCTTTGGCCTCCCGAATCTGGGCACCTCCTTGCTCCAATGCAAGTCTCGCCCCAGGCCTAAGTCCCTCGAAGATGGTGGCAAGCGCACCCCATTCACTCATTGCACTCTTGCAACTGAGTAGCTCTTCCTTGAGCTCATTCACCTTGATCTGCAAAGCCTTCACCTCGGCTTCGCAAGCATTACTCTGTCGAACTATCTCTACCTCGTTGCAAACTCGCCGCGTCTCATCCTTGAACCTGTCTTCCATGGACTCTAATCTTTCAAGGCGGGACTCCAAGACACCCTGGATCTCCTTCATGGACTCCATGGTTTCTTTGAGGGAGAAATCTTGGTTGTTCAACATCTCGCTCATGACGTCGTATTCCTTCCTGAAAGAATCAAACGTCTGAGTAGAAACGTAATCTCTGTCTTACCTCGTTCAATGTCTTCCATTTTGATGCCATCTCGGTCACTTCTTTGCCACGAACTAGCTTGCTCACTCTGACTAGCTCGAACGCAAATCCTCACCTAACTTGACTGCAACACCAAGTAGGCTTGAACGCAAGCCCCCTCGTCTCGCTCTGATACCACTTGTCACGGGGTCAGGGCTCAACCCTAGTGATCTGTGCGGCCTTTATTCGCCCTTGATGCTAATCGGTCAATTCTCGCGCCTAAGTAAGCCTTCAACCAGCCTTGCGAGTACTCCTGCTCGGCAACGGCTCGGACAAGCCCTCCAGGCTTCGATGGATGCAGAAGCCCTTTAAGCACTATGATGGCTACTCTTGGCCACTTGAGAGGCAACTAGCTCGAAGAGCTTTGGAAACAAAGACAATTGAAAGAACAAGAGGAAAACTAGAGTAAATGCCTCAGAGTCTTATTACTCTTCTCAAATGAGAGAATGAATGGAATGGATTGGATGATACAAATGAGAGTGGGAGGCTCTCTATTTATAGTTGAGCTCCCACTCAATCAATGGTCCGGATCGATTTACATGGATGGCCAGGATTAGCCCAAATCCTTACAAGAATCTCTAATCTAGGAAATAATATCAAATCCTACCTAATTACATCAATTAGTAGGTTTCTTTCCTCAGATAGTTGATCACACCCGATATGGCAAGATTCTTCGTTTGACTTCTTGTCTCTTGCCATTTCTGAAAAGCTAATGTGATCGGGCTCTCTAGCATTCTCCAAGTGTTGGGCCAAGTCTGGTGGTCTTGGCAAGTCCGATGATCCGCTTTGAACCTCTTGGGCGGATCCTTGCGCAACTGTCTCGGACCAAAAGGTTTGGACCGTGACAATGGCATGTTGCCACAGCCGCATATGGAGTTGCAAGTCATGATGTGGATATAAAAATAATCCTCCATCACACTGTTGGATAAATTTGGGAATGTGGCTCCATTTATTGGTCTGAAAGTTCGAGCAAGATCTTTTGCAGCTAATCCTATCGTTCATCTTCACCTTCGTCCAATGAAGCAGATAAATAGCTCAACATGAAGTTGTCTAGATCTCCCTCTAGCACAGAATCAGGATCGGAGACCTCATAATTGGTCCTAAGATCCTTCACCATGCGATAAGGCTGTATCAGAAGATAGCGAGCCAAAGTTAGTGTAAGCCAAAATTGTTTCTATTCCAAAATTATAGTATAAGTTCCGTGGCAACAGAGCATATACATGAAGGACGTAAGTTCGTATCTGGTTGCCCCAACTTATCTCAGTTAGAGATTGTGTATGCTGGGAATTCATCTGCGCCTGACGAGCCATCTTAAGCTGGTCTAATCGAGACTGAAGCACAACCATTGTTGAGGCTTTATTCTGATGTTGTGACCTGTGTTTCCAAGTAAATCATTAGCATAAGTGAAACTGCAGTGGTTTTGACAATGAGGACACGACTCAAACCTTTCATTTTGACAAGTAGCAGTTACTCTTGTGGGAATGTGGACAATTCTCACAGCGCTCTCAGTTGTGTTAACGTGCTGACCACCAGCTCCCCCAGCACGAAACCGTTCAATACGAAGATCAGATTCGTTAATTTGTACATAAGAAGATCCATCACCTAGGATAGGAATTACAGCAACAACAGCAAATGAAGTATGCCGGCGTTTCCCACTGTCAAAATGTGAGATACGGACTAACCTATGAACTCCTACTTCTGCTTTGGCATATCCAAAAGCATATTCACCATCAACTTTGATAGTTGCTCGCTGAAAGAATAGACAACCTAAGGTCAAAAACCTATAGCCTCTCAAAGAATCTTAATTAAAACCAAAAAGCAACAACTCGATGGGCTTCATGCTTAGCACTAACTGGCATGACAGTTCCCATATAGTGTTGAATGTAAGTTATTCTATGCATGCTTAGCTTCACTCTATACTGAATTAGGTAATAGAAACCGATACCCAGTGCTGCTTAAATGAAGGATAAAGAGAGGAGGTAAGATACAAACCTTGATGCCTGCAATCTCACCCGGCATTTCATCCACTACTGTTACTCCATAGCCACGCCGTTGGGCCCAGGTTTGATACATTTGCATAACCATTGCTGCCCAATCCATGCTCTCAGTGCCTCTAGCTCCAGCTTGTACCTACATCATAAACCAAAAGATCAAGGTTGAGATTGGAAGAAAACAAAGCAACAGATTTTCATTATCTGTTGGGATAATGGAATAGAGTAAAAGGAAACCACTTAACTGTAAGGCAAACATATTCTTTTTAAAGAATAGACATCTTAATAAAGCTAAAGGATAAAACACAGTCAAAGCATTATATAAGTGAAAGCTCTAATATAACAAGAACAAGAATCATGCTCTCCGGCTAACAAAGCTTCAAGCTCCTTGTCTTTTGAATCTCTTCTCATCCTTAGTAATGCTTTCATTGATTCCTGCAGAACAAAATTTTACAATGTAAAAACCAGCTACTGTGTGTCGAGAGAGAGATGCTTAGTAAATATAAGTGATGTTTTTCGTAGACTCAGAGGGCGATCATAACAGCATATCGTCCCTGCAAGACAGTTAACAACCACACCCCATAGTGTCATCTCATCAAATCTTGCTAAGTCACCTTTTTTTTCATCATGAAAGTAAATAACTCCTCTTTCTATTGTTAATTTTATTTTTCATGGTAAAAACGCTCCTTATTTTTGTGTAAATAACTAATTCAGCCATATCAAAATAGGCGATGGTGACATGTAGAATTAACCTAAACATACTAAACCTAAAAAAAGTAGTTACCTTATCTTTTACAAACCGATGAGAAATAAACCCTTAATCATTAAAAAAAGCATGAAGACATGCCTAGATAAGAAGTGAGAGCCCACCGATTCCATGTCAGTGTCATTCTCTTCCTTTGCAAGTTTTATTATATCTATATGTTCAAGCAGTTCTTGCTCAAATGCCTTCACTTCTTTCATTTTACCCATTAGTGAGCCATGTTCACGGCTTATCTTACCAGCATGGACAGGATCATTCCAGAGGTCAGGCTTATTCAGCTCTGAAGATAACAAATCCAATCGGACCATCAATTTCATCCACTGCATCCAAAGACAATAAAGTGCTTAACAAGCATGTTCTTAACACATATGTAACAGTCCATTAACAGAAAAATCATACTTGGAAGTAAATCCAGATACATAAAGCAGAAATTGAACATCAAAATTTCATCATTTTTTGTATGCACATACATAAATTCCCATATCCAAGGACCATGAGATATTACAATAAACTGAAAAATTGTTAAAGAGAAGAAAAATAGCAGAACTCCAATCTCAAATGTCAATTTAATAGCATTATTAAGATAAAATGCAAATGACAAAACAAGAGAACCAGAAAAGCATAAACTTAATCTGACACTGGATACAAGAATTGACCAAATGCCAATAAAACTAATACCTGAAGGCGTCTCTTGATAACTTGAATGGACTGAGCAATAGCAGCAGCATGACTCTTCCAATCACTTTCACTCTCCTCAAGAATTGTCCACTTACTGCTAGCAATTCCATCTACTGTAAATCCATCAGGCGTACAAGGTTCCATAGCAGCATGTGAACCAAATTCTCTTGCCCAAATCCAGCCATTTCGATTTAGACGCAATGAATGTTGATTTTGTGGCCCCAAAAAGCTGGAAGTTGGAAGAGAAGAAAAGGGACACCGTGTCTTTTTCAGTGACTTGCGCAAAATAGAAGAATACCCAGGATCAAAAACCTTGGAAATTTGATTGGAATCTAGGAAATTATCAGGAGACTGTACAGAGCAAAAAGCTCTAGCTTTGGTTCTAATGCATTGAGATATGAAAAATGATTCATTGCTCAATCTCCTGATCATAGAAGATGACATATTTAGAAGGGAAAAATGAGTCCTTTTTTACCCCAAAGGTTTGATTTTTGCCCTCTTGATTTTTGGGGTTTAAGACATAGGAGGAAGTACTAATTTCTTGTTTTAAAATAAGGGTTTGTGTGGCCATTGGAAAGGCCAACTGGAGCTAAAAACGACGTCGTTTCTTTCTCATTAAGAAGCCGGATAAATTGAAAGATTGAATGAGCAACCGTCATAACGTGACAAAAATGCCCTTACTTTCCCTTCTCCAAGCCCAACAAAGCTTCTTCCTTCACAGACCAAAACCCTGGTTTAAATTTCCCAGAACCCCTTTTCTCTGCTCAAGAATGTCTTCAAACTCCAATTCCCTCCAAAATTACCCAACACCTTTATCCCCTCCCTTGCCATCAATCTCAAAAGACATAGAGTTTGCCAGAGCAATGACAGCTTCTTCAAAATCAAGCCTTTTTGGACTCTCAAGAAATGATGTTTTATATGAAGATGAGTGGCTCATTGCTGTCAACAAGCCTAAGGGGATTTATTGTGATACCGTTCTGGCCTCTGTTCCTCGCTTTCTATCTGACTCGCCCGACTCAGATCGGCTCTGCGAAGGTAAAGTTTGTCTCTTATCTGAAATAAGCTGAAGTTATATGCGCTTCCCTGAAACGTGTACTTGATTGTTGGAAGCTTTAATTTGTTCGAATGTATCAATTTTTTTATATGATTTTGAAGCGGCAAATTGTTTCCTTTGTAAATGAGATATTATTAGTTTTGTACAAGGCACCTTTAGCACTGGATTAGAGTCTAAAAACTGACCTTGTATTATCTATAGATTTCTCCTCCTTTCTATATGAAATAGAAAACTACATGGGCTTTTCTTCATTTGATCATATATGCATTTTCAGTTAGCTTGTAGAGTTCAAAAGCATTGTATCAGTCTGTTTTTGACTCTTGATGGTTCTTTAGTACTTAAGGAAGTGCAGTAACCAAAATCAGAAGAAGCTTTCTTTTGATCTGCTTGAATCTTTTTCTTTGTCAATCCAGAGAACCAATCCAGCGCATTAGAGCTCCATCTGGCAAATAGACTGGATCGTGACACAAGCGGTGTCATGGTTATTACCAAGTCGCACAAAGTAGCTTCTATGCTCGTCAAAGCATTTACTAATCACAAGGTTCAGAAAACATATGTTGCTTTCTGCATTGGTTCAGCTCCACAATCAGAAAGAATCACCATCAAATCAGGTCATGGTCGATCAAAGTTCGGAGCATGGCGTGTGTATGCTGCAGGAGATGTAGGTCGAAAACTACCAGGAGGTTCAATAGTTAGGGACATGGAAACTACATTTGAAGTGTTATCAATCAATGGACAACGGAGGTACAAGGAGCCATCTGAATGTATGAAAGATGAAGAGAATTGTGTTGTAGTAGAAGAAAAAGCTGTTACCAATGTTGATGCAAAGAAAGACGAGATTTTGGTTAGAGCATTTCCTCAAAGTGGAAGGACACATCAAATTCGTTTGCATTGCCAATATCTTGGGTTCTCTATTAAAGGCGATGTAAAATATGAGGGTGTCTATGAGTGGAAAGGGACAATATATGATGCCCACGAGCTTCATGCAGAGAGCTTATCTTTTCAGCATCCAATTACTGGTTTCCCTCTCATGATTCAAGCACCCCTTCCTTCATGGGCTAGCCAAGCACTGCAGCTTTTAACAAATTGAAGGGCGTCCTCTGCATGCACTCAGGCAACTTTTAGCTTCTGAAGATCCCCAAAATATGATAAGGTAATTTGACGCATGATTATTTCTCAAGAGGGAAATTGGTATATCATGCATTCTGCATGTAAGAACCATAATAAGCTTGCTTATGTAGCACATCTTATAGCTGATTCATTCCTATGATCACTTGACCCTTTTTGTGTTCCTTGTTCGTGAGCTATTTGTAGGATCCCAAAATTCAACACATTTGCAAATCGTATGCGTGATCGTTAGGCTGAAAAATTGTGCATGATTCATCAGTTGCTTATGCAGCCCTAAGCCTCAGCTCCTCAAGTGCCGAACTATAATACTATGGATAATAGGAGATTTCATTATATTAAGTTGGTATAAGTCATCATCAACAGTGGATTCTGTTTCCTTTTGAGAATTAACATTGTAGGAACTATTTGGTTACATTTTATCAGAAAGATCCCTATCCTGATGATTGATTTTGGAGGTGGTCAAACCACCTAATGTTGTTAATGGTAGAATTTATATATGTTTTTAACTAGATTGCAACACAAATAAGTTTGTTTAATTGCTTATCCTTTCATTTATTTCATGTCAAATATTTATTCAGTGTGATGAACCAAAGTGCTGAGCTTTGACGTAGCCCATTTCTTGTGGAAACGTGTATATACATTACTGCTAGAGCCAACATAAATGTTGTAGGTAGTGAAATTTGTT
Organism: Hibiscus mutabilis; assembly: GCA_019671005.1. Lineage (NCBI taxonomy): Eukaryota > Viridiplantae > Streptophyta > Magnoliopsida > Malvales > Malvaceae > Hibiscus > Hibiscus mutabilis. Next base: position 30,007,082 of record CM033715.1, read on the forward strand.
ATCTTGATCTTTAAATTTGCTAGACAATTCCAGTGACTAAATGAGTTGGATTTTAAGAATTTATTACTTTTGTCAACCATGTCATGCAGTTAGCTCATGCAACCACTTTCAAAAGATGACAGTTTTGTATCTCCACATACGCAACCCTTCTCCATAACCTCGTTTAAAAAATCATTTATGTGCATAAAGATGAAAATTAAACCGGTAAAGTTATAGCACAGCTAGTTTCATCACCTAGAAACCATGATGTTATTTGTAAGTTTAGAAGTTTATTTAAAGTCTATCTCCTAAAAGGATTAGAATTAGAAGATTACTGTAAGTAGGACTCTTAAATGTATTAAAAGTCCTATACTAGAGTCTTCAAAAGTCTGTAAACGAGATGTAATTCGTTAGAGTTTTGAATAACGTAAATATCGATTTTGTTTCTCTTCATGGTATTTATCATAGCAAATTTAATCTGTATCGAGAGTTTTCATGGAGACTCCTACGACATCCAGTGAGATGCAATCTACAACAGAGAATGATGTTGGTCTGGCAAATTTTTCAAAGTTACCAGGGTCAGCTATTACTTGTCACTGATTGGTTGGCACAATTATCTCTAGTGGCCACAATATGTTAAACTTTTCCTCATTGGAAGATGCATGCTAGGGTATACTACATGGGAAAATTAAAAAACCATCTGTTGATGACCAGGGTTTTGAAAAGTGAGCTCGAAAGAATGGGAAAGTCATGTCTTAGCTCATTAACACCATGTCCCCTAAAATAGGTACACACTTCCTTATATATAAGAAAGCTAGTGACATCTGGAGTGCTGTTAAAGAGACATTCTAGCACCGGTAATAATTCAAAACTTTTTGAGATTGAGAGTAAGGCCTCCAACTTAAAGCAAGAAGGAATGAGTGTCACCCTGTTCTATAATACACTGACAAGTCTGTGGCAGCAAATTGATCTTTATAAAGCAACTGATGGGAAAAATTTTAATGATGTTGCTCTTTATAGAAAAATTATTGCTCAAAAGAGGACTTTTTTCAATTTCTAAATGACCTGAATAGGGATCGGGATGCAAAAAATTCAGGATTCTTGGCAACAGTCCCCTACCATCTATTAGAGATTTTTTTTCAAAAATTAAAAGAGAAGAGAGCATGTGATCATTCATGATTCCTAAAGTATCCGTAATTGAGACTTTTGCTCTTGTCACTAAACTTCTTCTTCTACTAAAACAAGAAGAGGCAGACTCGTGTGTGATTACTACAAAAAGATTAGGCACTAAAGGATCAATGGTGGAAATTCCATGGTCGACCAGGAGATGAGAAATCTTCAATAAATAAGGGACCTAAGGAATCACAATCTAATGCAACCACCAGTGCTGGCTCTAGTGGTTTCACCAGGCAGCAAATGGAAGCACTCTAAAAAATGTTTAGCAGATTTACTAGCTCCAGTGAGGACTCTAGCCCGGGTAAAAGATGCAGGTAAAAAAAGTAACTCTCTACCTACTGTTCTTATTTATACCAAGAATAAACTAGCATGGATTATTGTTTCTAGAGTATCTGATCATATGACTGGTAACAAAGATTTGTTTCTTCAATTTGTGTCTTTCTTTTTTACAAGTTCCATTAAAACTGCTAATGGCTCTTTCTCTTCTATTAAAGGGAGTGGTTCAATTTTTATTAATGTTGATTTAATACTTGAATATATGTTATTTGTGCCTAATCTTACTTAATTTACTCTCGATTAGCAAGCTTTCCAAGGATCTAAAGTGCTTCATTCAGTTTATAGATTATAGTTATTTTTTCAAGCACTGAGCTCGAGGAAGATGATTGTCAGTGCTAGCTTGCAAAATGGTCTCTTTGTTCTTCACAGCAACCAACCATCTGTTGTTTCCAATCCCCATTATTATTTTACTTCTTTAGGACAATTTGGACTTGCAATGTTATGCATTTTAGGTTAGGCTATCCAAAATTTTATTACCTTGAAAAGTAGTTTCCTAGTTTATTATTAATAAAAACTCAATTCTTTTAAATGTTATATATGTCCACTTGCTAAACCACTAAAGGCATTATATTTACCCTCTTCATACAAACATTCACAACCATTTTCCTTAGTTCATAATGTTGTTTGGGATCCTTCTAAAGTGAAGAATATTACTGGTTACAAGTGGTTTATTACTTTTATTGATGATAATAGTAGAACTACTTGGACCTATTTACTTAAAGAAAAACCAGAAGTTTCCTCTAGCTTTGAAAAATTCTATAGCATGGTTGTTGAACTAATATTTTGATATAACAAATTAAGTGGAAGTATTTTGGACTTGATCGAATATTTTAAAAATAATTCAAATTCCAACAAATTTAAAAAAATATGTTTAAAATGTTTTTCTAAGTGTTTTGGCTCATTCCTCAACTTAAAACATTTTCATAAAGTCAAAACTATTTAATTCTTTAAATCCTAGAACAAAGTTCCCAAACTTTATCAAAAGTTTCGAAACACTTAATGAGTTTCCAAACTCCTATGTGGAAGTTTCCATACTTCCTCAAAAGTTTCTAAACTTCTGATTCCAGACAGTTTTCAAGTTTCGAAACTTTTGTATAAGTTTCGAAACTTCGAGTTAAAGCAGTCAATTTTTCAAATCCGACTCAAAGAGTTTTGAAACACTTTGAGAAGTTTAGAAACCTATATGCATGAGAGCATTAAATGCTCAATTTTATGTCTTCCCAACGGCTCCAAACCTTCCCCAACGACCATAAATGGTTAGAAACTCATTCCACACTACAAATACAAGCCAAGAGCACTTTGTTAGAATGAACAATCAATGCAATATGGCCAAGAGGGGGTTGAATTGACAATTTTAAACATGGTGGAAGCAAATAAAAAGGACACAAGAATTTTAGAGTGGTTCAACCTTTTCAATAAGGTTTACATCCACTACCTTAGCTATCCACACTAAGGATTTCTCAAATCCACTAAAATTTCTTTCCTTTTGAGGTTCAAGGAGATAACCTTACAAACTCTTTTAAGACTTATACCACAAAGTCTTAAGTGTAACACCCCAAAATCCATCCTAGTCGGAATTAGGTTTCGATGATCGAAAACCCTATGTCAGAAATGTTTAAACATTGTATTGATATTGACCACCAAGTCAATTGTATTGATGTTGGACTCTAATTGAGTCGAATTATCAATTAAGGACCTTATTGAATGTACGGGAAACCTTTTAGTGGCTAAATTATAAAAATTGGAAGTTTGGGGATAAAAGTATAGGAAGATGAAAGTTGAGGGACTAATCTTGCGATTAACCCCTCCTCAATTATAAATCCCATACGTGGGATTACCGGGAAAGTTTCCTTCAATAGATGGAAACCTATTGCTATTAACACAAAGTAAATAGTTAAGGAAAGAAGAACAACTTACACGAGACTTGAGAAGCAAGCACCTCCATTTTTATCATCTTCTTCACCTAAGCAACCACCTCTATTGGAGCTTGATTTCGAGCTTGTCCTTTCTTCAATTTATTGTTATCAAATCATCGCTATCGATCAGGTAAGATATAATCCCTAAACAATCATTGAATTCTATGGATATATTAAGCTTAATCACAAGTAAGGGTTGGTCTACCCATTGTCATCTTAATAGCTAATAGCTATTTTAAGTTTGGGTGTTGATTTTGGTATTGTTATATGGATTATGATATTCTAGTGTTGCTTCTAACACCCTCCTATTGATTTCCTAGCTCAAGGAATTGATAAAGAGCATCCACCGGCTTCACCTAAAGCTAGGAACAAGGGGATTTCTATCCCAGAGCCTTGAAACCTTTGGAATATCGAGGTGAGTGTAGTCAGAGTCTCGAGATTAGGTTAGGTGCCTTTCCCAACTTCATCGTTAATAGAATTGTCATTGCTAACTTCGTTGTTAAGGATTATTGCATTGAATCACCTATCGGACATTATGGTAAGTATAGGTAAGTTATCGCAACGAGTATTGAGCATTGTCAATGCCGTCGTCATTGTTATTGAACATTGGACATAGCTATCGTTGTTGTCATTGAGTATTGTTGTTAACACCATGAAATTATAAGATATTGACATAGCATTGATATAGCATTGATGTAGCCATTGTCATTGATCATTGATGTTAACATCATTATTGTTATCGAAACTTTGCAAATGAAGCATCAAACATTATTGATGTCATTGAGACCATTGGACATTGCCATTGTTATTGATATTGTCATTGAACATAGACACCAGAATATTGTTTATTGGTAAGAACATCGAATATGGCTATTGATACTGAACATGAATTATTGATATTGTTACCGGACCTTGGATTCGAAGGACATTAGATATAATTGGCATGACATAGAATTCATGAGCTCAGTGTACGGGTAGACTATGGTCCTAGGGCTATGACTTATATTGATTTGGCGAGGCGGAGGGATGTGTTGTGATATTGGTCATATTGGCGAGGCGGAGGGACTAGACCATTCATTGATTTAGCGAGTCATAGGAATTCGTGTATCCATTATCTGGAATCGATCCAAAGGTTATTGATGAAATATGGATTTATTGTTATTGAAAATGTTCATTGCATTGCTTCCATGGATCTATTGCATTGTTATTGAAAGGATATGAGTTGTAATGCATTTCCATGACATAATATTTATTTGTGACTACCTCACTAGGCAAAGTATGCCTAATGCATTCATTTCATCCATTTTAGGTTAAAGGATTCAACGTCGGAGATCGGAGAAGTTGTTCCGTTGTACAAGTCATAAACAAGTTCAAAGTAATGTATATCGAACCTATGAACTCCTAGTAGGGTGGCAAAGTATCTAGAACAGTCATATAAGGTCCTTTTGATATGTGTATTTAGTGCTTGTGGTGTAATAGTGCTTAATTGTAACACCCTTAATGTATACCCGTAGATCGAATATACATTAAAGATGTTACGGAGTCGTTTAAAGAAATCCTGACTTATAATAATTTTTTATACATATAAATCTTGTCTTTATTAATTTAAATTTTTTCTTGATTTTTTGAAATCATAACTTATGTGTAGTTGGCTAATTTCGACCCTGAATTAGTTTGTAAAACATATTAGCCAGTTGTTAAAACGATAATGCAATTCGGGGTGAAAAATAGGTTCACTGCCTAGGCCCTTTCTTGATTTTAAAATCTTTATGCGATTATCGATAAATAAAATTTAAACCGATTAAACACGTTTTACTACCTTTTTAAGCTTATCGATTATTCATATTAACAAAGTAAGCTTCCTTTCTACTTTAGTTTATGCTTTCATATTACTAATACCTTATCTTGCTTTATCCATATACGATTCATCTTTAGAACTGATCAATTATCTATCGTTTAATCTAATTTAATGAATCATATACTACCAGCAGATAAATAATTACATGCCTACTAGAAATTATCATAAGCTAGATTATCTTACTGATGTTGTGCAGATTGAAGCTTGATCAGCAAGCTCGACTCCTCTTCAAGTGCTCCAACTTAACCTACGTGTGAAATAATCACACACTAAGTATGAAACTTAGTGAGGCAATAATTCTTAATAGAGTGCAATATTTACATAAATATCAATTTGAATGATTAATAATGCATATAATCACCTTACCATTTTTTTATGTGTATAAACATAAATAATTTCATATGTAACAACATATATCAAAGTGATAAGATTAGATCTTACCGATACCGTTTCCATTTCCATCTGTAAGCTTTCAAGCTTATGATCTTGTTCCTTTGATTCATTTTACTCATTTAGCCCAAGAATTTTAAATAGAGAGAAACTTAAGTATACGAGATTGGTACTCCCAAAGTAATAGTCACCGAAGTGACGATAAACCTATAGACATATAAAGTGTCGGTAACATATAGATCCGAAGATCGGTGTGTAGCTACATGTAGTCCTTGACTACTAGACCTCTAATGGCATGTCACTATACTGTAACTCTCTATAATATAATTTTATGTATAGAGAGATACTTAAGTATGCAAGGTCGGTACTCTTTGAGTACTAGTCATAGAAGTGACAATAACTTGTAGACACGTAAATTGCTGAAAACATATAGACACGTAAAGTGCCGATAAACATATAGATCCGAATATCAGTGTGTAGCTACACGCAGTCCTTGACTGCTAGACCTCTAATGGCATGCTACCATACTGTAACTCTCTATAGTAAATCTTGGGCAATAAATCAATTCATTATCTTTCCATGTATCCTTCTGTAGATGGTAAACAACTTATTTCATCAATGGCAACATATATCAATATATATATCAACATTTCAACTTACCAATATAAATAATCATGTGATCAATGCATTTTATATTCCACTTCTTGACATATTCGTATATGTCAATAATATGCTCAATGACATAAATATTATAACAATAAAAATTAGGGTAGGCTCATCGCAAGCCATCCCAATCATGTATAAAATATCAATGTAGTATGACATGTATGCAATTGAACTCACCTGGGCCATTCATTAGCTTGCCTCACTAAGCTCTACTTGATCCTTTCCTTCATAATATCACGAACCCTCTTTTGATTCGGATCAAACTTTATAAATATAAATAACAATTGTTAGATTCAAATCTAACAATACTTTAAATATGCTATCAAACTTAATCATTCGAATATACATAATTTTCCAAAATTTCCTTCTTTCCCTGTATTGTTCGAAAACTCATTATGGTCCTCAGTGACCAATTTGAACTTCCATTAACCCCTTTCAAGCTTACTAATTAACCTTAGATACAAAATATATCAATTCTCATTTTTTGGTAGATTGCACTACCTTCAAAGAAATATTTCTATAAAATAATCTACTACTCGGAACTTGATTCCGTTTATTCTGAAAGAAACTAGATTCAATAAGATTTTCAACCATATAAATTAATATCCCAAATTCAACTTGTACGATTTATGGCGAATTTTCAAAGTCAATTTCTAGTATTGAATTTCGGAACAATCTGCTATACTGTTTTCTGACCTTTCACCACTTAAAAATTCATATCTTTTTACTCGGAACTCAAAATCAGTTTCCATTTCTTGGACACGAAACTAGGGGAACAAATCTTTTCATCGGTATAAAATTCACCTTCTAACCATTTTTGTAGAATTTATGGTGAATTTTCAAAGTTACTGCCATAAACCAATTTTTCTACACAGCTTCTGTAAACAACTTCAAATTTTATACTAATTTCTCCTTATTTCTCTACTTTTCAATTTAGTTCAATCACTAGCTTTAAACCGCCAACTCATCACATACTTCACCAAATAATTATTCACAATAATTCTCCCTAATTTTCCTTATTTACCGAAATAGTCACTAAAATGCAAAGATAAGGATTCAAGCTTCTTAACTTTGAAATTTAGTCCTCAATTCAACATTACTACCTTAATTCCATCATTACAACTAAAAATCAGATTTAGCCCCCATACAAAACTTCAATTTCAATTTGGTCACTTAAGTTTGATTGTCAAAATGGTCACTAATTCGGTTCAACATCAATTTAGCATTCTAACTTCAATTTCATGTCTCTAACATCATTAATAACATAAATACACACCAAAATCATAAAAATCAGATTTGGTCCTCTAACTTTTAAACTTGCCGAAATGGTCTATATACCTTTAGCTTAGGGTTTTGCTTCCAAATAACAATTCAAGCTTACTAGATCATTAATTCAACATTACAAACCATAAATTAAACTTGAATCCATAAACCCTAATCATCTTCATAATAATAAAAACATGTAGAACTTAAATCCCAACTCAATATCATGATTTTAACATCATCCTAGCTTGATTTCAACTTGAATTCAATCATGGAATCATAAAATCTCAAAAGCCCCAATTTGATCCATAAACCCTAATTTATTTCCCATGTAAATTCTCATCAATAAAGCATGGATTCCATGAATTATTGACATCAAAAGATAGAGCTTGAAGAGTAGAACAACTTTGTAGTTGAAGAGATTACCTGAAAATGAGTTTCGGGGCTTGAATCTAGCTTGGAAAATTTTTTCTCTTTCTTTCCCTAGCCCTTATATTTTTGGCTGGAAAAGATGAACAAAATCTTCATATTTTCACCATTATTTTACACTTATATCTATTAAATGAATATTAAATTCATTTAATAGTGAAATTACTATTTTGCCCTTTTAACCAATGGTTGAGATTGATTTTATCATCAATCAAGGGCCAATATTTAATATTCCATTTTATCTTTCCAAAATTGCCCTTATAACTTTTTAAATATTTCAAAATTGCCATTAGGGCCAAATGACCAATTTGCCATCCAACTAGTTTTTATTTACTAGTTTGCCATTCTTGTAAAAATTCAACTAAATCTAGTTGGAATCCAACCAACTATAATAAAATTTTCTTAAAATAACATTTTATGATTTTTGCATAGCTTTTCATCAGTCTCCAAAATTTCCATTCGATCCAATATACCGATAAATAATCCTTTACTCAGAAATAAACTGTAGGATTCATCTTGAATCAAACTAAAAATATTTCCAACACTTGGAAATGACTTTTATAACCTTTCCCTATCATATGGCAAAGTTTCAAAATTTTTCAGTTCGGTCCGGGTATCCGAATTCCACTTAAACTTTAACTGTGATTTTTTCAATAATCGAAGTATCAGATCGAACCAATAATTCCGCATTCAATTCACACCCTTAGGTATCTGTTTATTTATGAAATAAAAACCATTAACTTTTGGGAAATTACAACTTTAGTCCCCAAACTTTTCCAAAGTTTATACTTTAGGCATAAATTTTTCAAAATTTACATTTTGGTCACTACCTTTTTAAAATTCAATTCCCATTCCAATTTTCCTTGGAATTCAACCAAAATTTAAGAATACCTTATTCAATTCACTATCTATTACATGAGACCTTTAAACCTTAGAAATTTCCTTTCCAAAACCCATAATTAAAGAAATCTCAACTTTCGCATTTTTGTCATTTTAGTTACTAAGTTAGCTTTTAAGCTATTATCTTAGTACTAAATGACCCTTAATCAACTTAGTAAATTTTGGGGTATTACAATTCTCTCCCCCTTAAGAAAATTCATCCTCAAATTTTCAATGCGTACTTGTTCCAAACACTTACGGATATTACTTCATTATTTTCTTCTCATTATCCCAAGTGGCTTCTTCGACCTTGTGATTACGCTTCAGAGCATCAACCAATGAGATTTTTATTCCTTAATTCTTTAATTTCATATACCAACATTTCTACTAACTCCTTTTCATATCCAAATATCTTATACTTACTGTATTATCATTTTATTATGCAGATAGATTGTCCTAAACAAGAGTTAACTTACATGCTTATTTCACTATATCGTATCTGCTATGGGTCCTTTCTTGACCTCCAAGATTCATCAACTGGAGAAATCTATTATCGTTTTACTTTCCTTATTCTAATCTCATTCCATCTTATACTAATAAGGAGCAGCATCAAGTCATACAATAAGCACCATCAGTAATATGGTATTCTAGGGGCATGTATTTACTGACAAATTCATATGCAAACTCGGTTTAGCATCCAGAACCGGCTAAACCTTTGCTCTGATACCATTAAATGTAACACCCTTAACGTATACCCATAGACCGAATATACATTAAAGATGTTACGGAGCGTTTAAAGAAATCCTGACTTATAATAATTTTTTTATACATATAAATATTGTCTTTATTAATTTAACACTTTTCTCGATTTTTTTGAAATCATAACTTATGTGTAGTTGGCTAATTTCGACCCTGAATTAGTTTGTAAAACATATTAGTCAGTTATTAAAACAATAATGCAATTCGGGGTGAAAAATAGGTTCACTGCCTAGGCCCTTTCTTGATTTTAAAATCTTTATGAGATTATCGATAAATAAAATTTAAACCGATTAAACACATTTTACTACCTTTTTAAGCTTATCGATTATTCATATTAACAAAGTAAGCTTCCTTTCTACTTTAGTTTATGCTTTCATATTACTAATACCTTACCTTGCTTTATCCATATATGATTCATCTTTAGAACTGATCAATTATCTATCGTTTAATCTAATTTAATGCATCATATACTACCAGCAAATAAATAATTACATGCCCACTAGAAATTATCATAAGCTAGATTATCTTACTGATGTTGTACAGATTGAAGCTTGATCAGCAAGCACGACTCCTCTTCAAGTGCTCCAACTTAACCTACGTGTAAAACAATCAAACGCTAAGTATGAAACTTAGTGAGGCAATAATTCTTAATAGAGTGCAATATTGACATAAATATCAATTTAAATGATTAATAATGCATATAATCACCTTACCATTTTTTTGTGTATAAACATAAATAATTTCATATGTAACAACATATATCAAAGTGATAAGATTAGATCTTACCGATTTCATTGCCATTTCCATCTGTAAGCTTTCAAGCTTATCATCATGTTCCTTTGATTCATTTTACTCATTTAGCCCAAGAACTTTAAATAGAGAGAAGCTTAAGTATACGAGATCGGTACTCCCAGAGTACTAGTCACCGAAGTGAGGATAAACCTATAGACACATAAAGTGTCGATAACATATAGACACATAAGTGTTGGTAACATATAGATCTGAAGATCGGTGTGTAGCTACACGCAGTCCTTGACTGCTAGACCTCTAATGGCATGCCACCATACTGTAACTCTCTATACTAAATCTTGGGCAATAAATCAATTCATTATCTTTCCATATATCCTTCTATAGATGGTAAACAACTTATTTCATCAATGGCAACATATATCAATATATATATCAACTTTTCAACTTACCAATATAAATAATCATGTGATCAATGCATTTTATATTCCACTTCTTGACATATTCGTATATGTCAATAATATGCTCAATGACATAAATATTATAACAATAAAAATTGGGGTAGGCTCATGGCAAGCCATCCCAATCATGTATAAAATATCAATGTAGTATGACATGTATGCAATTGAACTCACCTGGGCCATTCATTAGCTTGCCTCACTAAGCTCTACTTGATCCTTTCCTTCATAATACTGCAAACCCTCTTTTGATTCGGATCAAACTTTATAAATATAAATAACAATTGTTAGATTCAAATCTAACAATATTTTAAATATGCTATCAAACTTAATCATTCGAATATATAGAATTTTCCAAAATTTCCTTCTTTCCCTGTATTGTTCGAAAACTCATTATGGTCCTCAGTGACCAATTTGAACTTCCATTAACCCCTTTCAAGCTTACTAATTAACCTTAGATACAAAATATATCAATTCTCATTTTCTGGTAGATTGCACTACCTTCAAAGAAATATTTCTATAAAATAATCTACAACTCGGAATTTGATTCCGTTTATTCTGAAAGAAACTAGATTCAATAAGATTTTAAAACATATAAATTAATATCCCAAATTCAACTTGTACGATTTATGGCGAAATTTCAAAGTCAATTTCCAGTATTGAATTTCGGAATAGCCTGCTATACTATTTTCTGACCTTTCACCACTTAAAAATTCATATCTTTTTACTCGGAACTCAAAATCAGTTTCCGTTTCTTGGACACGAAACTAGGCGAACAAATCTTTTCATTGGTATAAAATTCACCTTCTAACCATTTTTGTTGAATATATGGTGAATTTTCAAATTTAATGCCATAAACCAATTTTTCTACACAGCTTCCGTAAACAACTTCAAATTTTATACTAACTTCTCCTTATTTCTCTACTTTTCAATTTAGTCCAATCACTAGCTTTAAACCGCCAAGTCATCACATTTTTCACCAAATAATTATTCACAATAATTCTCCCTAATTTTCCTTATTTACCGAAATAGCCACTAAAATGCAAAGATAAGGATTCAAGCTTCTTAACTTTGAAATTTAGTCCTCAATTCAACATTACTACCTTAATTCCATCATTACAACTAAAAATCAGATTTAGCCCCCATACAAAGCTTCAATTACAATTTGGTCACTTAACTTTGACAATTTGTCAAAATGGTCACTAATTCAGTTATGTAGCGATGTTTTTTCTCGCTAAAAAATTGATGTTTTTTGTTTTTTTTGTTTGGAAAATATTTTTTTCCGTGTGGGATTTTAGAAAACCCATATTTTATTTAAAAATGGAGTCGCCACCGGCCACTCAAGGTGGACCGGACACCGTAAAAACCAGATATTTCAAAATATCGGGTTCGGGAGTCGGTTACGGATGGGGAAGGATTAGCACCCCCACACCGCCCAAAATTGGTACTTTAATAATTACCGCTTTATTAATATTAAATTTTTCGGATTTAATGTGACGATTAAATTAAAATTTGATTATAAGTGCGAGTAAATTTTAAAGGCCCCGTTATTCGAGAGTAAACGTCCAACCACTATCACTACGCCTAATACTGGTCCCGTTTACGCTCGAATAAAAGGGCACCGCATTGACAAAATATATGTTCGTTATGCAAACTAATAAACATGGCAAATATAAATAAATACCTTGCGATAAAAAATATAAATAAATACTAACATAATGAAATACTAACATAACATAAATAAAATATTAATCTAAAACATATATACATAACTATTAATTTAACACATAAATAAAAACATATCTAACATAAATAGAACACTAATATAAAACATAAATTTAAAACATACTAATCTAAAACATAGATAAACATACAAATTAAAAACACAATTTTAAATTAACTACTACTTCATTAAAATATAAAAATTACAACATAAATAAAAAGGAAAGAAAATATACCTAACTAGGAGTTCGAATGACAAACCCCGACGAAACCCCACCGAGATCTACCACGACCTCTCCAAAAATATTAACTAGATCGGACCTAAAATAGGACCCCGATCGAACCGACTAGGACCGAGGACACTGTCCCGGTCCTGGGCTAGCCGGGAGCTAAAGCTCCCGTATTTGGCCAAAGCCCAGCCGATTGCCTCAATTGCTTCCCCCTCTTAATTTCAATTTTGCTTGCTGCCAATTGCGTTTCCAATCTTGCATATTTATAGGGGTGAGGTGGGTGACGTGGAGCCTTTTGCTCCACTCCCCTCCCCCCTTTTTTTATTAGTAATTTTTTTACTTACTTTTTACTTTTTTTAAAGATTAATAATATTATTACAACAATACCAAAAAATACTAAAACCCGGACAAAAATGAGTGATTACAGTTGCCCCTCTTTGCTTGTTCTTGTGAAACGAGAACAAAGCAAAGATCAAAGCACTCATTTTTGTCTTATCTGGCTAAACTTCTCTCCCTTTGACGCGTCTTCTTTCTTTTTTTGTAGATCTTCTTCCTTTTTGATGTAAGTCTTCTTTCTTGTCTTGACAGATCTACTTTGTCACTCTTGGGGGAGCAAAGCCTTCAAAATGGGGGTTGTTTGTTGGGGAAGCCAAACCGAGTTCCACTTGCTACATTATTCATAATAAGCTAATACCTAAAGAGAGTTCGACCCGGGTGCAACGCCGACGAAGAGACAGGGGTCTACAAAATTCGATCCAAATTGCAACACTGACGAGGAGGCAAGACCGATAGGTGAAAGTTCGATGTCTGATTCAGCTACAACTCTGACGAAGAGGCAAGATCAGAAAACTGACAAATTTTCTCTTTTTTTCTCTCTCTTTTTTTTGGTTTTTTTTTCATATTTTTTCTTTTTTTCTTTTTTCTCTCTTTTTTTTGAATTTTTCTTACAACATTGCTAAAACTTGAAAGTTGGTGAATTTTGACCAAGCTACAACACCGACGAAGAGGCATGGTCTAAAGTTAGTAAATTTGATCCAGCTACAACACCGACGAAGAGGCAGGATCAAGAGTTAGTGAATTTGGTCTAGCTACAACACCGACGAAGAGGCAAGACCGGAAGTTAGTGAATTAGGTTCAGCTACAACACCGATGAAGAGGCAGAACCGAAAATTAGATTTGACCAAGCTACAACACCGACGAAGAGGCAAGGTCCGAAGATTTGATCTAGCTACGACACCGACGAAGAGGCAGGATCGGATAATTGTTCTTTTTTGTGATCAAGCTACGACTCTGACGAAAAGGCATGATCAGAATTTGGTTGAAAGCTCATTTTTTCATTTTTTTTATTTTTCTTTTTCTTTTTCATTTTCATTTTCATTTTCATTATCATTTCTTTTTCTTTTTCTTTTTCTTTTTCTTTTTTCTTTTTTCTATTTTTCTCTTTTTTCTTGTTTTTTTCCTTTTTTCTTCTTTTTTTTTTGCTTTTTTGCTTTTTCTTTCTTTTTTTTCTTTTTTTGTTTCTTTTTTCATTTTTCTTTTTTTTTCTCTTTACTTTTTTTTGCTTTTTTCTTTTTCTTTCTTTTTTTTTTCTTTTTCTTCTTTATGAGATACAACATTGATACAACTAGAAAGTTAGTAAATTTTGACCAAGCTACAACACCGACGAGGAGGCATGGTCTAAAGTTAGTAATATTGATCCAGCTACAACACCGACGAAGAGGCATGATCAAGAGTTGGTGAATTTGGTCTAGCTACAACACCGACGAAGAGGCAAGACCGGAAGTTAGTGAATTTGGTTCAGCTACAACACCGACGAGGAGGCAGAACCGACAGTTAAATTTGACCAAGCTACAACACCGATGAGGAGGCAAGGTCTGAAGATTTGATCCAGCTACGACACCGACGAAGAGGCAGGATCGGATAGTTTTCTTCTTCTTCATTTTTCATTTTTTGCTCTTTTTTCATTTTTTCTTTTTTTTTTCTCTTTTTTCATTTTTTCTTTTTCCTTTTTTGATTTTTTCCTTCTTTTTTTTTCTATTTTTTTCTTTTTGGATTGATTTTTTAGCTACAATTATAATAAAAAGGTAAATTCCGAGTGAAATTCAGGTCTAGCTGCAACACCGTCGAAGAGGCAAGACCGAAGAGGATTTAATCAGTCACACCACTGACGGAGAGACTAGATCAGCAAAATGTAGGACCCACTACACCACCGACGGAGAGGTAGGACCGAATGGAAACTTTGATCTGCAACACCACCGATGGAGGCAAGATCTGGATAGGATTTGATATGCTACACCACTGCCGGAGAGACTAGATCAGCAAAATGTGAGACCTGCTACACCACTAACGGAGAGACAGGATCCAGATGGAAATTTTAACTTGCAACACCACCAATGGAGGCAAGATCTACATTAAGTTGGCGTACCACCACTGATGGAGGCATGATTTGCAAGAGGTTGAATTGTTGTGCTATTGACAGCGAGACTATGTCTGGAAAAATTTGCCCTGCTTCTGTCGGCAGAGGGTAAGATCTAGAATGTTGGCGTCTGTCACACCATCGTTGGAGGAATCAAATCCTACAAAAGAAAAAAAAATTAGTCAGTAATTGTCAAATATTTTGTCGCTGATACCTTTTATTTTAGGCGTTTCCATCTTCTTTGTGTTTGGCCTCCTTCAAGACTAGGGTTGGCCTTCTTGTCATTGCCCCCATGTCGAGGGTACTCGGTCTTTTTCCTAGAACTGTTATGTACAAGCAAGATTGCATGAATGTATCTAATTTTATGTCTAAATGCATGTGTCTACCCTAAATGCATGGTGATTTTGGTGTATGCATTTAATCTAAATGTATGACGTATGCAAAAATGGTTTAATGCAAGATGAATGCAATCTAAATGCATGAATGTGATATGATTTTTTTTGATCCTCAAAGGGATGCCCCTGACTCGTCACTGGTCCCGTCAGGGTCTTTTTTTTGTGGCGGTGCCCCGACTTTGTCCTGGGTTCAATCGCTCTTTTTGAATTAGCTTTCATCCGAGAGCATGCCCCAAAATTTTGTTCATTTTATGCCATCGCCTCGAGAATATTCTTATAGCAAATTTGAATCCTGAGCACATTTTGTTTCCCCCTAGGTTGGGTTTATAAATTGTGTGTTGGTCCATGACAACTCATTATTATTATTTTTGGATTGGGTGCAATTTTGCAGATCAGGTCAAAGATGCAAGAGTTTGACTTGACAATGAAGGCTGGACCTTGGCAAAGAATGCCCCCCAGACTGGGACCTTGTTAGAGGCACACTATTTGTAAAAGATGTGGGGTGCTTTTGGACATGCCCCAAGACCAAACTTTTGTAAGAGGCTTTGTAAGGTGCTAGATCGACCATCTTCGTTGTATTTAATGAGGCAACCCGAGAATTAGTTTTATTATTCTGAAAATGAATGCATGCAAAATGTGTCCTAAAACGATGCAATGCAAAATTAAGATTGTGATGATGTTGTGCAATGATGCAGGTGAAATCAATGCGATAAGAATAAAATGAAACGAGTTAGTACCAAATAAAATGATTAAATAAAACAAATGATAAATATAACAAAAATAGAGTAATAAACTGTACATAAACAAGAAATAAGGCACCAGAGCCTAAATAGGGTGACCACTAATCGGGCAGAGTTTCATATGGCTCTAAAGGGGTTGGCTCATACGGCTCACTATATGCAGTTTTGGTGCTAAGAGGTACCCGAATTGTCCTTGCTGTCCTCTACTAAGAGCAGCAAGGCCCCCGGTCATCACCCATTATAGGCTCCTTTCAACCAGGTTCAATTCAGGGGGACCCATTCGCTTATACCCATACGAAGGAACGATATCCTCACGAAAGTATAAGGTACTCAAGCCCCGAAGGTACTTGCTAGGCCTATACGGCAGAACGATATCTCCACGAAAGCATTAGCGTTTTCCCCCCACTTAAAAAAACGGGTTTATATGCCATATTTTAAATGCGTTAAAATAAACGCGCAATTATAATCGAATGTTACTTTAATAGTCAGTTTAATCCAGAATTTCCAATATTAGTAAAGCCGTAATTATTTGAAAAAAGCTCGACTCTCATTTGTTTTTTGAAAAACAAAAATGTCCCCAGCGGAGTCGCCATCTGTAGCGATGTTTTTTTCTCGCTAAAAAAAGAAAATGTTTTTATTTTTGGAAAATTTTTCTTCCGCGTGGGATTTTAGAAAACCCACATTTTATTTAAAAATGGAGTCGCCACCGGCCACTCAAGGTGGACCGAACACCGTAAAAACCAAAGATTTCAAAATATCGGGTTCGGGAGTCGGTTACGGATGGGGAAGGATTAGCACCCCACACCGCCCAAAATTGGTACTTTAATAATTACCGCTTTATTAATATTAAATTTTCCGGATTTAAAGTGACGATTAAATTAAAATTTGATTATAAGTGCGAGTAAATTTTAAAGGCCCCGTTATTCGAGAGTAAACGTCCAACCACTATCACTACGCCTGATACTGGCCCCGTTTACGCTAGAATAAAAGGGCACCTCATTGACAAAATATATGTTCGTTATGCAAACTAAAAAACATGACAAATATAAATAAATACCTTGCGATAAAAAATATAAATAAATACTAACATAATGAAATACTAACATAACATAAATAAAATATTAATCTAAAACATATATACATAACTATTAATTTAACACATAAATAAAAACATATCTAACATAAATAGAACACTAATATAAAACATAAATTTAAAACATACTAATCTAAAACATAGATAAACATACAAATTAAAAACACAATTTTAAATTAACTACTACTTCATTAAAATATAAAAATTACAACATAAATAAAAAGGAAAGAAAATATACCTAACTAGGAGTTCGAATGACAAACCCCGACGAAACCCCACCGAGATCTACCACGACCTCTCCAAAAATATTAACTAGATCGGACCTAAAATAGGACCCCGATCAAACCGACTAGGACCGAGGACACTGTCCCGGTCCAGGGCTAGCCGGGAGCTAAAGCTCCCGTATTTGGCCAAAGCCCAGCCGATTGCCTCAATTGCTTCCCCCTCTTAATTTCAATTTTGCTTGCTGCCAATTGCGTTTCCAATCTTGCATATTTATAGGGGTGAGGTGGGTGACGTGGAGCCTTTTGCTCCACTCCCCTCCCCCCTTTTTTTATTAGTAATTTTTTTACTTACTTTTTACTTTTTTTAAAGATTAATAATATTATTACAACAATACCAAAAAATACTAAAACCCGGACAAAAATGAGTGATTACAGTTGCCCCTCTTTGCTTGTTCTTGTGAAACGAGAACAAAGCAAAGATCAAAGCACTCATTTTTGTCTTATCTGGCTAAACTTCTCTCCCTTTGACGCGTCTTCTTTCTTTTTGTAGATCTTCTTCCTTTTTGATGTAAGTCTTCTTTCTTGTCTTGACAGATCTACTTTGTCACTCTTGGGGGAGCAAAGCCTTCAAAATGGGGGTTGTTTGTTGGGGAAGCCAAACCGAGTTCCACTTGCTACATTATTCATAATAAGCTAATACCTAAAGAGAGTTCGACCCAGGTGCAACGCCGACGAAGAGACAGGGTCTACAAAATTCGATCCAGCTGCAACACTGACGAGGAGGCAAGACCGATAGGTGAAAGTTCTGATGTCTGATTCAGCTACAACTCTGACGAAGAGGCAAGATCAGAAAACTGACAAATTTTCTCTTTTTTTCTCTCTCTTTTTTTTGGTTTTTTTTTCATATTTTTTCTTTTTTTCTTTTTTCTCTCTTTTTTTTGAATTTTTCTTACAACATTGCTAAAACTTGAAAGTTGGTGAATTTTGACCAAGCTACAACACCGACGAAGAGGCATGGTCTAAAGTTAGTAAATTTGATCCAGCTACAACACCGACGAAGAGGCAGGATCAAGAGTTAGTGAATTTGGTCTAGCTACAACACCGACGAAGAGGCAAGACCGGAAGTTAGTGAATTAGGTTCAGCTACAACACCGATGAAGAGGCAGAACCGAAAATTAGATTTGACCAAGCTACAACACCGACGAAGAGGCAAGGTCCGAA
Organism: Hibiscus mutabilis; assembly: GCA_019671005.1. Lineage (NCBI taxonomy): Eukaryota > Viridiplantae > Streptophyta > Magnoliopsida > Malvales > Malvaceae > Hibiscus > Hibiscus mutabilis. Next base: position 30,025,979 of record CM033715.1, read on the forward strand.
GATTTGATCTAGCTACGACACCGACGAAGAGGCAGGATCGGATAATTGTTCTTTTTTGTGATCAAGCTACGACTCGTTTAAAAGGCATGATCGAATTTGGTTGAAAGCTCATTTTTCATTTTTTTATTTTTCTTTTCTTTTTCATTTTCATTTTCATTTTCATTATCATTTCTTTTTCTTTTTCTTTTCTTTTTTTTTTTCTTTTTCTATTTTTCTCTTTTTTCTTGTTTTTTTTTTTTCTTCTTTTTTTTTTGCTTTTTGCTTTTTCTTTTTTTTTTTTTTTTTTTTGTTTCTTTTTTTCATTTTTTTTTTTTTCTTTTACTTTTTTTGCTTTTTTTCTTTTTCTTTCTTTTTTTTTTTTTTTCTTCTTTATGAGATACAACATTGATACAACTAGAAAGTTAGTAAATTTTGACCAAGCTACAACACCGAGCGAGGAGGCATGGTCTAAAGTTAGTAATATTGATCCAAATACAACACCGGACGAAAGAGGCATGATCAAGAGTTGGTGAATTTGGTCTAGCTACAACACCGACGAAGAGGCAAGACCGGGAAGTTAGTGAATTTGGTTCAAATACAACACCGACGAGGAGGCGTAACCGACAGCTTAAATTTGACCAAGCTACAACACCGATGAGGAGGCAAGGTCTGAAGATTTGATCCAGCTACGACACCGACGAAGAGGCAGGATCGGATAGTTTTCTTCTTCTTCATTTTTCATTTTTTGCTCTTTTTTCATTTTTTCTTTTTTTTTTCTCTTTTTTCATTTTTTCTTTTTCCTTTTTTGATTTTTTCCTTCTTTTTTTTTTTCTATTTTTTTCTTTTTGGATTGATTTTTTAGCTACAATTATAATAAAAAGGTAAATTCAGTGAAATTCAGTCTAGCCGCAACACCGTCAAGAGGCAAGACCGAAGAGGATTTAATCAGTCACACCACCGACGGAGAGACTAGATCAAAAAAATGTAGGACCCACTACACCACCGACGGAGAGGTAGGACCGAATGGAAACTTTGATCTGCGCAACACCACCGATGGAGGCAAGATCTGGATAGGATTTGATATGCTACACCACCGCGGAGAGAGACTAGATCAAGCAAAATGTGAGACCTCAAGCTACACCACTAACGGAGAGACAGGATCCAGATGGAAATTTTAACTTGCAACACCACCAATGGAGGCAAGATCTACATTAAGTTGGCGTACCACCACCGATGGAGGCATGATTTGCAAGAGGTTGAATTGTTGTGCTATTGACAAATGAGACTATGTCTGGAAAAATTTGCCCCGCTTCGCTTCGTGGAGGGTAAGATCTAGAATGTTGGCGTCTGTCACACCATCGTTGGAGGAATCAAATCCTACAAAAGAAAAAAAAAAAATTAGTCAAGAATTGTCAAATATTTTGTCGCTGATACCTTTTATTTTAGGCGTTTCCATCTTCTTTGTGTTTGGCCTCCTTCAAGACTAGGGTTGGCCTTCTTGTCATTGCCCCCATGTCGAGGGTACTCGGTCTTTTTCCTAGAACTGTTATGTACAAGCAAGATTGCATGAATGTATCTAATTTTATGTCTAAATGCATGTGTCTACCCTAAATGCATGGTGATTTTGGTGTATGCATTTAATCTAAATGTATGACGTATGCAAAAATGGTTTAATGCAAGATGAATGCAATCTAAATGCATGAATGTGATATGATTTTTTTTGATCCTCAAAGGGATGCCCCTGACTCGTCACTGGTCCCGTCAGGGTCTTTTTTTTGTGGCGGTGCCCCGACTTTGTCCTGGGTTCAATCGCTCTTTTTTGAATTAGCTTTCATCTGAGAGCATGCCCCAAAATTTTGTTCATTTTATGCCATCGTCTGAGAATATTCTTATAGCAAATTTGAATCCCTGGAGCACATTTTGTTTCCCCCTAGGTTGGGTTTATAAATTGTGTGTTGGTCCATGACAACTCATTATTATTATTTTTGGATTGGGTGCAATTTTGCAGACTGTGGTCAAAGATGCAAGAGTTTGACTCGGCAATGAAGGCTGGACCTTGGCAAAGAATGCCCCCGGACTGGGACCTTGTTAGAGGCACACTATTTGTAAAAGATGTGGGGTGCTTTTGGACATGCCCCAAGACCAAACTTTTGTAAGAGGCTTTGTAAGGTGCTAGATCGACCATCTTCGTTGTATTTAATGAGGCAACCCGAGAATTAGTTTTATTATTCTGAAAATGAATGCATGCAAAATGTGTCCTAAAACGATGCAATGCAAAATTAAGATTGTGATGATGTTGTGCAATGATGCAGGTGAAATCAATGCGATAAGAATAAAATGAAACGAGTTAGTACCAAATAAAATGATTAAATAAAACAAATGATAAATATAACAAAAATAGAGTAATAAACTGTACATAAACAAGAAATAAGGCACCAGAGCCTAAATAGGGTGACCACTAATCGGGCAGAGTTTCATATGGCTCTAAAGGGGTTGGCTCATACGGCTCACTATATGCAGTTTTGGTGCTAAGAGGTACCCGAATTGTCCTTGCTGTCCTCTCTACTAAGAGCAAAGAAGGCCCCTGGCCATCACCCATTATAGGCTCCTTTCAACCAGGTTCAATTCAGGGGGACCCATTCGCTTATACCCATACGAAGGAACGATATCCTCACGAAAGTATAAGGTACTCAAGCCCCGAAGGTACTTGCTAGGCCTATACGGCAGAACGATATCTCCACGAAAGCATTAGCGTTTTCCCCCCACTTAAAAAAACGGGTTTATATGCCATATTTTAAATGCGTTAAAATAAACGCGCAATTATAATCGAATGTTACTTTAATAGTCAGTTTAATCCAGAATTTCCAATATTAGTAAAGCCGTAATTATTTGAAAAAAGCTCGACTCTCATTTGTTTTTTGAAAAACAAAAATGTCCCCAGCGGAGTCGCCATCTGTAGCGATGTTTTTTTCTCGCTAAAAAAAGAAAATGTTTTTATTTTTGGAAAATTTTTCTTCCGCGTGGGATTTTAGAAAACCCACATTTTATTTAAAAATGGAGTCGCCACCGGCCACTCAAGGTGGACCGAACACCGTAAAAACCAAAGATTTCAAAATATCGGGTTCGGGAGTCGATTCTGGATGGGGAAGGATTAGCACCCCACACCGCCAAAATTGGTACTTTAATAATTACCGCTTTATTAATATTAAATTTTCCGGATTTAAAGTGACGATTAAATTAAAATTTGATTATAAGTGCGAGTAAATTTTAAAGGCCCGTTATTCGAGAGTAAACGCCCAACCACTATCACTACGCCGATCTCGCCCCGTTTACGCTAGAATAAAAGGGCACCTCATTGACAAAATATATGTTCGTTATGCAAACTAAAAAACATGACAAATATAAATAAATACCTTGCGATAAAAAATATAAATAAATACTAACATAATGAAATACTAACATAACATAAATAAAATATTAATCTAAAACATATATACATAACTATTAATTTAACACATAAATAAAAACATATCTAACATAAATAGAACACTAATATAAAACATAAATTTAAAACATACTAATCTAAAACATAGATAAACATACAAATTAAAAACACAATTTTAAATTAACTACTACTTCATTAAAATATAAAAATTACAACATAAATAAAAAGGAAAGAAAATATACCTAACTAGGAGTTCGAATGACGAACCCCGACGAAACCCCACCGAGATCTACCACGACCTCTCCAAAAATATTAACTAGATCGGACCTAAAATAGGACCCCGATCAAACCGACTAGGACCGAGGACACTGTCCCGGTCCAGGGCTAGCCGGGAGCTAAAGCTCCCGTATTTGGCCAAAGCCCAGCCGATTGCCTCAATTGCTTCCCCCTCTCAATTTCAATTTTGCTTGCTGCCAATTGCGTTTTCCAATCTTGCATATTTATAGGGGTGAGGTGGGTGACGTGGAGCCTTGTGCTCCACTCCCCTCCCCCTTTTTTTATTATTAATTTTTTTTACTTACTTTTTACTTTTTTTTAAGATTAATAATATTATTACAACAATACCAAAAAATACTAAAACCCGGACAAAAATGAGTGATTACAAGTTCAACATCAATTTAACATTCTAACTTCAATTTCATGTCTCTAACATCATTAATAACATAAATACACACCAAAATCATAAAATTCAGATTTGGTCCTCTAACTTTTAATATTGCCGAAATGGTCCCTATACCTTTAGCTTAGGGTTTTGCTTCCAAATAACAATTCAAGCTTACTAGATCATTAATTCAACATTACAAACCATAAATTAAACCTGAATCCATAAACCCTAATCATCTTCATAATAATCAAAACATGTAGAACTTAAATCCCAACTCAATATCATGATTTTAACATCATACTAGCTTGATTTCAACTTGAATTCAATCATGGAATCGTAAAATCTCAAAAGCCCCAATTTGATCCAAAAACCCTAATTTATTTCTCATGTAAATTCTCATCAATAAAGCATGGATTCCATGAATTATTGACATCAAAAGATAGAGCCTAAAGAGTAGAACAACTTTGTAGTTGAAGAGATTACCTGAAAACTGAGTTTCGGGGCTTGAATCGAGCATGGAAAAAATTTTCTCCTTCTTTCCCTAGCCCTTACGTTTTTGGCTGGAAAAGATGAACAAAATCTTCATCTTGTCACAATTATTTTACACATATATCTATTAAATGAATATTAAATTCATTTAATAGTGAAATTGCAATTTTGCCCTTTTTATCCAATGGTTGAGATTGATTTTATCATCAATCAAGGGCCAAGTTTTGATCTTACAGTTTCTCTTTCCAAAATTACCCTTATAGCTTTTTAAATATTTCAAAACTGCCATTAGGGCCAAATAACCAATTTGCCCTCCAACTAGTTTTATTTACTAGTTTGCCATTCTTGTAAAAATTCAACTAAATCTAGTTGGAATCCAACCAACTATAATAAAATATTCTTAAAATAACATTTTACGACTTTTCCATAGCTTTTTGATCAGTCTCCAAAATTTCCATTCGATCCAATATACCGATAAATAATCATTTACTCAGAAATAAACTGTAGGATTCATCTTGAATCGAACTAAAAATATTTCCAACACTTGGAAATGAATTTTATAACCTTTCTCTATCATATGGCAAAGTTTCAAAAATTTTCAGTTCGGTCCGGGTATCCGAATTCCACTTAAACTTTAACTGCGATTTTTCCAATAATCGAAGTATCGGATCAAACCAATAATTCCGCATTTGATTCACACCCTTAGGTGATCTGTTTATTTATGAAATAAAAACCCTTAACTTTTGGGAAATTACAACTTTAGTCACCAAACCTTTCCAAAGTTTATACTTTAGGCATAAAATTTTCAAAATTTACATTTTGGTCACTACCTTTTTAAACTTCAATTCCCATTCCAATTTTCCTTGGAATTCAACCAAAATTTAATAATACCTTATTCAATTCACTATCTATTACATGAGACCTTTAAACCTTAGAAATTTCCTTTCCAAAACCCATAATTAAAGAAATCCCAATTTTCGCATTTTTGTCATTTTAGTCACTAAGTTAGCTTTTAAGCTATTATATTAGTACTAAATGACCCTTAATCAACTTAGTAAATTTTGGGGTATTACATTAATTCCCTAATGGCCCTTTTGGAGTGGCATAAAAGTGACTAAAAATGCATATTTGGGTATAAAAAGGTGAAAACATAGTAAATGGATTCGGATCAACACGAAATTTGGTCTGATAGTAGTTTATATTGTTTAAAAATTACTGGTAAAAATTCATTACATTTGGACCTTGGTTTATAGGTTTAATTGAATAAAAACCAACAAAAAGCTATCATTACAGGGCAGGGCGTATTAGTACGATTGATGGCGTATCGATACAACCTTGCATATTTGGTCAGGTCAACGTTGGTCAACAAGGGACGTATCGGTATGAACTAGGCGTACCAGTATGGATTTTGGCTACTGGAATTTGGGTGTAAAAAATGGTATCGATACGGGGTCATGGCGTATCGATACGAAGTCAACATGGTCAACCTGTATCGGTACGACCCTCAACCGTATCGATACGGGTCTACTATAATTGATTCTAAAATTTGGGAATTAGGTTTCGAGTACTGTGACCGTATCGATATGGTCATAAGGGTATCGGTACGGTGACAATTAATTATGTTAAAAGATAAAGAACACAGTTTTGAATTGCTCGCAAAATGGCCACTGATTATTGTATGGCTTAATTGAATGGGCAAACGAACCCCGAATAATATTTAAATTTGTACGCTCATTGTTTGAATGATGAATTTCATTTTGGTAAGGTTAATTTCAGAAAATGACCACTAAATTACTAAAATTGCGATTAAGTCTCTAAAATTTGTAAATGTTATAAATTGGTTCTAATTGACTAATCTTAGACTAGTAATACATTAATTGAAATTTTATGTTACTCATTCTTGAAGGTTGGGCCTGTTATCATCGCTCATTGTATGAAATTATCGTATCAATCATCGTTTAGTTCATCAGTAGCATACTTTGACCCGGTTATGGACTAGGCCGGGAAGAGAGTGTTACATTTGTGGTATTAGAGCTAGAGTTTAGTCGAGACTAGGACTAAACCGAAGTTTATTGCATTGTTATTATGTTACTTTGCCACCTAGGAGTTGTACATTGTGTATATTGTAACTTGTCAATAATCCAATCTCTTTATGTTATAGATATGTCTGAGACAAACGAGCCTCACATTCACGAGCATGCCACCGGCTGCTCGACCCATGGCAAGGAAGTGAGGGGGAGACCCACTGAACCCACCTAATCCCCACCTCAGCATGCCAAGCCAGTAGTGCCTGATGCACAGGCAGAATGTTATCGGAACATGGCTGACATGTTCAAGCAATTCATGGCATCTATGAGGGCCGAGACGATGGTGCAACCATCCCCGCCAGTTGTCCAGTATACTCGAGCCCCTATTGATAAGTTGGCATCACTCCGAGCCTACACCTTCACCAGACAGGATGACGATAGTCCCAATACTGCAGAATATTGGCTGGATAACATGCTAAGAATCCTGAACAAACAACTACAGTGCTCAGATAAGCACAACCTGGAGTGCGCCGTTGCATTGCTAGCTGATGAAGTATTGCAGTGGTGGGAGACCACAATTCTTATCGTCCCTTAAGAATTAGTCACTTGGGAGTTCTTCCTTCAAAAATTTCGAAAGAAGTACATTAGCGAGTATTACCTCGCAGAAAGACGCAGTATCTTTCTCCACCTGAAGCAAGGCGAACAACCTATTGAGTAGTACATTCATGATTTCTGCAAGTACTGCCATTATGGTGCAGAGTACATCAAGAAGGAAGAAGACAAGTGCATGATGTTTATTGCTAGGCTTAGTGATGAATTACGCCCTATGTTTACTACCTTGGGGATCATCAATTTCCAAGATCTTGTGAACTGAGTTCAGGCCAATGAAGCTGCACAAAAGACCTTGAGGTCTGGTGGAACTAGTAGGACTGAAAAGAGATTCAGGGATGATTCCCGACCTCTCAGGTAGAATAAAAAGTGTAAGAATCAAGGTCCCAAGAAAATTGTGTATTCCCAACCTTCCCATTCTAGGAATATCAAGAAACCTCAAACGGTGACCCAGTCTTTTGCCAAGACGGCCTCAATTGAAAGTACTGGAGGCTCCAATAGAAATACACATAATATAGTTTGCAATTATTGCCAGAAACGACATCCAGCAGGATAGTGTCGTAAGCAAACTAGAGCATGCTTATATTGTGGTGAATAGGGTCATTTCATTCGTGATTGTCCCATGGGTACAACCAAGTCTCTGACTATGCTGATAAGTACTGCATCCCTTACTCAGTCCTTCCGAGGTAAGGGATCAAGACAAGGTTCATCAGGAGCTATAGGGAGACCCAGTGGCTCTAGCAAGGCAATGTGTAAGCAAGAATCCAAGACTCCTGCTTAGTGTACCATGTGAGGAGCAGGGAAGAGGAAGATGAGCCTGATGTCATTGCAGGTATCATTAAACTGTATTCTTATTCTTTATATGTATTGGTTGACCCTGGCTCTACTCATTCTTTTATAAGTACTGAACTGGTCAAGAAGTATGGAATGACTAGTGAACCTATAACATCGAGGATCTCTGTAACTAATCCACTTGGTGATTATGTCACCATAAACTTCGTATGTAAGAATTTCTCTGTGGTGATTCAAGGGATTCCTTTTGTGGTTGATCTGTTGGCTTTACCGATCCACGAGTTTGATATGATACTGGGTCTAGATTGGATTAGTGAGCATCAAGCATGGGTGGATTGTAATAAACGAAGATTGTATCTCTGAGGCCTTGGCAAGGAGAGCATTTTGTTAATGAATTCCAGAAATCCTTCCTTGTATGCTTTGACAATTGAAGCTAAGGATGGCCCGCAATTATCGAATGTTGACACTGTGTGCAAATTTCCCGATGAACTTCCAGGCTTACCCTCAACTCGTGAGGTTGAATTTAGCATCGACATGCAACCTTAAACTACTCTAGTGTCCATTGCACCCTATCGAATGACAGCCATTGAGCTGAAAGAGTTGAAGGCTCATATTCAAGATTTTCTTGATAAAGGCTTCATTCAATCGAGTTCTTCACCATGGGGAGCTCCGGTTCTCTTTGTGAAGAAGAAAGATGGTTCCATGAGGCTATGTATTGATTACCGACAGTTGAACAAGGTGGCCATCAAGAACAAATACCTATTTCCAAGGATTGATGAGCTATTCGATTAGCTCAAGGATGTCACTGTGTTTTCCAAGATCGATTTAAGGTCTGGTTATTATCAAATGAGAGTTAAAGAATGTGATGTGCCCAAAACTACCTTTCGTACAAGATACAGTCACTATAAATTCCTGGTGATGCCATTTGGGCTAACCAATGCACCAGTAACTTTCATGGACCTAATGAACCAGATTTTTAGACCCTATCTTGACAAGTTTGTGGTGGTGTTCATTGACGACATCCTAATCTATTCCAAGGATGCAGCAGAGCATTGTGTTCACCTCCACATTGTGCTTCAAACCCTCCAGGAGAAACAATTATTTGGCAAGTTTTCAAAATGTGAGTTTTGGCTTACTGAAGTTGCCTTCCTTGGGCATGTTGTATCGGCCTCGGGCATCCAAGTGGACCCGAAAAAGATCCAAGCCATTCTTGATTGGCATCCACCGAAGAACATTGGCGAAGTAAGAAGTTTTCTTGGCCTTGCTGGCTATTATAGGAGTTTCGTCAAGGGATTTTCTATGATAATAGCCCCTCTGACTAAGTTATTGAGGAAGGAAGCTCCATTTGTGTGGACTGCATAACAACAAAGGAGCTTCGACCTATTGAAACAAGTTTTAACTCATGCACCAGTTCTAATACAACCTGAGTCAGGTAAGGACTATACAGTTTACAGTGATGCATCACATCTCGGGTTAGGATGTGTATTGATGCAAGAAGCCAAGGACATTGCATATGTATCGAGACAACTCAAGCCACATGAGATGAATTATCCTACTCATGATCTAGAGTTGGCTGCAGTTGTCTTTACATTAAAAATTTAGAGACATTATCTTTCGGGGAGAAATGTTACCTCTTTACCGATCATAAAAGTCTCAAATATCTCTTAACTCAAAAAGAGTTGAATCTTCTACAACAGAGATGGATGGAACTCCTCAAGGATTATGACCTTGTCATTGACTACTATTCAGGCAAGGCAAACATTGTAGCTGATGCTCTCAGCTGTAAACCTCTACCTGTTAAGTATTATTATTGATCCTCAAGTTTAATAAAATGATTTGTACATCGACTCATTACAAGTCCTTGTGTTGTAGCTTCTCAAGCTATCAACGCTCACTTCCATCTTAGGAAGCATCGCTACTTCATAGCTGAACTTCAAGTTTAGTCTACCATTACATCGAGGATTTAAGAATTGCAAAGACATGATTCTAAGCTTCAAGCCATCATTTCCAAGTTGTAAGATAATCCTGATTTCAGAATAAATTCTGAAAGGCTTTTATATTTTCGTGACTGGGTCTATGTACCTAATGATGAACCTCTTTGCAATGATATTCTCAAGGAAGCTCATTCGAGCTCTTTCTCTATTCACCCATGGTTAGTGAAGATGTACAAGGACCTATGGGAGCTTTATTGGTGGTCGGGCATGAAACAAGCCATAGTTGAGTTTGTGTCTAAGTTCCTTACGTGTCAGAGTGTTAAGGCTGAACATCGTGTCCCCACGAGATTACTGCAACCTATTGATCTACCGTAATGGAAGTGGGGGAAGATCACTATGGAATTTGTCAGTGGTCTGCCTCTGACTCCTGCTAAACGTGATTCCATTGGGTTATTGTGGATCGTTTAACCACGTCAGCACATTTCCTACTAGTTCGAATATACTACAGTCTTTCCAAGCTAGCTGATTTAAATATCAAAAAAGTTATTTGACTCCATAGAGTACCTCAATCTACCATTTTCGATCGAGATCCCTGATTTGCATCTCAGTTCTGGAAGTCGTTACAAGGGGCTCTGAGCACCAGAGTTAATCTTAGTATTGCCTTTCACTCTTAGTCTGATAGCCAATTAGAAAGGGTAATACAGGTAATCATTAGGAAATCTTTTCTACGAATCATTGATTAAGTGTGCCGTTATTGAATATTCCTTTACAAATTTGGAGGACATGCTACGAGCATGTATTATCGATTTTGATGGATTGTGGGAGAAATCCCTACCCCTCATCGAATTTGCCTACAACAATAGCTACCAAGCTTCTATCAAAATGGCACCGTATGAAGCATTGTATGAGAGGCGTTGTCAAACTCATTTATGCTGGTTTGGGCTCGGTGAAGGCAAGAGGTTAGGCCCTGATTTACTTCAGGAAATTGAAGAACAAATTGCCAGTATCCACAACCGTTTGAAAGCAGCCTTTGACCGACAAATTGCCAATATGAAGTTGGTGAAAAAGTCTTTCTCAAGGTTTCACAGTGGAAGAAAGTTCTGAGGTTTGGTAAGAAAGGGAAACTGAGTCCCCGATTCATCGGACCCTTTGAGGTTACTAAAAAAGTTGGCCCTATGGCTTATCGCTTATTGTAGCCCTCAGAAATGAGTAAAATCCATTATGTGTTTCATGTATCCATGCTTCGGAAGTATCATTCTGATCCTTCACACATCATTGAGCCTGAATCTGTAGAAATTCAATCCAACTTATCCTATGAAGAAGAATCATTTCAAATTCTTGCAAGGGAAGTCAAGGGACTTTGCAACAAGACTATTCCATTGGTTAAAGTGATCTGGAAGAGCCATACCGCTAAGGAAGCAACATGAGAGCTAGAGAAGACAATGCGGGAGCAATATCCTCATCTCTTTGATCCAGGTAAAAATTTGAAGACAAATTTTTCTTAAGGGGGAGAGTTGTAACACCCCGAGATCCGACCTAGTCAGAATTGGGTTTCGGTGATAAAAAACCCTATATCAGAAATGTTTAAACATTGTATTGATGTTGACCACCAGGTCAATTGTATTGATATTGGACTCTAATTGAGTCGAATTATCAATTAAGGACCTTATTGAATGTTGTAGTTACCTTTTTCTTTCCTCTTTTCTAAAGAAAAGAAATTGTTTGCCACGTTAAGGGCATTTGTTTAGAAAAGAAGTTAGCTACTAATTATCCCCTAAATTATTAATGAAAATCCTTTGGGAAATTGGGAATTTCTTTTGAAAAACTTTAAAATTTCCAAAACGATGAAAATTTGGAGTCGCCACTGGCCACTTGGGTAAGGTAGGCCGGACACCATAAAATCAGAGATTCATTGCAAAAGGATCCGGGAGCTAGTTACGTGTGGGGAAGGATTAGCACCCCATCATGCCCGGAGATCGGTACCAGAAAATTTGTTGCTCCTAAAAGAATGAAAGTTATTGAAATTTAGATTGAGGTTAATTCAAAATTCTTTGATGAAAATTAACCTTGACTACACGGGCCTTATCGAATTGGTGGACTCAAATCAATTAAACATTTAATTAGTGAGGTTGACGATATGTCGGACCATAGATTAAATTGACATTGGATAAGCTCGATTGCCGTGTTAATTTATGATTCGACCCCCGTACGTCACCTTTATGCATGATGCAAACATTTAAGTATGATATGATGATTTTATTAATTTTCAATCCATTTACCTCGGGACGTTAAGAATTAATTCGAATACTTGATCAACATCCTTTAAGCTCGGACTGCTACGACACAAATATTTGAATTAATAAATACCCCCCATTTTATAATTTAAATTGATTAGATACGCAATTAAGATTAAAGATTATATGGATGTCAATTAAAGTATATCAATCAAGGGCATGAGAGTAAATATTTAAAAAGGAAGGCCAAATTTGATATATAGCTTAATTACGCGTTTAGCCCTAAAAGATTAAGAAACCTAATTTATGGTGACTAATGAGTTAAATTTAAAATTGATTTTCCCCCTAAAGTAATTAAGAAATGTTCAATTAATTTAATAAATTTAAAATTTACCCCAATAAGTCAAGGATAAATTTAAATTCACTAAATTAATCCGAACACTAATCTAATTAAAGTTTTTAAAAAAACTAAGACTAATTTAATTCTAGGATCGCGCCCTGGTAAGTCGGGCATACGATTTGTTCAAATTAATTTGACTATTCCTAATCTAAGCCTAAAAGGAACTAACTAAGTCCTATGATTCTAAGCCTAAAACATAAGGCCCAAACTATTGAAACTAAACTAAAAAATTTAATGCCTAAATTATTATTATGTAATGAAAGCTCAAAAGATGTAAGATACATTAAAATAATATAGCATATAAAGAATATCATTTAAAAAACATGCATTGAAATAAATTATGAATTAAAGTTATGACATGTATATATAAAAAGCATATTATTTAAAAGTATACATTAAAGCAAATTATGTGTTAAAGTTATATTATACATAAGAAAAACCTACTATTTAAAAATATATATATTTCATTTAACCAAAATTTTCTATATACTTTAAACCATAAACTACACACACACACATATATATATATATATATATTTCATTTTCACATAACATCATTATATGCTTCAATAACTATATATGTATTTTATGTACCAAAGAACGTATACATTATATTCTTCAAAATTATACTTAAAAAATTGTGCATTATTTCTAAAAACATGTATGTATTATTTTATAAGATTATATTATGTACTTTGAAAACTATGTGTTATAGGTCTTATATATATTATCTTTTACAAAATCCTATCTTATTCTTTAAAACTATTATATTGAAAGTATTTATTATATAAAAGCAATTTTTTTATTTTCATTATTTTTCTTATAAATTTCCATTTCGATCCTAAAACGTATCATAAATTAAAACATTCACAATATTTCACTAATCTCTAATTTGCCAACAAATGCATATTAGATGTTGAATTATACATCGCGTCTCTGATTTATGCTAAACCTAAGTACACATTAAATTCTAAAAATACGTTCTGTTCGAACTAATTTTATCCCCAAAATTACCATCACAACTTAACAAGATAACATAAAAATTAAATTGCAAATATTAAACATAAATATGCAAAATTTAAAGTAAAAACATAAATATAAGTGAGTAAAATAACATAATTTGAAACTGGAAAAAGGACCTAACTGTGAGAAAATAAAATACCAAGACAAAATTGAAAGAAATAACAGGGATGTAATTGAAAAATTTTAAAAACTACGAATGACCCGGGAGGTAATTTAAAAAGGCGAAATGGCTCCCCATGGTAATTATCCCACACGAAGGGACTGGAAGTGCAATTAGACCATGCAGAAGCCCTTTCGGCATAATTATTTTAGGGTGGTGGGACTGAAAGTGAGATTATACCATTTAAACCGGCCCAAAAAAATTCCCACTTTCAAACCAAGCCTAGATCCTAACCTAGTTTCATCCAAACCCCTTCTTTTCTCAGTAAAAACCTAAAGACCGAATTGAAATAAAAGACCTCTGCCGCCACCTACTTGCGCCGTTTCACCGTACTCGACCTTAAGTAAGCAACAGTTTGTCAACGAAGTAGCGATGGAAGGAGGAAACAGGAGTGACGCAGAAGGAAAGGGGATCCACGAGGGTAAATATTTAACTATGCCTTCTTTATTTATATATATATATATCCACATGCATGTAGATAAACTAAAGAAGAAGATGCATCAAAAGGTTGCTTTTTTGTTTATTGCTTTTGGGTTTTTGTTCGAACTGTCGTGGTTACAAATGATGCATTACATGCTTATATCTTATTCTGATTGTTCATTTCCCTATTGCCTATGATTTACAAGTTTAAGCAAACTTTAAATGCCATTACTGTGGATGGTGATGGTTTAACATGCCCCTCTATTTTTATGTGTTTCTCTGGCTCGGTGGTTGAGGGTCGGCATAATTCCCAGCGTCGATAAAGGTCGTCGGGGGCGTGGGTCACACTCGAGTGTGGAAGTTGGGGAACTGGCGCATGGGCGCGTGGGAGCCGAATAGTTGCAGACGTGAGGAGCTCGCGCACCTGGGGATCTGGGCATTCATCTCAGGCTTGATCTGGACCGTTGGATCAGATCTGATCCAACGGCCAGATGTTGGCGGTTGTAAAATGGATAAGAGGGGATCAGATTATTGTTAGGGTTTTAGAATTGGGTTTGGGCCAAATGGGCCTTTGTTATATTATTATATATTTTTTTGGGGTTAAATATGTAATGGACCTAGACTTTTATAAACATTTGGGCTTATGTTTTTTACTTAATCTGTTTATATATATACCTTTATACTTATATACTTTATTATATATATTTTTAATTAATTGACAGCCCACATTATAGTAAACCTAGTAATATTCACATATACATTCAAAAGTTAATACACACGTACATGCAATTATACATACAATATATATTCATAATTAAATATTAATGGTATTGGACTAACAAATACATACATATGCACACTCACATTAAAACAATAGTAAACACACATAATATACTAATATCACATACATATATTACATGCAATTTGGACAAACAACACATATACGTTCGTGTTTTAAATAGACACTAATAATGAACACATACTTATGATATACACTTTATATGTATACTAATGCACATGAGTCCATTTTATAGTCACCTAATAATAAGATAAACATATAATCCATTATTGAAAAATAAAAAAAGTTAACCTCGCACAAAATTAGTGATTACAAATGTACGGGAAACCTTTTAGTAGCTAAATTATAAAATTTGGAAGTTTGGGGATAAAAGTATAAGGAGATGAAGGTTGAGAGACTAATCTTGCGATTAGCCCCTCCTCAATTATAAATCTCATACATGGGATTACCGGGAAAGTTTCCTTTAATAGAAGGAAACCTATTGCTATTAACACAAAGTAAATAGCTAAGAAAAGAAGAACAACTTACCCGAGACTTGAGAAGCAAGCACCTCCCTTTTTATCATCTTCTTCACCTAAGCAAGCACCTCCATTGGAGCTTGATTCTGAGCTTGTCCTTTCTTCGATTTATTGTTATCGAATCATCGCTATCGATTGGGTAAGCTATAATCCCCAAACAATCATTGAATTTCATGGATATATTAAGCGTAATCACAAGTTAGGGTTGGTCTACCCATGGTCATCTTAATAGCTAATAGCTATTTTAAGTTTGGGTGTTGATTTCGGCATTGTTATATTGATTACGATATCCTATATTGTTTCTAACACCCTCCTATTGATTTCCTGGCTTAATGAATTGATAAAGAGCATCCATCGGCTTCACCTAAAGCTAGGAACAAGGGGATTTCTATTTTGTAGAAAATTGGGATTATAGGCAAGTCCAAAGTGGCCCACCTTGTGAATCACACTAACGGGACAAATACATCCTTGTCAATTCCTCCCTAAGCCTTTATTCTTTCTTTCTTCTCTTCCCAGGGTTTCGAACACCATCATCTTAGTGCAGTTTGACAGTTTGGGGTGCGAAACTTTGCTTCCTTCGGCAACAAAAGTAGCATTGATAAGTTCCAAGGCTTTGAAGGCGCACTCTATTGCTTCTCCATCAGTAGGGATGTATGGTGTATCCGGAGTCACTGAAGCGATGATGTCCTCTTCTGCTTTCACTGTTACTAGTTTCCCATTGGTAACAAACTTTAACTTTTGATGGAGTGAGGACGGAACGGCGTCGACCGAGTGTATCCAAGGCCTTCCTAACAAGCAATTGTAAGATGGATAGATATCCATGACCACAAAATCGACCACATATTCAGTGGGACCAATGAGCAGGGGCACTTCTATCTTTCTGAGCACATCTCTTTAAGTCTCGTCGAAAGATCATACCATATTATGACATGGCTACATATACGAGCTATCAATTGGTAGCCGTTGTAGCATGGCTAATGGCATGACATTCAATGCAGAGCCATTATCAATCAACACACCCGACAACACATAACCTTTACAGTGGGTAGTAATGTTCAAGGCTTTGACGGACCCGTGCCTTCCCTGGAATCTCATCATCGCTGAAAGTAATATGATTGATATCAGTAATGTGACCTATGATCTGATCTAATCCTCCAACAGAAATGTCTTTTTCAATGAAGGTCTCGTTCAAAACCTTCAACAATGTCTCTCGATGCTTTTCTAAATTCAATAACAGATCAAGCACTGAAATGCGAGCTGGTTATTTCCGGAGTTGATCGATGACATTATACTCAACGTGCTTCAAAAATTTTAGAAACTCTTGTGCTTGCATTTCTGTGGCGGGCTCCTTGATCTTTGCAGGTGGGTCTTCTCCAAACAATCTTTCAAGTTCTGCCCTAGCTTCCTTGGCTTTCTCCTTTGGATCCTCAAGTTTTCTGGAATGTAGCATCAACCACTTCTTGTTAGATGCCCCACGTCGTTTGCTTCTCTGCTACTTGGTTGAGCAAGTTTTGCTTCCATCGTCCTCGTTTCCTCTTGTGCACTAGATGTTCCCAGAATCATGATACTTGCGGTGTAATTCCACGGAACCATCTTGGTGTCTTTAAAAGGAAAAGATTTTGGGGTAGCAATTATGATTTTAGGAGCCACTTTTGGTTCACTTGCCTCATTCTTCCTGAGACCGAGTACAAGCGGTCTCTTCGTACTGTACCTGGTTTATTGACTTTCTGATGCACAAACTTCAAACTCTTTCACTCTTTTCCCCTTCTCAAAAAACTCTATCTCCTTGTTATCCATCATAGCTTGAAGCACATGACGAAATTCCTCACAATGCTGAATATCATGATCTTCTAACTGATGGTACTCACAATACAGGCCACATCCTTCTTTGACCAACACCACCCCCAGATTGATGAGACGCGCCATACACAACTGTTGAAAGACCCATCTCAAAGAAGAATGGACTTCGGATACGCTCTTTTTGGCTTTTGCAATGCACTCGTCTTCAATGGCATTTGTACCCTGTCCCCCGTGGTTCGGCAACGGATTGTTGGCCGTACTGGGTTCCCCTAACTGTAACACCCTAGCTCGAATCAGATTCTGAACAAACTTTTTGAAAGCTATACAATTCTCGATTGAGTGACCCAAGACATCAGCATGATACTCGTAGTGCTCCTTAGGGTTATATCAAGCCGGGTACGATGGATTATAAGGGGTAACATGGTATGGTCGGACCAGATCAGCCTTGTATAGCCGTGTGTAGAGTTCCTTATAGGTAATTGGAAATGGTGTGAAAGACCTATCATCCTTTTTCTTCTTAGGTCCTTTGTCTTCTCTCTTGTTGAAGTTTCTGGAATTCCCTGCTGGAGCCTACGGCTGGGAAATGGTGAAGTTCTTGGTCTTCTTGAAAGTGTTGGTGTTGTTCACTTTATGATCCTTCTTCTTAAACTGCTTTCGTGAATGGTCCCCTCCATCAATCCTTCCACTCTTGATAGTCGCTTTAATGCGTTCGCCAGTCATGACCATCTTTGCAAAGTTACTAATAGGGTTACTGATCAGTCGATCATAAAGTGCCCCTTTTAGCGTGTCCACAAACATAGGGGAAATCTCGTGCTCCTGAAGTGGTGGTTGGACTTGGGCTGCCACATCATGCCATCTTTGAGCATATTCACGAAGGATCTCATTGCGCTTCTACTCCATGCCTTGTAACAGTAGTCGGTTGGGAACCATATCGGTTACATGCTTATACTGATCAGTGAAAGCTTTCGCCAGATCTCTCCACGACTTGATCTGAGCCCTGATCAGTTGGTTATACCACCTTAGAGTAGACCCAACTAAGCTGTCCTTAAAATAGTGAATCAACAACTTCTCGTTGCTGGTAAAACCGGCCATCTTCTGGCAAAACATCACTATATGAGCAGATGGGCAGGTACTTCCGTCAAACTTTTCAAAGTCTGGAGCCTTGAACTTGTATGGGATCTCCACATCTGGAACCAGGCTGAGTTCTCTAGCACTTAACCCATAAGGGTCATTCTCATCTTCTTTCACTCAGAGCTTTTCTTCTAGGTCTTTCAGAGTGTCTTCTAGTTGCTTAGTGAACTTCGCTTTCATTTGATTCATCTTTTCTAATTCATCTAAATCTGGGATGCCGTCTCCGATAACCTCGGGATTCCCAAAGGTCACCCATAGCTGAGTTTGTGCTACTGCACCAGTATGAGAAGCAGATGCGCCTTGTGTAAGGTTTGACAAAGGATCGATGAGTAGAGAATTCTTGACGGTTTGGGCATAAAGGCGATCCCCCGAGTTTTGGGAAGGGCTCTCGATGGTACTCTTATCTCTTGACTCTTTCCTCAGTTGAGCTTACAACAGTTGCGATATCTCCCTCATCATGTCTTGCTGGGACTTGAGAATGGTTTCCCTTAATTCCTGTTGGGTTAGTTCCATTTGACTACGTAGATCGGCTTCCAGCTTCACAAAACCTTCCTCCATTTGCTTTGTTCGTAAACGGGTATGATATGGATATGGAATGATGGTAATTTTAAAGAACCAAAATACAATCTTTTTTGTTTCTGAAACTGAAAGTTTTTTTAGTTAATTTTTTGTTAAGGAAACAAAGAATGCAAATAAATGAAATATGCATAAATGAAATGAGCAACACTGAGTCTAGCAAATATCATCGTTAAACGACTTTCATTAATAGAAACATAGTCTTGGTACAATAATCTAAAGAAAGCCAACTAAACATATGACTTTAGGGTAGTATCGAGGTCGATGATCTCTTTCAAAATCTAAACAATCCTCTCTCCTTCTTCAGAGTCATCGTCAACGCAATCATGAAGTTTAGTAGCGTCTTCTGCCAAGAGCTATATCTTCCGGGTGATTCTTTGCATCCGAACCGTCCATTGCGCTAACTCCTGCTCTTTTCTCCAAATGGTGTAGGCAGCGAACTATAGTTGCTCCAAACTCGGCATCGGGCGCTCTTGAATTGCTCCCCTAAAGCTTGCCACATGATCGTTGAGCTGTTGAACCTCGGTTTCCAATTCTCCAATGCGAGCCTCTAAAGCTTGGTTCTCCGTCTTACTTTTCTTTAATTTGCTAGTCGAACCTTTGTGCTTGAAGAGAGACTTCTCTAGGCACTTAACCTGATCCTTCAAGGCTTCATTTTGACGATGTTCTTTCTCGAGCTGTTTAGAGTGAGAAGTGTGCAAGTTCTTCATTTCTTGGGTTAAAGTGAGCACATGGTCCTCGTTCTCACAATACGTCCTTTTATAATTCTCGACTCTCACTCTCTTCTCCCTGAGTCGGAGCTCTATCCCTTCGCCAGATCCACCTTCCATAGCTCTTTTGCTTTTGCTTAGCCTCTTAAGTTTCTGGATCTCTTCCCTTTCTATCTTGAGCTCGAGTTCCAATTCATCCTTTCTCTTTTGCAGACCTTTAACCATTCCTTCAAACTGTATCTTTTTCCAACTCAAAGTCGAATTTCTCTTGGTGTGCTTTCTCCTCGAGCTTGAGGTACCTCTCCTGTTCCACTTCAAGTTGTTTTCTCATTAACTCAGCTTTGGTAGGAAGTGTGGCTAACCTCTCTTCCATGGTCCTTTTTCTATCGGGGTTCAACTGGGGGATGTTGTCTTTGACGCGGCTGAATCTCCATGCCTCGTACTCGGGAGTGGTCATGTGGGTAGCACTCATGACTCTGACCCGTCTCACGCTGTTCCAGGATGAAGAAACATCGTACACCACTGCCTTGTAGCCCTTTCCTTCTTATAATTCATGTTGAACTTATTCAAGCCCTTGGTAGCCGGAACAAACTGCTTCGAGCCATACTGTCTCAATACCATGAGAGGAGCATAAGCAGTGTGCCCCCAAAGTCCAAGTGATGGCACCTAAGAGTGTACCCCGCACCTGTAGAGGATACTTCTTGCAGAAAGCCATAGGGCCCTCCAAACTAATTCTTTCTCCTTCAGGTTGCTAAGAACATCTAGCCAAACTTCCTCAGATCTTCTGGTGGGCTAATCATCCTTTCGCGGAAATTCTTCTAAAGGTGAGAAACTACCATGGTATAGAGGCTTCGAGAAATTAGCATCCGACCACAAGTGACTGTGGAACCAGACTGTCAAAAGCTATGAGCAACCATGGAAACGACCCCCACCGTGCTCCCGGAAAAACCTCAGAGATCGAAAAGTTTCGGCTAATATTACGAGCACCGAATTGGTTCCACCACTCAAACGGTCAAACAGTGCTAGATCAGTTAGCCCTCGTGCACGGGAAAGAGCATCAACCCATAAATTAACAATGCAAATAGATCCTATTGAACTCGGCCTACCGAATGTACAGAAGCCAGGGCTAGAATCACATCCCATCTTAGACACTCCTTACCGTTCCAAATAATGACCTGATGCTCGACCTAGGATTCCAACATGTCCGAGAATCTCTTGATCTTGCCTCAGAAGGCTTTGTTCTTATTAGGCTTCGAGTATACCCGAGTTTCGTCAATCTTCTCACAGTTTAAAAGATCTTGATATTCTTCAATTGTAGGAGTAAAATCGAAGTTACTGATCCACCTCACCAAGGCTTGCAGTAGTGCCTGATCCACCTGAACATCTAGCAAATACGCAATGTCATCATATTCCCTCCTAAAAATGCACCTTGTTTCCAAGTCCCAAATATTCCACACTGTCTTCAGCCCAGAAGTATCATTTTATTCTGTATTCATGAATGTCTCTGCTGCCAAGGTTGACTTAAACTCGGCTAGAACATTGTCTTGCTCATGCAACTGTTCCCCTCCAGACCATATCTGCACGTCAGAGTTATTTTCATCATTGCTGTGAACTAGGTCTCCCATCAATCTAGTTCAGACTATTTCCAACTCAATGTGCTCTTTATGATATGACGATAATCTATAAAACAAAAGAACATCAATGAAAAGAAAAAAAGAAAAGAGTTAGTCATGAGATAAAAACACGAAAGTAAGAAAAGATAAACACAAACAATTTAGAAAGAAACCTAACCACATGAGTTCTAGTTTGCTAAGGTTATCCGCATGGCTCTAATAGGGGTGGGTTTCTTATATTCTCACATATGAGTTCGGTTCTAATTAAAGGTACCCGAACCTATCGTATTGCCTACTAGGGCAACAAGAACCCAATTCTGGCCCATTATAAGCTTGTAAACTGGTTTCGATTCGAGGGAAAGCACGACCTAATGACGTGGAGGGCTGCTCACATGTCAAAAGGTGTGGATTTTGGAAGTGAATTATCGACCCGTGGAGGGCTACTCACGTGGATATGTGGTGTTTCACTCCTACTTAAGGGAATAAGCTCGGGTATAGAGCTTAATGATATGATGCAACACACGTCAGTGACTCCTTAGAAATTAAATGAAAAATTAATTCAAGGACCACCAATTATCAAAGCCCATACAACCCCAATCACATTTTAAAGAAGAGTTATCCTAGTTAAAATCAATTAAAATCCCAATAAGTTTCATTATTTAAGAGCAACAAATTTTCCTTTGGCCCAACTCTCTTTTGTTTTAAAAAACAAGAAACGTCCCCAGCAGAGTCGCCAAGTTGTAGTTACCTTTTTCTTCCCTCTTTTATAAAGAAAAGAAATTGTTTTCCATGTTAAGGGCATTTGTTTAGAAAAGAAGTTAGCTACTAATTATCCCTTAAATTATTAATGAAATTCCTTTGGGAAATTGGGAATTTCTTTTGAAAAACTTTAAAATTTCCAAAACGATGAAAATTTGGAGTCACCACCGGCCACTTGAGTAAGGTAGGCCAGACACCATAAAACCAGAGATTCGTTGCAAAAGGGTCTGAGAGCTGGTTACGTGTGGGGAAGTATTAGCACCCCCATCACGCCCGGCGATCGGTACCAGAAAATTTGTTGCTCCTAAAAGAATAAAAGTTATTGAAATTTAGATTGAGGTTAATTCGAAATTCTTAGATGAAAATTAACCTTGACTACACGGGCCTTATCGAATTGGTAGACTCAAATCAATTAAACATTTAATTAGTGAGGTTGACGATATGTCGAACCATAGATTAAACTGATATCAAATAAGCCCGATTACCGTGTTAATTTATGATTCGACCCCCGTACGTCACCTTTATGCATGATCTAAACATTTAAGTATGATATGATGATTTTATTAATTCTCAATCCATTTACGTCGGGACGGTAAGAATTAATCTGAATATTTGATCAACATCCTTTAAGCTTGGACTGTTTACGACACAAATATTTGAATTAATAAACACCTCCCTTTTTATAGTTTAAATTGATTAGATACACAATTAAGATTAAAGATTATATGGATGTCAATTAAAGTATATCAATCGAGGGAATGAAAGTAAATATTTAAAAAGGAAGGCCAAATTTGATATATAGCCTAATTACGCGTTTAGCCTTAAAAGATTAAGAAACCCAATTTATGGTGACTAAATTGTAATTTAATGCTGAGTTAAACTTAAAATTGATTTTCCCCTAAAGTAATTAAGAAATGTTCAATTAATTTAATGAATTTAACATTTACCATAATAAGTCAAGGATAAATTTAAATTCGCTAAATTAATCCGAACACTATTCTAATTAAAGCTTTTAAAAAAACTAAGGCTAATTTAATTCTACGATCGCTCCCTGTAAGTCGGGCACACGATTTGTTCGAATTAATTTGACTATTCCTAATCTAAGCCTAAAAGGAACTAACTAAGTCCTACAATTCTAAGCCCAAAGCTTATGGCCCAAACTATTGAAACTAAACTAAAAAATCTAAGGCCTAAATTATTATTATGTAATGAAAGCTCAAAAGGTTTAAGATACATTAAAATAATATAGCATATAAAGAATATCATTTAAAAATCTTGCATTGAAATAAATTATGAATTAAAGTTATGGCATGTATATATAAAAAGTTTATTATTTAAAAGTATACATTAAAGCAAATTATGTGTTAAAGTTATATTATACATAAGAAAAGCCTACTATTTAAAAATATATATTTCATTTGACCAAAATTTTCTATATACTTTAAACCATAAACTACACACATATATATATATATTTCATTTTCACATAACATCATTATATGCTTCAATAACTATATATGTATTTTATGTACCAAAGAGCGTATACATTATATTCTTCAAAATTATACTTAAAATACTGTACATTATTTCTAAAAACATGTATGTATTATTTTATAAGATTATATTATGTACTTTGAAAACTATGTGTTATAGGTCTTATATATATTATCTTTTACAAAATCCTATATTATTCTTTAAAACTATTATATTGAAAGTATCTATTATATAAAAACAAAATAATGACATATTAAAAATATCAATTATATTTTAAAACATTTTTTTATTTTCATTATTTTTCTTATAAATTTCCATTTTTATCCTAAAACGATCATAAATTAAAACATTCACAATATTTTACTAATCTCTAAGTTGCCAACAAATGCATATTAGACGTAGAATTATACATCGCGTCTCTGATTTATGCTAAACCTAAGTACACATTAAATTCCAAAAATACGTTCTGTTCGGGGTACAATGAAGGAAAGGATCAAAGAGGACTTAGTGAGGCATACTAATACATGGCCCAGGTGAGTGCAATGCGTACTTAACATTGTACATAGATGTTTCATATGAGTCTACATGTTTATGTATATTGTCATGATAATTATGTCATTGATCATACATTTGACATACTTTAAATATGTCAAAAGTTGAAAATAAATGCATTGATCACTAGTTATTGATGATGATTTACAATGAACTGCTTCATTTTAATATAAATTGATATACATTGCCATGGATGAAATATTTGATGATATAAAGCCCAAGTATGATATAGAGGTTCAAAGGTATAGTTGGCTAGCCATATAGTCATAAACAGCTGTATAAAGATTCTAAGCAATTCAGGTAAAGTGCAAATTTTATAAATACTCATTGAGGAGTATACTCATGCATATTCTGAGTATACGAACTTATTACGGGTGCTAAGCACTTCGGAGTAATTTCATAAAAACTCAGTGAGGGATATATTGTATACTCCGTAAGTATACAGAAGCACTTCAGTGCTAAGCACTCCTAGTAGAGTGCAAATAATATACATACTCAAGAAAGGTTGGGTATGGAGGGATGATTCGTGTACATAGAATCTTTTAATTCGATACCTTGGGCTAAGTAAACTGAATTGAAATATAAAAAAATAGAATGATAAGCTTGAAAGCTTGCAGACAGAGTTGGAAAAGGGTATTGGTAAGCATTGAAAGCTTACGGATGGAAATGACATCAATATTGGTAACATCTAATCTTATAGCTTTGATATACATATATGCTATTACATATTTAATTATGTTAATGAGCATGTAATGGTAAGGTGATCATATGCATTATTAATAATTAATAATTAATATTGAGATTGATATTATGACAATTGCACTTAAACTTGAATTATTGTCTCACTACGTAAATACTTAGCATGTAATTGTTTTACACGTAGGATAGAAGAAATGGTTGGAGTAAGGAGCATATACGGACATCATCAATCAAGAACAACTACATCAGTATCAATAAGATTTCTTTTGATACTGTTTGATATTTACTAGTTGGCATGTATATTAAAAGGGCATGCCTACTCTAATAGAATTTGTATTTTATTTGGTATCTGGATGAATTTTAAATCAGACAGTTTTTAGGCAGTTTTATTAATTATATCAAGACAAATTAAATTGATAAGTTGCTGCCTAAAATTAAATTCGATTTGAAGATGAAAATATTATTTTTAAACTTTACGCGAATAACTAGATTTGTAAATAAAAACTAAACATATTGTAACATTTTTAAAGAAACAAAATTTTACCGAGTTACAAATGTAGAGGGTTTTACAAATGTTTTGTGATATCTCTGACTCGTATTCAGCTATGAATACGGGAAAGGGGTATTACATTTATTGGTATCAGAGCTACAGGTTTAGCCGATTCTCGGCCTAAATGAAAATGGCTTTATGTTAAAAAGAGTATACATGCCATTAGGATTTTAATAGTATTGATCTGATGTTTTTACGATTTGATTGATGTCGCTCCTTACTAATGCAAATTGGGAGGAATTATAAGAAATATTTGAGTCAAGAAAGCGTGATGAACTGGTAAATTGGAAGCTTTGGAAGGAATCAAGAGTAGTAACAATAAGGTTAATAATAACCCTTCGGATAAGTCTGAACATGAAAGGGGAACTGGTACAACAAGAAGTGTCTGTGCCTGATTAAGGAACTAAAAAGTTTAGAAGCACCTAAATTGAAAGGAAAAACAGATTAAGGTCCAGTGATTGTTGATTTGTAACTGAATAATCTAAGGATTACACTGGACGGATTCCACTGTTTGGATACTGAGAAATTAGATAGAGCTTTTTTTGTTGCTCCGAGATTTAAGCTAGATTAGAAAACCATCTGAATTTGCTTCGTAGCCAGGATTGCACATATCAGTTCGAGTTTATAACATCAGGACTGGTAAAGATTGGGATGATTCGAAAATCATAAAAGGTACATCTCATCTTTTTGGATAAACCTGTATTGATGTTGATGGGTCCTAGCTTTACACATTCGTATATAAGTACGAAGTTGAATGGTGAATGAGATATCCATATAAAACCCATTTGAAGTAATATAGCGGTCACGAATTTGTTGGGTTGTACTGTAAGGGCAAGCTAAACATGTGGAATTGCTCGATAAAAACATAAGAAATAGAGTTCCTGGTAAACTTAATAGAATTATCTTTTGAGGAGTCTAAGATGATTGTGGGCATGAATTGGTTACCTTCCTATCAGGCCATGATGAATTGTCGCATAAAGCGATTAGTATTGAAAAACACATAAGGTACAAAAATAGTAGCAGTTGATAAAATGGTAAATCCCTTCTCCAATGTAATTTCAGTTATTTTATTAAGGAAATTATTATTATAAGGTTGTTAAGTTTTCTTAGCAAATATAGTGGATACTAGGGTTATTGAAGTTAAATTGGAAAATAACTCGACTGTCCAAAAATATCTAGATGTATGCCCAGATGGGTTACTCAGAATTACCTCTAGTTTGAGAAGTGAAATTCAAAATAAAGATGATACCAGGTATTGCGCCTAAATTAATGGCCCCGTATAAAATGGCTTCGACCGAACTTCGAGATTTAAAGGTACAAATTGCAAGGAATGTTAGGTCGATGTTTTATAAAGTTATGTGTGTCATCTTAAGGGCACACCAGTGTTAATTGTGAAAGAGAAAAAACTGATTTCTATCAGCTCGTGAAGGTAATAGTAAAGAATAAATATCTTCTTCCGAAGACTGATGATCTTTTGATTAGTTAAAAAAAATCAAGGAAGAAATTCTAAATATAGCTTTTCGGACTCGGTATGAATACTATGAGTTCGTGATGATGCCTACGACATTTATAGGACTAATGAACCATGTATTTTAATTTTTCTTATACCAATTTTTGGTAGAGTTCACTAAGTATATTTTGGTCTATTCGAAGGAAAAAGGAAGAATAAGATGTCCATTTTTGCATTATTTTTCAGACCTTTCGAGAAAAGAAGTTATATGCTAAAATGTTAAAGTTTGAATTTTGTTGTCGAAGGCTGTTTTATTAGATCTGTGGATTTGGCAGTGGGAATAAGAGTAGACCCCTAGAAAGTACAAATTATAGTTGGATGGAAACCTCTGAAGAATATTTTAGAGGTTCAGAATTTCTTGATGATTGCCTCCCCATTGACCAAGATATTGAGGAAAGAAATGCCATTCAGTTGAATAGATAAATGCCAAGAAAACTTTGAGACATTAGAGGAGATCTTAATAGAAGCCACGGTACTAGTACAACCAGAATCGGAAAAAGATTATGTAGTATATAGAGATGCTTCTCATAACGGTTTGGGATGCATACTTATGCAAAAAGGAAAAGTAATGGTCTATGCATGAGACAACTTAAGATATATGAGAGCAATTACCTTACTTGGGATTTGGAGCTAGTAATGGTTGTATTTGCTTTAAAAGATCTAGCATCATTATTTATACAGTGAACAATGCTATATTTATATAGGTTATAAAAGTTTAAAGTATATGCTTACTAAAGAAGAGTTGAACTTGACGCAAAGAAGTTGGATTGAGTTTCTTAACAATTATGATATGCTCATTGACTATCATCCAGAAAAAAGCTAATGTGGTAGCTGACGCTCTCAGTCGAAAGACAATTGTTGTCTTAAGAGTTATGAATGCAAGATTTGCATTAAAAGAATATGGTGTTTTGATTGTCAAGCTAAGAATAAAATTTACCATATTGGATTAAATAAGATATCTTTAAAGAAAGGATGAGAAATGTTGTCAAGGTTCAAACAAGTGGAAAAGAGTGAAACTGAAACATGAAAGTTAGGTTTGATAGATATTTGTATTATCAAGGAAGAATTTCTATCTCAAGGATGGAAACTATATATTGACCCTGAATGGAAGGCTATTTAATATAAAGTTAAGGATAAAGTATTCCTTAAAAGTTTCACCTTGGAAGAAGGTGTTATGGTTTAGACAAAGAGAAAGTTAAGTTCAAAATTTATTGGGCTATAAGAAATTGTGAAAGGAGTTAGTCTGATAGTTAAGCTTAATAGTTAGCTTTATCTTTGGAAATGAACAAGATTCATAATGTATCGATGCTCTGGAAATATTGATTAGACCCCTCACGTGTTGTTACTCAGGAGAAAATAGAGATTCAGCCAGATTTAAGCTATGAAAAAGAACTGGAAAATATCCTAGCACATGGAGTTAAAGAACTAAGAAAACAAGACAATCCTGTTTATTAAAGTTCTTTGACAAAAAATCATAAGATTAAAGAAAAAATTTGAGAGAAATAAGAAGAAAATATAAGAAAATAGTTTCCTCACCTTTTGAATCAGGTGCGTGTTGAAAATTCGAGGACAAATTTTCTTAAGGGGGAGAGAATTGTAATACCCCAAAATTTACTAAGTTGATTAAGGGTCATTTAGTACTAAGATAGTATCTTAAAAGCTAACCTAGTGACTAAAATGTGAAAGTTGGGATTTCTTTAATTATGGGTTTTGGAAAGGAAATTTCTAATGTTTAAAGGTATCATGTGATAGACAGTGAATTGATTAAGGTATTCTTAAAGTTTGGTTGAATACCAAGGAAAATTGGAATGGAAATTGAAGTTTAAAAGTTTAGTGACCAAAATGTAAATTTTGAAAATTTTATGGCTAAAGTATAAACTTTGGAAAGGTTTGGGGACCAAAGTTGTAATTTCCCAAAAGTTAAGGTTTTTTATTTCATAAATAAATATATCACCTAAGGGTGTGAATCGAATGCAGAAATTTTGGTTCGATCTAATACTTCAATTATTGGGAAAATTGCAGCTAAAGTTTAAGTGGAATTCGTATACCCGGATTGAACTGGAAAATTTTGAAATTTTTACCATATGACAGAGAAAGGTTATAAAAGTCATTTCCAAGTGTTGGAAATATTTTTAGTTCTATTCAAGATGAATCCTACAGTTTATTTTTGTGTAAATTATTATTTATCAGTATATTGGATCGAATGGAAATTTTGGAGACTGATCCAAAAGATATGGAAAAATTCATAAAATATTACTTTATGAATATTTTATTATAGTTGGTTGGATTCCAACTAGATTTAGTTGAATTTTTACAAGAATGGCAAACTAGTAAATAAAAACTAGTTGGAGGGTAAATTGGTCATTTGGCCTCAATGGCAATTTTAAAATATTTAAAAATTTATAAGGGAAATTTTGGAAAGAGAAAATGGAATATGAAATTTTGTCCCTTGATTGATGATAAAATCAATCTCAACAATTGGATAAAAAGGGCAAAATTTTAATTTCACTATTAAATGAATTTAATATTCATTTAATAGATATATGTGTAAAATAATGGTAAAAAGATGAACCAAATGTTCATCTTTTCCAGCAACAAATGTGAGGTCTAGGGAAAGAAAGAGAACAAATTTTCCAAGCTCGATTCAAGCCCCGAAACTCGGTTTTCAGGTAATCTCTTCAACTACAAAGTTGTTCTACTCTTCAAGCTCTGTCTTTTGATATCGATAATTCATGGAATCCATGCATGATTGATAAAAATTTACATGAGAAAGAAATTAGGGTTTATGGATCAACTTGGGGCTTTTGAGATTTTATGATTCCATGATTGAATTCAAGTTGAAATCAAGCTAGTATGATGTTAAAAATCATGATATTGAGTTGGGATTTAAGTTTTACATATTTTGATTATTATGAAGATGATTAGGTTTTATGGATTCAAGTTTAATTTAGGGTTTGTGATGTTGAAATAATGATCTAGTAAGCTTGAGTTGTTGTTTGGAAGGAAAACCCTAAGTTAAATTGTTTAGGGACCATTTCGGCAAATTGAAAATTTGAAGGTCCAAATCTTAATTTTTAGAATTTGGAGTGTATTTATGTTATTAATGATGTTAGAGATAAGAAAATGAAGTTAGAATGCCAAATTGATGTTGAATTGAATTAGTGACCATTTTGACAATTTGTCAAAGTTAAGTGACCAAATCAAAATGGAAGTTTTGTATGGGGGATAAATCTGATTTTTAGTTGTAATGATGGAATTAAGGTAGTAATGTTGAATTGAGGTCTAAATAGCAAAGTTAAGAAGCATGAATCCTTATCTTTGCATTTTAGTACCTATTTCGGTAAATAAGGAAAATTAGGGAGAATTATTGTGAATAATTATTTAGTGAAGAATGTGATGAATTGGTGGTTTAAAGCTAGTGATTGTACTAAATTAAAAAGTAGAGAAGTAAGGAGAAGTTAGTATAAAAGTTGAAGTTGTTTATGGAAGTTGTGTAGAAAAACGGGTTTATGGCAGTAAATTTGAAAATTTACCATAAATTCTAAAAAAAATGGTTAGAAGGTGAATTTTATACCGATGTAGAGATTTGTTCGTCTAGTTTCGTGTCCAATAAATAGAAACTGATTTCGAGTTTCGAGTAAAAAGATATGAATTTTTAAGTGGTAAAAGGTCAGAAAGCAGTATACCAGGTGTTCCAAAATTCAATACTAGAAATTGATTTATATGGTTGAAAAGCTTATTGAATCTAGTTTCTATCAGAACAAACAGAATCGAATTCTGAGTTGTAGACTATTTTATAGAAATATTCCTTTGGAGGTACTGCAAACTGGCAGAAAATGAGAATTGATACACTTTGTATCTAAGGTTGATTAGTAAGCTTGAAAAGGGTTAATGGAAGTTCAAATTGGTCACTAAGGACCATAATGAGTTTTTGAACAATACAAGGAAGAAAAGAAAATGTTTGGAGATTTTGTGCTCAAATGATTATATTGGACAATATGTCTAAAATATTGTTAGATTAAGATCTAACAAATATTTTACTTATTTTAATTATAAAGTTAAGTTCGAATCAAGGGAGGTTCGAGGTACAATGAAGGAAAGGATCAAAGAGGACTTAGTGAGGCATACTAATACATGGCCCAGGTGAGTGCAATGCATACATAACATTATACATGGATGTTTCATACAACACCGGTAGGACTTGCGATGAGTCTACCTAGTTTATAGATATTGTGATGATAATTATGTCATTGATCATACATTTGACATACTTTAAATATATCAATGGTTGAAAATAAATGCATTGATCACTAGTTATTGATGATGATTTACTATTAATGTTATTCGGTTATGAACTGCTTCATGTTAATATAAATTGATATACATTGCCATGGATGAAATATTTGATAATATAAAGCCCAAGTATGATATAGAGGTTCAAAGGTATAGTTGGCTAGCCATAGAGTCATAAACAGTTGTATAAAGATTTTAAGCACTTCAGGTAAACTGTAAATTTTATAAATACTCATTGAGGAGTATACTCATGCATGGTTTGAGTATACGGACTTATTACGGGTGCTAAGCACTTCAGAGTAATTTTATAAAAACTCAATGAGGGATATATTGTATACTCTGGTAAGTATACAGAAGCACTTTGGTGCTAAGCACTCCCGATAGAGTGCAAATAATATACATACTCAAGAAAGGTTGGGTATGGGGGGATGACTCGTGTACATAGAATCTCTTAATTCGATACCTTGGGCTAAGTAAACTGAAATGAAATAAAAAAATAGAATGATAAGCTTGAAAGCTTGCAGACAGAGTTGGAAAAAGGTATTGGTAAGCATTGAAAGCCTACGGATAGAAATGGCACCAATATTAGTAAGATCTAATCTTATCACTTTGATATAAATATATGCTATTACATATTTAATTATGTTAATGAGCATGTAATGGTAAGGTGATCATATGCATTATTAATAATTAATAATTAATATTGAGATTGATATTATGACAATTGCACTTAAATTTGAATTATTGCCTCACTAAGTAAGTACTTAGCGTGTAACTGTTTTGCACATAGGAAAGAAGAAATGGTTGGAGTAAGGAGCATATACAGACATCATCAATCAATAACAGGTACATCAGTATCAGTAAGATATCTTTTGATACTGTTTGATATTTACTAGTTGGCATGTATATTAAAAGGGTATGCCTGCTTTGATAGAATTTGTTTTTTATTTGGTATTTGGATTAATTTTAAATCAGGCAGTTTTATTAATTATATCAAGACAAATTAAATTGATAAATTGCTGCCTAAAAATAAATTCGATTTGAAGATGAAAATATTTTTTAAATTTTACGCGAATAACTAGATTTGTAAATAAAAACTAAATACATTGTAACATTTTTAAAGAAACAAAATTTTACCGAGTTACAAACGTAGAGGGTTTTACAAATGTTTTGTGATATCTCTGACTCGTATTCAGCTATGAATACGAGAAATGGGTATTACAAAAACAGAGTCTTTGGAATAGATCAGAATGCCGTCTATATATACAACCACAAACTTATCGAGATAGGGTCAAAATACATGATTCATCAGGTCCATGAAAGCTGCAAGTGCATTCGTGAGCCCAAAAGGCATCACTAGAAATTCATAGTGACCATATTTGGTTCGAAAGGCAGTCTTTGGAACGTCAGACTCCTTTATCGGCATTTGGTAGTATCCAGACCGAAGATCTATCTTGGAAAAGATAGAAGCATCCTTCAACTGATCAAAGAGGTCATCTATCCTCGGAAGCGGATACTTGTTCTTGATCATCACTTTATTCAATTGACGATAGTCAATGCATAGACGCATCGATCTATCCTTCTTTTTGACGAACAGAACCAGCATTCCCCAAGGTGAGGAACTCGGTCGGATGAATCCCTTATATAGGAGGTCTTGGATTTGGGTCTTTAGCTCCCTCAACTCTACCGGAGCCATTCTATACAGAGTAATGGAGACTGGAGTAGTTCCAGGTTGTACTTCTATCCCGAACTCAACTTCACGGGTGGGAGGGAGTCCCAGAAGTTCATTGGAGAAAACATCAGGAAATTCTTTCACCACGGGTACGTGTTCAATTTTCAAATCTTTCTTAGACTCCATGGCATACATTAAACTCTTTTTAGGCTCGGGTTCAGACTTCATCAAGGTTATGTTCTCCTTACTGAGTCCATGGAGATATAATTTCTTCTTTGAACAATCTACCCAGGCTTGATGCTTGGCTAGCCAATCAAGGCCTAGAATGAGATCAAACTCATATAATGGCAAAGCCATCAAGTTGGCCGGAAATGGGATCCCTCGAATCTTTAGAGGGAAGGCTTTACAGATCATTCAGATGGTCACACTATCCCCTAAAGGATTAGAAACAACTATCTCAGAAGCAATAGATTCACATTCTAGAGCATACTTTTCAATCAAGGGTTCACTAATAAAGGAAAGTGTGGAGCCTGGATCTATCAAAGCATAAACAATTTCAAAACATAACTCAACCATACTTGCAATCATATCAGGATCGTCCTCTTGCTCGTGACCTCGAACGTGGTACATTTGGGCTGAAGTCTACGGGTCACAGCCAGCTAGAGGAGTATTGTTGTTGTGAGGTATGCCTGCAGATCCGGATGGTACTGCTTTGCTCATCTCCCTTTATTAGGATTGTTCTGAGAAGCTACGGATGTAGGAGCCTGAGGGTTCTGTAGGCACTGATGGATGAAGTGGCCAGACTCTCCACAAAGGTAACAAGAACCGGATTGCCTATGGCACTGCCCCAAGTGCCTCTTTTGGCAAAATTTGCATAAGGGAATCTGGGAACCCTTTGTGGAACCACTTTGCTATCCACTAAAGTTGTACGGGTAGCGGTTGTTTCGGTAGTCTGGAACTAAGGTACATACCTAGATCGAGGCAACTCTTGGTAGGTAGTAGACTTTTGGTCCCATTGTCTTCCTTTCTTATGGGGCGTGGGTGACTTAGAATCATCTCAGAACCTCTTATCAGGTCGGGTCTGGCTCCCCTTTCTCCTCTCCGAGGCTCTTTGTGAAGCTTCACATGTGATGGACCGATTAAAAAGGGTCTGGAAGTCTTCGATCTCCAGAGCAACGAAGAGAGGACGATGTTTATCACAAAGGCCGTCTATAAACATTCTGCATTTTTCCTTCTCGGTACAGATGATTTTGGCACCATATCTTGCATATTTACAAAAATCGTGGATGTACTGCTCCACTGATCTTCCCCTTTTGCCTCAGATGGAGGAATTTCTTGCGTCTTTTTGCAATGTAGTGATCGCTGATGTATTTCTTACAAAATTCTTAAAGAAAGAAGTCCCACATAACACGATGTTCAGGAACAGTGAGGGTCACTGTATCGCACCAGCTTTGGGCCTCTTCAGGAACAGTGAGGGTCACATTCAAGCTTATGCTCCTCAGGACAATTAATTTGCTTATTCATCACTTTTAGAGTGTTTTCCAGCCAGTATTCCGTGATCTCAGGGGTATCCAGGTCCTGGCCGATGAACGTGTACACAGGATACTGCTTGAGTTTGTCAATAGGAGCTCTCGAAGCAGGCATAGAGGTTTCAGCAGGTGGGGGATGTGATTCCTGATGGAGGGACACCACTACTTGCCTAATCATGTCTTCCATGGACATTAGATACGCCTGCTGAGCGGGTGGCATTGATGGAGGGTGAGGTGGGTCATTCTGTCCTACATGCCCATGTTGGATTTCAGGCCTCAAATTGTCCCTTGAGTTGAGGAGGAGCCCAGATAAGGTTCGTTCACTACCCTTCTATCGGTAGGACCAAACATTTTAGATCTAATTACACATA
The DNA here is from genome assembly GCA_019671005.1 of Hibiscus mutabilis. NCBI lineage: Eukaryota > Viridiplantae > Streptophyta > Magnoliopsida > Malvales > Malvaceae > Hibiscus > Hibiscus mutabilis. The sequence continues at coordinate 30,060,731 of CM033715.1, forward strand.
AGGATTAAATCGTATAAGTTGCAAGTCACATAATACATTATCAAATAACTCCTAAGTGGCATATGCAGACATAGACTCATAACAGATGCATGGTTAGTCCTAGAATCGACTAAACCTAGGCTCTGATACCATAATTGTAACACCCTTTTCCCGGTCTAGTAGATATCCGGGTCGGATAGTGTTATCGGAAGACTAATCGGAGGTTTTGAATAGGGTTCAGATTTCAAAACCTAATCTAAGTATCATATTGATTATTCTTAAGAGTTATCCATTTTGTTTGTTACTAAGTTTAATCGGAGTTGGGGTCAATTTTAAACATTTTTTAGCTTTAGGCACTAAATTGTAAATTTTACAATTTAAAGGCCCTTAGCCTAAATTCAGGTTATCATACTAAAATTAATCTTACTAGTTATTAGCCTGTGAAATTTCATTACTAACGGAGGTCACTTACCTATCTGATTAGACGATACAATATTTAGTAACCATTTTGTAAACAGTTCAAAACTGGTTTGTTATTCGGATTAACCTATCGGTTGATTTCCAAACCTTACCAAATTTTACCAGTACACTTACAAATCATGTTCCTATTGGTACGTCACATTTTTTTAGGGCATTCGGAATCCATTTACCAAGTTTTCAGCTTAGGCTTATTTTAGGCATTTTTAACCATTCTAACCTATTAAAATCTAAGCATACAACAAACCATATTACCAAATCATCATACAATCATAGAAAAGGCTTATATAAAACAAGTTGGACCATATGCCACTTTACTAGGTGCTTATAGCAAAAGATAACATACATATATGGCAGAGACGTGACTTGCAACCGCAATAACACGATCAAGGCTCGGAATTGATCAAGGTCCTAAAAATGCATGAGACACACATGTTAGGCTTACATAGCCTAGTGAGGTAGTTATAACAATAATGAATGATTAATATTATGAAATGCATGACATCAAATATACAAGTAGTCATATTATACTATGCACAATTCATGCTTTCATATTCACATATTACATGTCACATAGTCATATCATAATCATATTGTCATAGCATAATTCATAGGCACATATCATATTAGGTACCATTGGATACACAGATTCTCCTATACACCAACACATATAACGAAGAATGGGCTGTAGCCCTTGAGCCATAGCTCCGGAGATATATCCCTTACACGGTCGACCTTATTTCCCCCCACATATAGGCCGTAGCCCTGGACCGTGTCCTCCCTTACTTAATCGAGCTCAATAATCCTATGGCATGCCAATTGTATCCAATGTCCATAATTACACAAATTCACATAGTCCATATTTTTCAAGTCATATCATATCAAATATCAAAATGAGCCTTAGCTCCATATCATGTCACATTTCATATTAATTTCATATATCACATACGTATAACATATCATAGTCATATTTGCACATATCAAAGTAATGCAAGTACTTACCGGATTTGCCAATCAAATTTCAACATAGATGCTCTATGGGAACCCTTAATCAAATATAAACATAATCATAAAATAATGCAATGATATGACACCGAGCCTATCCCTTAACACAACTACACTCACCTCGACAACCCGATGCTTTTAAGACTCTCGGATAGCAGTGCCTTTATTCTCGGATTTTAGAAGAGATGACGGTTGTTCTTTATCAACCCCTTGAGCCAATCAATAGCAAGGACTCAAATTTATCGAACCAAAAAACTCGGGCTTACCAACCTATCACTGAACCGATTGCTTGTTCCTTATTTTCTTGCCCCTTTCGCAAGATTTCCCCCTCCCCTATTTATACAAATGGCTGACTCTCCAAAATTGATTTCCCATGTTCCATGTGGGCTTGGTGTTGTGGCACATTTGGGCATAATGCCCTTCTTTGGCTAGCCACGTGGTGACCACCTTCCCTCCTTGAATTGCCGAATCATCCCCAATTGTAGGGTGATTCACGACGATTTCCTTCAATTGATGGAATTGTCGTGGGTCCCCCCACTCACGACATATATCCTTAATAAATATAGTAATAATAATAATCTAATACGGTTAGCCTGAATAACCTTTATTACTAAAACTTAACCCCGACTAGACCAATTTTCGGCGTGTGACATTCACCAAAGGCACAGACTTGTTACGAAGTTGTTTAACTTCTCGTGCGAGGATCTGCACTGGTTCTTCCTCGTACGTCAAATTGGATTGAATCTCTACGAATTCTGGTTCAATCACGAGGGAAGGATCTGATCTGTATTTGCATAACATAGATACGAGGAAGACATTGTGAATCTGACTTAACTCCTCATGAAGAGCTAATCGGTAAGCAATAGGTCCAACTCTTTCGACCACTTCGAATGGACCGATGAAATGAGGACTTAGCTTTCCTTTTTTTGAAACGAAAGATCTTATTCCCCGGAGATACTTTGAGGAAGGCTCTTTCACCAACCTCATACTAAATACCCCTTCTTTTTAGGTCAGCATAAGACTTATGAATGTCGAAGATAGCTTTGAGTCGGTCATGGATAATGGTTGTCCTTTCTTTCGTTTCCTAGAGTAAGTCAGGACCTAACGTCTTACCTTCACCGAGTTCGGTCGAATATAGAGGAGTTCTACATCTCCTTCCGTAGAGGGCTTCGTACGGGGCCACTTGGATTGAATCCTGGTAGCTGTTATTGTAAGCAAACTCGACTAAGGGTAGGGATTTCTCCCACGTGTTCTCGAAGTCAATAATACAAGCTCAGAGCATATCTTCTAAGATCTACAAGGGAGAGCCATAGTTGGTACAAATCATGTACTTATACGATTCAAAGAAAGATTTAGAGTTACCTGAATAACTCTTTTTGATTGGCCATCGGTTTGAGGATGGAAGGCAGTGCTAAGATACACTTTAGTTCCCAAAGCTTTTTGTAAAGTCCTCTAAAACTGAGATGCAAATCGTGGGTCACAATCGGAGATAATAGATACTGGAATTCCATGTAATCATGACTTTACGGATGTATAATTTCGCAAGCTTAGATAAGCTGAAATCCATTCTCACCGGAAGGAAATGAGCTGACTTGGTGAATTGGTCCACAATGACCCAGATAACATCATTCTTTTTCAGAGTCATAGGTAGGCCACTTTCGAATTCCATAGTGATACATTCCCACTTCCATTGTGGCAATTTAATAGGCTGCAAAAGCCGGTAGGCACCTTATGCTCGGCTTTGACTCATTGGCAAGTCAAACACCTTACCACGAAGTCTGTGATCTCGTTCTTCATACCAAACCACCAAAATAGATCTCCTTCAGATCTTTATACATCTTAATAGCTCCAGGATGTACAAAGAAGGGACTGAAATGAGCTTCACTTAGGATTTGATTCCGAAGGTCTTCATCGTCAGGAACACAGATGCGGCTACAGAAACACAATAGGCCTTCAGAGTTCATAGCAAACTCGGGATCTGGATTATCTTTGATCTTGGCAATGATAGGTCGCAACTCCTCATCGGTTTCTTGGAATGCTCTAATTTGAGATATAATGGTCGAATGAACTCTTAACTTGGCTAGCAATTTACCATGCTTTTAGAGCCGAAAGTGAGCATTCAAGCATTTCAAGGAAGAAGTGGGTTTCGACTAAGAGCATCAGCCACTACATTGGCTTTATCGGGGTGGTAAACAATAACTAGATCATAATCTTTCAACAATTCCATCCATCGGCGCTGACGAAGATTTAACTCTTTCTGAGTTAGGAGGTACTTCAAACTTTTGTGATTAATGTATAGGTAACACTTCTCACCATAAAGGTAATACCGCCAAATCTTCAGAGTAAACACAACTGCGGTGAGTTCTAGATCATAAGTTGGATAATTTAGCTCATGAGGCTTGAGTTTCCATGAGGCATAAGCTATGACTTTTCCTTCTTGCATTAGAACACAGCCTAATCCTAGGTGGGATGTATCACTTTAGATAGTGAAATCTTTGCCCAACTCAGGTTGTACCAAGACAGGGGCATGAGTAAGGACCTGCTTGAGCTGATCGAAGCTCCTTTGCTGGTCCTTGGTCCACACAAAAGGAGTGCCTTTGTGGAGAAGCTTTGTCAAGGGTGCAGCAATCAAAGAGAATCCCTTAACAAATTTGTGGTAGTAGCCTGCAAGGCCCAGAAAACTACGAACTTCTCCCACATTCTTCGGGTAGAATCCAATCAAGAATTGCTTGGATCTTCTTTGGGTCCACTTGAATTCCCACAAAAGAGATTACATGGCCAAGAAAAGACACTTCGGGTAGCCAAAATTCATATTTACTAAACTTAGCATAAAGTTGTTTCTCCCATAGGGTCTAAAGAACGATCCGTAGATATTCTTCATGAGAAGCAGAGTCTTTAGAATATATCAAGATGTCGTTTATAAAGACAACCACAAACTTATCAAGATAGGTCCAGAATACACGGTTCATCAAATCCATGAAGGCTGCAGGTGCATTAGTAAGCCAAAATGGCATTACTAGGAATTCGTAGTGGCCATATCTAGTTTGAAAGGTAGTCTTTGGAACATCAGACTCTTTCATGAGCATTTGATAGTACCCGAATTGAAGGTTGATCTTGGAAAAGATCGAAGCATCTTTCAACTGATTAAAGAGGTCATATATCCTTGGAAGTAGATACTTGTTCTTAATTGTGACTTTATTCAACTGGCGATAGTTAATGTACAGACGCATCAATCCATCTTTCTTCTTGATGAACAAAACCGGTGCTCCCCAGGGTGAGGAACTCGATTGGATAAATCCCTCATCTAGGAGATCTTAGATTTGGGCCTTTATCTCTCTTAACTGTACCGGAGTCATCCTATATGGAGTAATAGAGACTGGAGTAATCCCAGGTTACACTTCTATCCCAAATTCCATTTCTCGAGCAGGAGGGAGTCCCAAAAGTTCGTCAGGAAACACATCAGGAAATTCCTTCACAACTGTTACATCTTCGAGCTTCAAATCCTTATTAGCTTTCATGGCGTACACGAGGCCCTTTTTAGGCTCAGGTTTGGACTTCATCAAGGTTATACTCTCCATATCGAGCCCACGGAGGTATAGTCTACCCAAGCTTGGTGTTTAGCTAGCCAATTAAGGCCAAGGATAAGGTCGAACTCGTGGAAGGGCAACGCCATCAAATCGACAAGAAACGAGATCCTTTGGATCCTCAGAGGACATGATTTACAAATCTATTGGATGATCACACTATCTTCTAACGGATTAGAGATAATAATCTCAGAGGTAATCGGTTTCGAATCTAAGGCATACTTCTCGATCAAAGGTTCACTAATGAAAGAGTGCGTAGAGCCTAGATCTATCAATGCATAAACATAATCAAAGCATAGCTCCACCATACCTTCAATCTCATCAGGATCATCCTCTTGCCCGCGACCTTGAACGTGATACATCTGAGCTGAAGTCTAAGGGTCACAGCCAGCTGGAGATATACTATTGTTGCGGGGTCTACCTGCGAATCTGGATGGCACTGGTTTTGCTCCCCTTCCTTTATTAGGATTATTTTGAGAAGCTACCGATGTAAGAGCATGCGGATTCTGTGGGCACTACTGGATAAAGTGGCCAAACTTTCTACAAAGATAACAGGAACCGAACTGCCTACGGCACTGCCCTGGGTGCCTCTTCTGAAAGAAGTTGCATAAAGGGATCTGAGAACCCTTTGCAGAACCACTTTTGCTATCCACTGATGCAGTACGGGTAACAGATGCTCTTGTAGACCAGAACTATGGTACATAACCAAATCAGGGTAGCTGCTAGTAAGTAACAAACTTCTGGTCTTGTTGTCTCCCCTTCTTTTCGGACATAGGTGGCTTAGAGTCTTCATGAAATCTCTTGTCAGGTCAAGCCTGGTTCCCCTTCCTTCTCTCAGAAACTCTCTGTGAGGCTTTAGTTGTGATGGCCCGGTTGACGAGGATCTGAAAGCCCTCAATTTCCAGTGCAACAAAGAGAGGACGTAGTTCGTCACAAAGACCATCTATGAACATTCAACACTTATCTTTCTCTATATGGATGATTTCAATATCGTATCTTGCATATTTGTAGAAATCATGGATGTATTGCTCCACTTGTTTTCCTCCTTGTCTTAGATGGAGGAACTTCTTGCGCCTTCCCGCAATGTAATGCTCACTGATGTATTTCTTGCGGAACTCCTGAAGAAAGAAGTCCCACGTGACATGGTGTTCAGGAACAGTGAGAGTCACCGTATCCTACCAGCTCTGGGCCTCTTTTGCAATCAAGGCCAAAGAACATTCGAGCTTGCGCTTATTAGGGCACTTCATTTGCTTGTTCAACACTTTCAATGTGTTCTCTAGCCAGTATTCTGCGACTTCGGGGTTGTCCAGATCCTGGCCAATGAATGTATAGGCTGGGTACTATTTGAGCTTATCAATTAGAGCTCGGGACACAGGCTGAGGAAGTGGTTCCTGTCGGAGGGACACCACAACTTGCTTAATCATATTCGCCATCGACAAAAGATACTCCTGCTAAGCCGGGGGCATCAGAGGCAAATGAGGTGGGCCGTTCTACCCTACTTGTTCGGTCCTTACTTCTACCCTCTGATTGTCCCCCTGTGTCGAGGAGGAGCTGGGGTGTGATTCATTCAGAGCACGCCTATCAGTGGGTGAAGACATTTTTCAAATCTATTTATACAGAAAATGTTTACTCGTGTAAGTTGCAAGTCACAAATAACATATTCAAATAATAAGTGGCATGTGCAAATGCAGACCCATAATGGATACTTGTTTAGTCCCAAAACCGACTAAACCTAAGCTCTGATACTACAACTGTAACACCCCTTCCCGGTCTGATAGAGAACCGGGTCGAAAAGTGTTATCGGATAGTAGAACTGGAAATCGGAATCGAAATTAGTTTAAAACTTTTTGAACTAAAGGACCAAAAAAATGTTACACCTTAACAACCCTAATCTGGATTCTTTATTACCAACTTGTAATTAGTCTCATCAATTATTAACCTATGAAGTTTCGTTGTTATCGGATATCTTTAACCTATCCATTTGAGCCATACAATTATTAGTGACCAATTTGTAATCCTTTAAAAATGTTCCCCAAGCCTTTTAACAGAATTAACTGACACCGTACCGATACACCTTAGGCCGTATCGATACACTATGTTAAATTTCACAATTTCCAGGTTCAAGGTCAACGACCCCCTATCGATGCATCTATGCCCGTATCGATACACTTTTACTTGGGTTGACTCGTTTCGGTACACCTGAGGTTGTACTGATACAATTATTTTTCCAGACCTTACTATCAAGGTCTATATCGGTACACTTCCTAGTGTATTGATACTCCCTGCTTCATCAATGACCAAATATGCAAGGCTGTATCGATATAGCTAGCCTCGTATCGATACGCCTGGCCTATAATGACAAATCTTATCTAATTTTTATCAAATTTAACCCTTCAATTGTTATCCAATCATTACCAAATTCTACCCACAAGTCTAAAACCTATTAATTTACTGTCATGCCAAATTTTATAGCATTTTGAATCCATTTACCTAGTTTTCACTTTAGGCTCATTTTAACAACTTAACCATTTCCAAAACGTACCATTTTATGCATATAACTCTAGATCATTATAGGTCTATTACACAACCATCAAAATACTCATAAAAAAACATGTTTAAAGCATATGCCACACTTCTAGGAGTTCAAGATAGAGAGTAAGCATACATATAAATATGAAGAGTAACTTGCAACCGTAACAACACGATCGTAGCTCGGAATCACTTAAGGTCCTGAAAATGCATGAGAAAACCATGTTAGGCTTACATAGCCTAGTGAGGTAGTTATAACAAATACAATGAATAACCAATGTTATGAATGGCGTAATGATCAAGAGCTTAACATAGGCATAGTTCAATATACACAATCTTATGCTCATTTCACATATTCATATACTTTCACATACTTCATATCACAATTCATAGATGCATAATACTTTATCATTAGGTACCATTGGATACACGGATTCCCCTTTACACCAACATATCAAAAATAGGTCGTAGCCTTAAGCCGTAGCTCCGAAAATATATCCCTTACACAATCCATCCTTATTTCCCCCACATATAGGCCGTAGCCCCAGACTGTAGTCCACCCTTACTAAACCGAGCTCAAATAATTCTATGGCATGCCAATTGTATCCATGGTCCATAATTCTACAAATCGCATATTTTCACATATTCATGTCTTTCCAATTGTAACATATGGATATCGATTTGAGCCTTGGCTCCGTATCAATTAACATACTCATATAGTTTCGTATTTCACAAAATCAATATATCAATTCATTCTTATGCATATCAAAGCACACAAATTACTTACCAGATTTGCCAATCGAGTCCAACACAATTGCTCTACGTGGGCCCTTAATCAAATTCAAAACATAATCACAAATAATGCAACGGGATGGCATCGAGCCTATCCTTTAACACAACTACACTCACCTTAGAGCATGAAAGCTTTTAGGATTTTCAAGTCTCGATTCCTTTGTTCCTAGCCGCGATAGGAGATGATGGATTGTTTTCGTCCTTGTTTGAAGTAGGAAAAACATACAGAATCATCAAACAATAGAACAGTCAATGTTTCAAGAATAGCTTTAGGATTTTAATTCGAAATTAAGCTCTAATTGTTTATAGAATCTAACAATCGAAATGGGGATTTTCCTTACCCGATGGATAGCTTTATAATGGTACTTTCAAATCGAAGAAATGATGAACTTAAGGTGACTAAAGATAGAGGTGTGAGCTTAGCTTGAGGTAGAAGACAACAATGGAGGTGTTAGCTTGTTTTTGGTAGCTACGGGTAAGTTTTATTTGCCAGGGATGTAAGGTAGGAAAAGTGAAATCTTCTCTTTTCTATTCATTTAAAAAGGGTTATAACCTTAATCATTCCCTACCTACATGTTAGCCAATAGAAACCTTTCCTCCCATGAAGGGTTTTCTAAGTCCAAGGCTAGCAACTCCCCAAGTTGGCTTATGACCTCATTTGGTCATGAGTTCTGATGGTTTTCACGTGATATTAGGCAAACGTAGGGGTGACTCACCACCTTACATTGTCTTCATGTAAAATGACATTGAATCTACTCAAAATAGGGGACCTGTATCGATATGCGTATGGTCGTATCGGTACGCCCACGCCAAAATAAGAAAGTTAGTTATTGGCGGTTAGGCCGTATCGATACTCACATGGCCGTATCAATTCGACTAGCTCAAATTTACAATTTGGGCTTTGAATCTCATACAAGTGTCCATTTACCCGCATGTGGCCAAAATGTAATTTCATTAATCAAGAAGGTACAAAAGTCAATTATTACAATCATTATCACATCGCTCTTCAAAATTTTTGATCACCAAAGTTGAATTCTGACTAGGCCAGTTTTTGGCATGTGACACATAAGTTCTAGCAGTCAATATCATGCTAATTGCAAAAAACCTCTCTAACAGCTAGAGAAGTAATATATTATTTGTTTATTCGGGTGGACTGCGTAGAGGTCAGAACGTTATTATGACAACTAGGATTCGACATCGTGTATAAGGTATTTGATTTAGCTACGTCCCTGTAGATTACTAGATTTAATCAAGGTAACGTTTCATCCCCTTTTCACCCTGGATTCGTTCCTTGTATATGGATCACTAGTGGAATTCGCCAGATAATTTTTCTTTTGCGCCCTGGGACGTGTCAGCATTTCCTTTTAGTGGTATCAAAGCCACTTATACGATATAAATTCAGAATCAAATACTTGGATTATGCTATTGTATGTGATGCATGTTACTAGATTAGCGGTTATTTGATTTTTGACAAATATATCATATTTTCACGTTATTGATCTGATTAAATCATATTGATTGTTCCAAGTGATTAAAAGTTAGTCATAGATTTGTTTGGGTTTCAGATGTTAAGCGTTAACATACGCGGGTTATAGTTATATATTAGACTAATGGTTAGTCTATAGACCACGTGCATAGAAAGTAACAAAGAGTTGTTCTTGTAAAAACCTCATGGATTTTAAAATCCTAAAAATGCAATCATGTTGATAAAAGTTATCAAATTATGAGGTTTTTACACAGCAATCTGCCTCTTGACCCCATAATAGGGCTTTGCCCCCTTAAACCCCCACAAGAGGCTTCACCCCTTGACCCTGTGTAGGAACAATATGGTAAAACCTTAATAATAAACCGTGTCATTATTATGTTTGTTATGCACAATGTTTGAAATGCATGGTTATAGCCTAGTAGCCCATTTACTTTGGTTTTTTATTTTATAAATACGGCATGCATGTCGTTACTCTCTTTCTTCTATTGTAATTCTCTTCTCATCTTACTCCCTCGTATGTAAAACGAGTTTCTGAAATTGTAATATTCACGAACAAACAATGGATCAAAGGAGCAGAAGGGTGGGCCGGTCAAAGGTGGATTGGGTGCTTGAGAAGCAAGTTATATATTTAGTTTATTTTGGTTCTCCCATTGGCTTGGGAAGGGCCACCTTAGTTTTACTGGCTATAACCATTGCCTTTATATTTACTACTTTACATGTATGTGATACAATGTATGTTTATTAGCATGATGGTAATTGATTAGTTCATAGTTGAATGGTGAGATTAATTTAACAAAACCCTCCATATTTATTTAATAGCCATCCAATATTAGCCCTCATTAAAACCTCGATCAGACTATGTAGGTTCTGCTAAAGTGAAGTACTCATACCTATCTTGGTTAAACGCGAAGAATAAGCAAGTGATATTTAGTGGTTGTAATATTGGTTAAAATAGGTTGTCCTAATGGGATTAGAAACCTAAAGGCTAATAATTTGAATAATCATGAGATGATTAGATACAATAGTTGTTCACCAAATATAGGAGTTACATGGTATGTAATTAGCAAGTGTTACTTACCTAAATAATTGAATTCTAGGAGAAAAGCCAAAGCTAACTTATGATGAAATGAAATATGGATCCTTGCCCACTAGAAAAACTTTATAGAAAGTTCTTCAACTTTTGAGGGCTGTTAATAGTGGGAATGTTAATTTTACATTTATAAACATGATAAAAACATACTGATAAATCATATTCTATCGTTGTAGATTTGTTAGGGCAAACTCAAACTCATTATCATTGCGATCCATCCTTGAGAGGGACAAATTGAATGGCTTGAACTTCCTTGACTTGTTCCACAACTTGAGGATTATCCTCAAACAAGAATGAAAACTACAAGTCATCGAAGAAATCGTCCCTGAAAAACTATCAAATAATGCCTCCACAGATGAATTGGAAGCTTTTAAGAAATACTCAAATGACATGGTAGATGTCGGGTGTTTGATGCTTGCGACCATGACTCCTGAGCTTCAGAAGCAACATGAGGACATGGTTCTCTATGAGATGGTTAAAAATCTCAAAGAATTATATGAGGGGCAAGTTCGTCAAGAGAGGTATGAGACCTCTAAGGCTTTGTTTCGATGCAAGATGGTGGAGGGAACTCCAGTGAGAACTCGTGTTCTCAAATTGATAGTTTATATTTAGACCCTGGAAAAATTGGACTTCCCTCTAAGTGTTGAATTAGCTACTGATATTATCCTACAATCGTTGCCAAATAGTTTTAATCAGTTTGTTCTTAATTTCAATATGAATGAAATTAACAAATTGTTGCCACAATTAAATGGTATGTTAAGAACTATAGAGAATAACATAAAAAAAGGTTTGGTGCAAGCCTATTCTGATGGTCCAAAAGGATAACAGAAAAGGAAAGCCGAACACCAAGGCAAAGCCGAAGCCCAACAAAGAAAAGCATGCATTGAAACCCAGAGGAGGAGTTGCAAAAGAAGGAAAGTGTTTCCATTGCAACAATGCTGGACATTGGAAGAGAAACTGCCCTGCCTATCCTGAGGATATCAAGAAAGCAAAAGAAAATGGACAGTCCATGTAATACCCCAAACCCGAACCTAGTAGAAATACGTTCTAAAGGTAGTAACATAATTGAATTAGGGAATGCAATAATAGTAATAATTCATTGATTAATTGTGTATGTGACTCAAATTAAAGAAAAGGGAACTAAGTAACAATTAACCAAAAGACTAAAATGTTATAAATAGAAAGTAGAAGTGACCGATTACTAAAGGACCAAAGTGTTGTAAATAACAACATGCCTTACCAAATTAAAAGGGCTAAATTGAACACTAGACTAACTAAAGGGTTGCATGGTGATTAAAAATAAAGGAGTGACTATTGCGCATGTCATGAAATGGAAATTGGTATGTCTGTATCATGGGGAAAGGAAAGCCATCTTCTTCCTTTAGTTTTCCCAAACTGGTTGTAGAGAGAAAAGAGTGAGAAAGAGAATTCTCCATGGAAATAGAGAATTAAGCTTCAATCCCACAAGTTTTATTGAGGTTTCGGTTAGCATAGCTTAAGGAAGAAGGTAATGAACCATTTCCTTCTTTCATTTCATGTATATTGAATATTGATTGTGTGATATTGGTTGCTGGAATGTTAGGGGATGAGTAGAAATTCATATTTCATATGATGGTTAATGTATGTACAATGGTGTACTAGATTGGGTACATGTTTAGGTGACCAAATCAACTTAGTATACATGTCTAAATGAGTATTGTTTCTGGAAATTGATGTATATATGTTTATATAAAAGATTAGGTTACTGGAAATTTAACTATGTTCAAGTGATAGATTAATGAAAGTGTAAGCATGCTTAATTGAATAAATTGATCATCATGCCCTGTTTTAGTTACATTAATAGGTGAATTACACTGACCTAGACATGTAAGAAGATGTATATGAAATGAAGTATCATGTTAAAACCTTGTATAATTGAATTAGGAAGCTTAAAATGTAAACTAGAGTAATCTGCCCATAATGCTCTGTTCTGGGAAGCAACTTCAAAAATTCACCATAAATTGTGTAGATCGAATTCAGGGCTTAAATTTATATGGAATGAAACTAAGTATGTCTATTTTCATTAGGAGAAAACGAAATTGAATTCTGGGTCCTGAGCTAAAATATGGAAAAGAAAATAGCTGGACAGTGCAAACTATCCAGAAATGCAATTGCCCTGTATTTGAATTAAAAACTGTATTAAGTGGAAAAGCATGATAATGCAAGGCCTATACCGTTAGAAATAGGATTAAGTTATATTTCTAATGGTGTAAACAAATTGAAATTCTGACGTACGGAATAAAAGTTATGCTTGTTTAAGTGGACAGTGTACAAACTGTCTGGCAGTAGCAGTCTTGGTACTTTGAGACTGTTTTTGTACACAATTTGAGAAACTGTTAGTAACAGTTCTAAGACAGTAAATACTGCCCAGTTCTGCCTTAATATGAAATATTGGCATTTTAGAAATAAACATTAAAAGGTATATATGAAAAATGCCATTTGTTTTGTGTATAGGTTATGTATTGACCTTGCTACTATGTTGAATGAATATGTGAACAAATTTTGGTGTACTTGTTGTGTAATGTATTAGAACCAGCAGTGAAGTTGGAAGAGGAAAGGGAGGAGCATCCTAAAGCTAAAAACAAAAGAGGTTTGGATCCAAGACAAGTAGCTAAGCTTGGAGTATTGTGAGTGTAGCTTGACTTAGGGTTAGGACTTAGGTACTAACCAAATATGCATGTTATATTCTTGTTATCTTTGTATTGATTAAAATGAACTTAATATGAACTTGAACATGCATAAAAGGGAAGATTGGCTAAGCTAAAATTTGTAAATAAATATAAGCATGAAAATGGGTAAATTAATTAGAAAGGAAAATGTAAATATGTTTGATTTCTTGCGTTGGAAATGAGCTGTTCGAATGATTGCTTGTATGTACTCCATGATGTATATGTTTGATTTCCATGCTTTAGATTGATCATTCAAATGCTTGATGCCTAATAAAGGCCTATGCTAAATGCTTACTTGAGATGCTTGAAATCTTTGTCACTTGAAATGTTTGCTATTTGAATACCTAGCTAATTGAAATGTTTGAAATGCTTGTTACTTGAAATGTTTGTTATTCAAAATGCTGGTTACTTGAAATGTTCAAATGCTTGCTTGAAGAACAAGTAATTAGTGATTATGGAGCTAAGTCTCAATTAGCCTAAGGGCTAAGCATGATATTGCTATAACTTGCTTGAATGCAATTCTTGAACACAATTATCTTGACTTGAACATGAAAGCATAAAACTAAGAAACAGCAACAAGCTTTAAACTAAAATAAGAATTCTTGTGCCACAAGCTATCCTTTAATGAAAGTTAAAGATTTAAAAGACTTAAGTTGCCTTAAATGGAAGTCCTTGGATACATTGGTATGATGCTTGGTATTCTTGGGACTACGGTCCATGAGCCACGGCTCGAGGGGACGCCCCATTACATGTAATATATTATTGGTGACAGTAGGAGGTAACGGGGGAGTTGTACGGAGATTGGCGACAATTGGTTGGATAGTGAGAAGTATAGGATTGTTGGACCTTTATGGTCAAACACGGACCAATGTCATCCATAACCAATTGTGATCCAAGGCAAACATGTAAAAGATATGAACATTATTGTGAAATCAAATAAGAAATTCAAAGGAAAATCCTGAAAGTAAAATGAAATGTTAAAGAAGCTCTTGGTGAGCATATTGTTAAAAGAAGCTCTTGGTGAGCATATGACATATTGAGTTCTTATAAGCAAAAAAAGTGCTAAAAGGCATAAACTAAATTAACCAAGTGAAAAACAAATGAAGCATAAAGCTTACTTGAATACATGAAATGCTTGACATGAAATTTTGAGTACGTGACTTACTTGACATGTATTCTTGAATTGATAAGGTGTATTCTTGAGTACTTGCTACTTGATATGATTTGAATGTGTTTAATATGTAAACATAGTGTGTTGCTGCCATGTACACTTGTACATGGAAATATAGATTGTTTTGTGTATAAATGAACAATTATTGGACTATTTTGGATGTCCAATTGTGTGAGCTTGATTCATGGACAGTTTTGTATATAAATGAACAATTATTGGACTGTTTTGGATGTCCAATTGTGTGAGCTTGATTCATGGACTGTTTTGTGTATAAATGAACAATTATTGGACTGTTTTGGATGTTCAAATGTGTGAGCTTGATTCATGGACTGTTTTGTGTATAAATGAACAATTACTGGACTGTTTTGGATGTCCAATTGTGTGAGCTTGATTCATGGACTGTTTTGTGTATAAATGAACAATTATTGGACTGTTTTGGATGTCCAATTGTGTGAGCTTGATTCATGGACTGTTTTGTGTATAAATGAACAATTATTGGACTGTTTTGGATGTCCAAATGTGTGAGTATGATTCATGGACTGTTTTGTATAGAATAGGGACTGTTTTGACATTGTGAATTATGTGTACATGTTAGATGAATGAACTGTCTAGGCTAAGTGAAAACATGGACTGTTTTGGCATTGTGAATCATTTGTACATGTTATATGGCCGAATTGGCTAGATTACATGGAAATACGGACAGCTTGATAATATATGGTGACTAAATGAACTATCTTGCATTACAAGAATGTGTAAACATGTATAATAGTCAACTTAGAACCAAGGCTTAAATCAAAGAAAATAAACAGGAATCAAAGGAATACATGAATTGCTTGATAAGTAATGTGACCGTACTTGACTTTGATATGTTATGGATTACTTGCTATATGAGAATTGATTGACTTAATATGGATAATGTATGAATTGTAACATGGCTTGCTTGAAAGGATTTGTATACTTGACTTGTAAAGCACATATATGACTCGAATATGTATATGACTTGAATTAAAATAGATATATTACTTGGACATGGTATTTGATGTATGGAAAATGAGTAACCCTGGATAATGTTGCTTAATCTAAATTGTTTGGGTCAATGCTGTACTCGAATGCAATAGATTCGAAGATACATAATTCATGATTGATTTCCAAATGCTATGAACTTTAATAGGTCTACTTGACTAATTAAAACTTGATATATAAAAAAATGGTTAGAACTAGGGCTACCTCACTAAGTACATAATTGTACTTATCACTCTCTTTTCCTCTCTTCCCAAACCACAGGTTTAGAGTGCTTAAGGAGATTGCTTGATTTTGAAGTCAGATTCCTTGAACTTGAAGTAAGTTACAAGCAAGGGCTAAAGTATGAATTCATACTTGTTTTGTATTACTCCTAGTAGTTGGTGGCGCCTAGTCTTGTATATAGTCATGCTAGATCATGCATTTGGTTTGTATTGAAAGTCTGTATATATGTATACATGATTTGGCCTTAAATGTTATCAAACTTGGTTGTTATAACTTGATTAGTTGCGCATATATGCGTGAACTCTGGATCGAAATAAAAGCTTGCTAGTCTATATATACTAATCGAATGCCTCACATGTCTACATGATTAAGTAGCAAGACAATTTTGAATATAAATTTGGAAATGACTATATCCTAGCCTTGTACGTTGCTTGAATGTCTTAATTGGTTGAAGGAGTAGTAAACATCTTGAATTTATCTTCAAAATAAAATAACCAAAGTGGTGACCTAGTGTGAATAAGAAGCACGCCTTACTTATATGATCGAATGTAATGCCTAAGTTATGTTAATTGTTGAATGATAAGTAGTGCATAGGTATATATACGTATATATATATATGATCCTTGAATGGAAATGTACACTTGTTAGCCTATGCATACAAAGTGATTTCCTTACATGCCTACCTGATTTAATAGTAGTTAATCTTAAATGCATGAAACATGAAAGTGGTTAACAACTATGGTAATCTATAATGTAAAGAAGTATTATCACGATTGTATGATTGTTAATGAGTTTATATATAGATATGATCATGAATGAAATGGAAATTGGATTGAAAGAAGCATGCTTGGTTGTATGACCATTCAAATGCTATGTGATAACTTGAATGAAAATGTAATAGTAAATGAAGGTGGTAACCTATAATGACATGTGATTACTTGTGTAAAACAAACATGTGCTTGCTTATGAAATAAGATATGTATGTCTATTGCTTACTTGTCACTCAACTCATCTAATAGAGATGAGTTTGAAAATTTTTAAATTGGCTCGTGTTTCCAACATTCCCGTAACACTCCTGAGTCAGTTTTCTACTAAATCGGGTTGGGGGTGTTTCAGTCCAGATCAAGTATTTATGTTATTGGTATTAATGTATCAACATCTACTTCTTGGGTATTAGACACTGATTGTGGTTCTCACATTTGTACTTCTGTATAGGGACTAAAAAGGAGTAGAAATTGGCAAAACGAGATGTGGACCTACGAGTTGAAAATGGAGCAAGAGTTGTTGCATTAGCTATACGAACATATACTCTGTCATTACCTAGTGGACTTGATTTAGAATTATAGGATTGTTATTTTGTACCTAGTTTAACTAAAAACATTATTTCAATTTCTTGTTCGGACAAGATTGGTTTTGAAATTATTATTAAGAATAGCAGTTGTTCCTTTTATCTCAATAATGTTTTTATGGTGCGACCATGTAATAAATGGACTACTTTATAAATTTGAAAATAGGGGCTGTTTTGCAAGTAAATGGACTGCTTTATAAATTTTAGAATATGGGTTGTTTTGTGAGTAAAATAGGGATTGTTTTGTGATTAGAAATGGACCATTTTATAAACTTAAAATAGGGACTGTTTTTGCAAAGTTAAATGTGGGCTAATTTGTAAACTAAAATGGTATGCTTTGTGGAGTTAAGTGAGTTGAAATTAGGACCCTTTTTGCTTGATATGAGATAGTATATCAAATGCATGTACTTCTATGATTCAAAGTGAGTGTATGTGTGTATATGTTGCTTAAATGAAATTAGTGATAAAGTTAGACCTTCGATAAGAATTTCTCACTTATGTCTCCCTTTAGAGCAAGACTAAGGGGGGAAGAAAGAGCTAGGAAGGACAAGGCCACGAAAAGGGCACCGGGGAACATAATTAAGGATATCAACTAGTCTGTGAAAAAAAATTGTAACTGTAGTTTAATGTCTCGAGATAGGATTGGATTCCTCCCGAGCAATTGTAATTATTTTAAATATGTTGTTGTTATCTTGATTTAATTTGAAAAATGTTTAAGAATCATGTGATATGCTTTATTTGTTAGGTAAGTGCCTATTTGTTAGGTACGATAAGTTATGTTAACCTTAATATAAAAAATGTTTAAGAATCATGTGATATGCTTTATGAACTACGAATGTTTGTTCTTGTTGATGAAGAAAATGGCTATAAGTTATGATTGGAAAATGAAAAACTCAAGAAACATTGAGATTATATGATACAAGAAGAGAAACACTAGAGCTATGCTCACTTTGCTCATTCGAATAAGGAGCTGAAGCTCACTTTTAAATAAGATATAATATGATACACAAAAGCCTTGGTTTCGAGTCAGTCATAGGTATAGTTGGCATGCCATAGAGTCTAGTTGAGCTCGTGTTTGGGGAGGACTACAGTCCATAGACTATGGTCCTTATGTGGTGACAGTAGGATGGATGTGATTTTTGTTATTTGGTGACAGTAGCAGGGTTGACCAGCACTTTGAATACTTTGTCTTTGGCGATAGTTTGGCTTGGGATTCGAGTACCTAGACTACTTGATTTACCAAGGTTATAAAATTCGAATGAGTTGAAAACACTGTGTAAATTATTAAGCAGCTTAATTTCTTGTATGACAAGTAAAACTTACCTAAGTGTTGCTCATATTAAGTGCTCCGCAATTGTGCAAGTGTACATGTCGCAAGTAATAAAGTGATACGAGTATCGAGTATCGAGTATCGTCTCAACAGGGATTGGTTTGGGCCACTTTTCTTAAGTCACCGTAAATGTTTCAAGAATTAAATAATAATGATGAATTAACAATTAAAATAAATAACAAAGAAATAAAGATAGGATGAGATGTTAGGTTAGATTATCGTGAGTTGTGGAGTGATGATCGAATGGTTCGTCGTGGTGATTGAGTAGCAACCAGATTGCCAGGGTAATTCTGTTACGATTGCCTAGTCGATTGCCGGGGCAATTTGGTTGCAATTGCCTGGTTGATTGCCAGGGCAATTCTACCGTGTTGCCTGGTCGGTTGCCAGGGCAATTCCCCCGCATTGTCTGATCAGATTGCTTGGGCAATGCTCCCGTGATTGCCTGGGAAATTAAGAATGGGTCGATTTCCTGGGCAATTGAGCATTCACTTCCAAAGTTCAGCGAAGCTTTCTTCAATGATTCCTTGTTATCCCTAACGCAAAATACTGTTAATTACACGCCTCTTGATAATACATCCCTGAGTGAACCAAGGGTGAACAACAACCAATCCTGTGCTCCTCTTAGCTGTTGAAATTCGTAACTTATCCCTAAGCCGAATTAGTCTTCACCAACTTCCGTTTGTATGAAAACCATGCTCATTCATTTCTTGAATCTAACTCTCCCGATATTAGATAAATGTATGATTAAATTCCGAGATCCTCTCCCAATTTGCTCGCAACCAATGTTAAGAACCAAGAATGAACAAACTTTGAAAATTGAATTGCAACTCAAAAACCTAAACAAATCTAATTGTCTATAAAAACCACAAACCCAAAATAACCCAAGCCAATTCACATCAATTCATGGCCAGGTTTCGAAAGATATACAAAGAATAATCCTCAAACATGAATAGAATGGAAGCAAAGAAGAAGAAGAAGAAATCGATCAGCCCTCTTGAATTCTCTCTCAATCGAACCCCCCTCCAAGCTTTCTCACAATCGAAATCTCTCCCCCTTGCTCTCCCCTTAAGTTTGACGGCTTGGTCTCCTTTAAATAAGAGATGGCTAGGTCAAAGTCCTTCTTGAGGAGGAAGTTAAGTTGGAATTAAATACTTTAAAAGAATATAATTCTTTATTATATTTAAATATAATTCTTTATTATATTTAAATTCCTTCTAGATCTTCTCATATCTTTTTGGGATTTAATTTCTCTTAGACCTCTTCATGGAAATCAAACTCCTTTGGGATTTAACTTTGCTCCACGTCATCTTGGGCTTAACTAGTCATAAATTTCGACTGCCATATCATCTTATCCCTTATCGACAATTGCCCTGGCAACTAGCTCGGCATCTCCTTCATGCATTGCCCTAGCAACTAGCTCGGCATCTCCTTCATCCATTGCCCTGGCAACTGCGTCGGCATCTCCTTCATGCACTGCCCTGGAAACTGGTTCCAGCTTTGCTTTGCCAACTGATTCTGCACACACAAAAACACACCAAAGCAGTATCTTTTTCCACAAAAATCACCAAGTTATGTAATCAAGCTCAACGGTGGATAGAAACATGAATTAATGCATGAATGACTAATTATGCAACTAATATGAGCCTAAGTCTAACAATAATATGAGCAAAAAGGGTAATAAAAATAGTACTTTTGAACACTTAACACTAAACATTAGTTAAATCACTCTTTTAAAAAGATAATATATTATGCTTGATATTGGTAGGAATGACTTGTTTATTAGATAATCATATGAGAAATTGATACATGATTCGAATGATCTTTCATATGCATAAAATCATGACTTGTAGTAATTGAAATTATCATAAACTATTTAAATTCTAATGAGAATGGATAGCCTTGTTGTTTCTAAGTTACTTTGTATTATAATATTTACAAAGTACCCTTTTACTACCTCACTAAGTATATGCTTACTTGTTTTCTTGGATTATGTTTTAGGGTGAGGTTTCGATAGCAGTTATATAGAGCTTGGTCAAGATCACAAGACAAAGTGTATGTTTTGACATCCTTTTGTAGAACTCCTAGTTTGGTGGCACAATGCTTGTATATATTGCATCCAGAATTTCCTTAGTTGTGAATACAATGCTTATATGTATTGTAAGTGATGTAAAGGTCATTTGAATAACTTGGTGGTTGCTAGTGGTTATATTTTGAGTATTATGCCTATCTTGAAAGAGTTATTGTTGATTTTGATGAATGATCATGCATGTTATATACACATGTAGTTGATTAGTTAACTTTAAGGTTCTTTGGTATGTTTAAAAGTTTGAATACCTCATTCTAGTCGAATATGCAGGTTCAATCAAGTGTCTCTGGGAAATATCAAAGGCAAGCCTCTAGTACTACACAACAAGAATCTCGGGCACCTGCTACAGTATACCATGTTCAAGGTCGTGAGGAAGAAGACTCTCCTAATGTCATTGCAGGTACAATTGAACCATATTCAAATCCTGTATATACATTGTTTGATTCTGGTTCGACTCATTCTTTTATATGCTCTACCTTGATTGAAAAGTTTAATTTAAGTTTTGAACCTACCAATTGTAATCTTGTTGCAACAAATCCTGTGGGAGATAGAGTTGTGGCAAACTGAGTGTGCAGGAATTACCCTTTATTTATTCAAGGAATTCCTTTTCTTGGTGATCTTTTAGCCCTACCTTTCCATGAGTTTGACCTTATTTTGGGGTTAGATTGGTTAGGGAAACATTATGCTTGGGTAGATTGTTGTAAGAAAAGACTTTTCCTTCATGGTTTAGGAAAAGAATCAATTCTTTTGTTAGACAAGAAACCAATTTAACCAAATCCTATGTTTGCTGATGTACTTGAAGTTAATGAAACCAAACTTACCCTTGAATCTATCCTAACTGTTTCTGAATTTCTTGATGTATTTCCTAAGGAACTTCTGAGATTGCCTCCAACTCGAGAGGTTGAGTTTGGGATTGAATTTTAGCCAGGAACTACTCCAGTTTCCATCACTCCTTATTGGGTGTTTAGAAGTTTGAATACCCCATTATAGTCAAATATGCTGGTTAAATTAGTTGTGTTTAAGGGCTATAAATATTCAGCCATGATGTTGTTCTATGCTTTAAGTAGTTTGGGTAGCTTAATCAATAATCATGTCATGATCTTGATAGTGTTGTCATTTGAAAGAGCTAACTATAGTTGGTTGTCGACTGTGCTAACGCTTGCCAAAAGAATAGAAAATGCAATGGAAATATATAAGAACAATGCCAAGTTTGAGTCTTTTGCGTGCAAGTATACACGGTTAGCAAGTAATACAACAGTAAGCTGAGTATCGAATCCATGTGGATTGACCAGGAATTTGACTACTTTAATTGTTACTTGTCAAGGAAAAATGTTGGAATGATTTGAAGTTTGTTTAAGAAGTAACTTAAAGAAATGCAACGAAAGCAAAATAGCTTTGGCAAGAAGAGGTTTCAAATGAGTGATTTGTGTTGGCAAAGGATGTCTGGTTTTTACACTATTCATACCAGCCTTTAAAAACATCATGCCTTGGAATTATTTTCGAGTATATTCAAGGATGGCATTACCTCTGTCAATGGCAATACCCGAAATTAACCATCTTAAAACCCCTATATGTTTATAGTGAAGTTTTTCATTAATTAATTTGATAAGTTCCAATCTATACTCCTAAGGGGTAGATTCACTTCAGAGGTAAGCTCATCTACTTGAACATCTTCTTTCGAAGCTTCTCTCATTAGTATCAGGCAACTAATCGTTACCCCTCAAGTCTATTAAGATATTAAGGTGTAATAAGCAAATAATGCCAGTGGTCGCATGACAAAGAATTTAGAAAACTGAAGTGCATGCCAAATAGAGAAAACAATGCCAAGGCATTTGTATTATTAAAAACCAAACATAAAACTAGTGTTAGACGCAAACATCCCTCAACCAACTATAAAATCTTAGTTCATGGTTAGGGGGTCCATCCATAAAACATCATCGTAACTTAACATCACCGTAGAATAAAAATAAATAAAACTAAGAGAATCGTCAAGAAGGAGGTCCGTCGATGCAGCCCTTCAATGGATCCAAGATCTCAGTCTTTAATTGGTCGAACCACGTCATTCTCGATTCACCATAGTGCAGCCTCTTCTCAATCCGATCTCCTCTTTCAAGTGGTTGCTTGATCTCTTTAAATAGGCTTGCGTGGGATCTCTAGGATAAGCCTTGAGTTTGAAATTTGAATGTGCAAGGGATAAGACGTGTGATCCTCTTATCCAAATTTGAAGCCTAGGGCTGAGGTGCACAAGGTCCAACAGCTGCTTGATCGGGCATTAGACTTCATTTCTATGCCAGTCGAGCTTGGCAATCTCTAGTCTAACTTTGGCAACTACAACTCGGTATTCTCTTCGACATTCCCTATTTCTACTCCTGTGTTGTACTACCAATCTTGTCTATCTCTGCCAAGCCTGTAATAATGCCAACAAAGCACAAAAATTCCCTATTTCTCTAACTCCTTATACAAATGCAAGAATTTATCAATTAAATGCAACTAAATGTACTTAAAGGGCTAACAAAGGCTTTGTAAAATAAGCATAAATATAGTACTTTTGAGGAGTTAACAATGGTCAATGTAATTTCAAATAACCTAAGGTTATGGCCAAATTCCCTTATATTTATATCATGTTTGGTTTTCAAATTAAACCTCCTTCTTGCTCTAAACAATTAAAGTAACCTAATTCTTTTCTTGTTTGTTAAAGTGATTTTTTATCGAAATCTTGTTTCTTTAGTTAATATCAAATGTTTTTGATAACCAAACTCCTAACTTTTATAAGACATGAGCTTGTCAGACTAAGTTCTTTGTACGTTAGGATCCTTTATTAAATTAAAACTATCTTAATCAAAATATTAAGTATGAATTAGTTATAAAGCACCCGAATTATAAGGTTAACCTTAAGAATAGTTGAAGAAAAAATTGGGCACAATATCTACTAAATGGTCTTAGTCTTTCTTCATTTAGCTCGGTGTTTTATCCATTGGAATTTGAATGATATATCCTTTGTTTGCTTAGTAACATGTCTTAATTTGGTTTATCTCCTAAACCAATTAAGAGGTGTTACATTTATTGGTATTAAAGCTAGAGTTTAGTCGATTCTAGGACTAAACCGAGCCTTATTGAATAATCATTTGCTGCATGTGCCAACTAGGAGTTAAATTTCGACAAGTACTTGTGATCTGTGACTGATAAGAGCTCTTTTGTTTGTACATAGTTTAGAGTGATGTCTGAGACAAACTTATGTCAGGACAATGAGAGCCCAGATGGTTCATCCAATGAAAGAGGTAGTATAAGGATGAATCATGAGCAACAAAATCCTCAGAAGGCTGTTGAGCAGCAGCCAGAGACTCCTTCAATTTATCCTGTACAACGAGAATGTTTCCTCAATATGACAGAAATGTTCAATCAACTTGTTACCTCTCTAAAAACAAAAACTTTCAACTCCTCACGTCCTCTTGTGGTTGTACAATCGAGGGCTCTGATAGATAAGTTAGCTCAATATCGAGCTTACACCTTCACGGGTATAGATGATAAGAATTCAAAAGTAATAGAGTATTGGCTAGAAAATACTACCAAGATCTTAATGAAACAATTGCAGTGTTTTGATGAACAAAGCTTGAGTGTGCTTTTGCCATGATAACCGACGAGGCACAGAATTGGTGGGAAACTATGACTCTCACTACTTCCATAAATGCTATGACATGGGAATTCTTTCTTAAAGAATTCTGGAAGAAGTATATAAATGAGCAGTATCTAACTGAGCGTAGGAAACGCTTTCTGTATTTAAAGCAAGGAGGCAGACTAGTAGAGTAGTACATTAGTGACTTCTGCAAATATTGTAAATATGGGTCTGAGTATATCAAGAAGGATATAGACAAATGTCGTATGCTTATTAATGGGCTCAATGATGAGTTAAGTCCTTTATTCACCGCCTTGGGGATTACTAACTTCCAAGAGCTTGTGAATCGGGTGATTACTACTGAAGCTAAGATGAAAGCATCTAAAAAAGAGGAAGGCAAATTATTTCCGGTATAACAAAAGGCCTAGAAATGACTCCCTACCTCCGTTGCCATCCAAGGAACCAAAGAATCACGAAGGTGGTTATTCAAATTACAACCCTTCTCCGAAGAGTAACTAGTTGTCTAAGCCTCAATCGGTAGCTAAATCTTTTACACTCTCAGCTTTGATAAATAGCATGGGTGATTCTGAGAGAGACTCACAAGTTCCATCTTGTAAATTATGTCAGAAAAACCATGCAGAATAGTGTGGAAGACAAGCAAATACTTGTTATATGGGTGGAAATTCATGTCATTATATCAAGGATTGTCCGTAGAACCTGAATAAGCTTCCTAAATTGTCTCAAAGAATTCTAATCTTGCTCAGTCTCCTAGAGGTCGAGGACCTAAGCAGGTCCTATCAAGTGTCTTTGGGAAATATCGAGGGTAAGCCTCTAGTACTATACAACAAGGATCTCGGGCACCTGCTAGAGTATACCGTGTTTGAGTTTTTGAGGAAGAAGATTCTCCTAATGTCATTGCAGCTATAGTTAAATTGTATTCAAATTGTGTATATGCATTTTTTATTATGGTTCGACTCATTCTTTTATATGCTCTACCCCGATTGAAAAGTTTAATTTAAGTTTTGAACCTACCAATTGTAATCTTGTTGCAACAAATCCTTTAAGAGATAGAGTTGTGGTAAACCGAGTGTGCAAGAATTACCCTTTATTTATTCAAGGAATTCCTTTTCTTGGTGATATTTTAGCCCTACCTTTCCATGAGTTTGATCTTATTTTGGGGTTAGATTGGTTAGGTAAACATCATGCTTGGGTAGACTATTGTAAGAAAAGACTTTTCCATTATGGTTTAAGAAAAGAATCAATACTTTTGTTAGACAAGAAACCAGTTGAACCAAATCCTATGTTTGCTGTTGTACTTGAAGTTAATGAAACCAAACTTAACCTTGAATATATCCTAACTGTTTCTAAATTACCTGATTTATTTCTCAAGGAACTTCTGAGATTACCTCCAACTCGAGAGGTTGAGTTTGGGATTGAAGTTCAGACAAGAACTACTCCAGTTTCCATCACTTATTATTAGATGGCTCCGATTAAGCTTAAAGAACTCAAAATCCAGCTGCAAGAACTTCAAGATAAAGGATTCATTAGGCCTAGTTCATCTCTATGGGGAGCCCAGTTTTGTTCGTAAGAAAGAAAGATGGAATAATGCAACTTTGTATTGACTATCGGTAATTAAATAAGCTCACCATTAAAAACAAGTACCCTTTGCCAAGAATTGGAGACTTGTTTGATCAAATCAAGGATGCTACTGTGTTCTCCAAGATTGATCTTCGATCGGGATATTACCAGATAAATGTTAAAGAATCTGATGTGCCAAAAATCACGTTCAGGACTCATTATAGTCATTATGAATTCCTTATGATGCCTTTTGGCTTTACAAACGCTCTAGCCGCATTTATGGATCTTATGAATCGGGCCTTTTGGCCCTATTTGGCTAAGTTTGTTGTAGTTTTTATAGATGAAATTCTTATCTATTCCAAAAATAAGAATGAACATTCAAAACACCTTTAAATTGTTCTACAAACCCTTCGAGACAATCAACTCTATGCAAAGTTTAATAAATTTGAATTCTGGTTGTCTAAAGTATCTTTTCTTGGTCATGTGATTGTTACTAGTTAGTTGTCATGTTTAGTTGCATTCATCTTACGTATTGCATATAGGACACATAAATTGCTTGCCATGCCATTAGTTGGAACAAGAATTGCCTAGAGTTGATGAATATCCGATGATGACATTGCCAATGTACTTAATTGATAGAACTTTTTATTCTAGGATAACCGTGGAAACATTTAGAATCCTACTATGATGCTAAACTTGATGAAACATTGTTGTGGCTTGATTGATTTAAGGAATTCTAGCGAACTTAGGTTGATAGTTAAAAAAATTGGGGGATTAAAATAAAAATTGGATGAATGCTAGAGGTGCCCAAAACTGGCTCTAGTATGTGCTAAAAATTGATCGCTAGAGGTGCCCGAAACCGGCTCTAGTTGAAACATGTTAAAAGAACCCAGGGAAGTAATTTGAAAACCTCTTGTTCACATAGAATCCAAAATATCAACTTGCACACAACTCCGCACACATTCACAAGCATTATAGTTTGATTCCGAGTAACTCCTAAGTTGTCCGAAAATCAAAAGTCAATCATACTTTGTGCCATGGTTCTGAGGATTGAAATCAATTTCGAAGCTAAGTTTGTGAAAATTGAAGTCTTGGCGGGCAATTATTAGTTTGCATTGCTTGAGGATAAGCAATAGTTCGAGTTTGGGGACGTGTTAAGTGTCTAAAAGTACTATTTTATTCACCCTTTCTACTCATATTATTGCTAGACTTAGGCTCATATTAGTTGCATTATTAGCCATTCATGCATGCTTTTCATTGTTTCCTTGGAGGTCGTACTTGATTTTATATTTTGGTTAATTTTGTGGAAAAAGGGTACTGCCAGTAGTTGTTTTTGTGTGTGCAGAATTAGTTGCCAGAGCAAGGATATGCCGAACCAGTTGCCAGGGCAGTGCAAGAAGGATATGCCGAGCTAGTTGCCAGTGCAATTGTCTACAAGACTGGATAAGATGATGCGGCAACCGAAATTGATGACTGGATATACCCAACATGAAGAGGTCAAAGAGA
Source organism: Hibiscus mutabilis (assembly GCA_019671005.1). Classification (NCBI taxonomy): domain Eukaryota; kingdom Viridiplantae; phylum Streptophyta; class Magnoliopsida; order Malvales; family Malvaceae; genus Hibiscus; species Hibiscus mutabilis. The sequence continues at coordinate 30,088,258 of CM033715.1, forward strand.
GATTAAATCCCAAGAAGATAGGAGAAGATCTAGGAGGAATTTAAATATAATAAAGAATTATATTCTTTAAAAGTATTTAATTTCAACTTGACTTCCTCCCCAAGAAAGACTTTGACCTAGCCATCTTCTATTTAAATGACCACTAGCAGTCAACTTAGAGGGGATATTGGAGAGGAGAGAAATCGACAAGATGGTTCAACATCTTTATTCTTTTTCCTTCTTGTTCGATTAGGTTTATGTTAGGAGAACTTTATTTTGTGCTTCTTTTGAACCTAGCCATGAACTAAATCTATTTGGCTAGGGTTATTGTGTTTTGTGGTTGTGAGAAACGGTTGGATTTTGTTTAGGTAATAGAGTTTTCACTTTCAATTCAAGGTTTACTCATAATTGGTTTTTATTCTTGTTTGCGAGTGAAATAGGATAGGATCTCGTAAATCTATCTATTTATCTAATATCGGGAGAGTTAGATTCAAGAAACGAATGAGTATGGTCTTTATTCAATCCATCGACGGTGAAGACTAATCTGACTTAGGAATAAATTTAGGATTTCAACGGCTAAGAGGAGCGCAAGATTGGTTGTTGCTCACCCTTGATTTACGCAGGGATGTACTATCAAGGCATGCACAATTAGCTAGAGTTTCGACATAGGGATAAGAAGAAACCATTGAAGAACGCTCTACCGAACCTTGAAGTTTGCTACCCAGTCGCTCAGACAATTGCCCAGCAACCGTTCTACTAGTTGCCAAGGCAACCTATCTGTGCCAGTTGCCACAGCAACTGAGTTGCTGCTGCACTCTTTTACCAAGATGATCCATTCGACTATTGCTCCTCAACTCACGATAACCTGGCCTACTCTCTCTCATTTGATTACATATTCCTTTACTTTATTGCTCTCTAGTTTAGTTGTTAGTTAGAATTTCTGCAATCACCTACTTGTGTTTTAACTTTTACAGTGCAAGAGATTAGATTCTTGAAGTGGCACCAATCCCTGTGGAGATGATATCTTTTATACTATAACTTGCGACGTGTACACTTACACAATTGTGGAGCACTTATTACGCGCAACAAGTTTTTGACCTCTTAGATCTTCTCCTATCTTCTTGGGATTTAATCTCTCTTTGACCTCTTCATGTTGGGTATATCCAGTCATCAATTTCGACTGCCACATCATCTTATCCATTCTTATCAACAATTTCCCTGGCAACTAGCTCAGCATATCCTTCTTGCACTACCTTGGCAACTGGTTCGGCATATCCTAGCTCTGGCAACTAATTCTGCACACACAAAAACAACTACCGGCAGCACCCTTTTTCCACAAAATTAACCAAAATATAAAATCAAGTACGACCTCCAAGGAAACAATGCAAAGCATGCATGAATGGCTAATAATGCAACTAGTATGAGCCTAAGTCTAGCAATAATATGAGTAGAAATGGTGAATAAAATAGTACTTTTAGACACTTAACATGCCCTCGAACTTGAACTATTGCTTGTCCTCAACCTGCCAAAACTTCAATTTTCACAAAATTAGCTTCGAACTTGATTTTAATCCTTAGAACCATGGCACAAAGTATGATTGACTTTTCATTTTTTAGACAACTTAGGAGTTACTCGGAATTAAACTATAATGCTTGTAAGTGTGTGCGGAGTTGTGTGCAAGTTGATTTTTCAGATTCTATGTGAACAAGAGATTTTCAAATTACTTCCTTGGGTTCTTTTAACATGTTTCAACTAGAGCCAGTTTCGGGCACCTCTAGTGATTTGTTTTTATTTTTCTTAAGTTTTTCTTTTATTCGACTAGAGCCGGTTTTGGGCACCTCTAGCGATCAATTTTTAGCACATACTAGAGCCAATTTCAGGCACCTCTAGCATTCATCCAATTTTTATTTTAATCCCCTAATTTTTTTAACTATCAACCTAAGTTCGCAAGAATTCCTTAAATCAATCAAGCCAAAACAGTGTTTCATCAAGTTTAGCATCATAGTAGGATTCTAAGTGTTTCCACGGTTATCCTAGAATAAAAAGATCTATCAATTAAGTACATTGGCAATGTCATCATCGGATATTCATCAAATCTAGGCAATTCTTGCTCCAACTAAAGGTATGGCAAGCAATTTATGTGTCCTATATGCAATACTTAAGATGAATGCAACTAAACATGACAACTAACTAGTAACAATCCACCCCCAAACTCGAGTGAGGCATTGTCCTCAATGAATGCAAAAAAATAAAAATAAAAATAAAAAAGAAGTAGAATGCAAATGATGACTTACTCCGAGAGCTCGTCATCGTGGATGATTAGTTTCCTTTTGGCCGGTGTCTTGATTATTTTGCTTGAACGCGGTGGTTGCTTCCTTGTTGCCGGTGATGGAACTGATCCTCATACGGGTGTGTCCTCATCGTCCTCTTCCTCAATGTCAATGGCTTTTCACTTGGGCTTGGAGGATTTGACTGGTGTGGTCTTTGTTGGTGCAATGGAGGACTAGTCTGAATCTGAAAAGTTGGACAATGATTCAGTACGAGTTGGTTCAGGCATAGGTACTTTACCTTTGTCTTTTGCAGTGGTTGACGGGGCATCTTCAGTCTCGATTGCCGCGGCATCTTCAGTGTGGGTTGTCGTGGCAACTGTTGGGCAGGTGTTGTGCACTTTGCCGCGACATCATATGTTGTAGTTGCCGTTGCAATAATTTCGGCAGGAAAGATAGGGAACGGCACTCGGTTGTCGGGGTAATTTTCCAGGATAACTTGGGTGATGGCATTGTTGTGATCCTTCATGTACTGCATGAACATTAGTTGGCAGGCTTCAATTTGCTTAAGGTAGTTCGCCAACGGTTGTAAGAGTGCTTCAAGTTGTCCTGGGGTTGCTGGCCGAGTTGCCTGGGCATCAGAAATTGCCGAGGCGACAAGAGTTTCCGCGGCAACTGTAGGTGTTGGGATTTTACCGGTGCTTCTCCCATTAGCTTTTGGATTTGTGCTTGATTCCAACTGGACTTTGGTAGTGCCTTTTCATCAGTTGACTCACTTGGGACATGCATCTCCTTGCAAAGATTGGAAATTAGGCAAGGGAAGAAAATAGAACCCTTGTCTTTTGTGCTACATAAAAAAATCTCATCACAAATAAATTTTGCCAATGTTAATGATGCGATTATGAAGATAGAATGTATGAGCAAAAGACGCAGTGTATCAATGGTAGTATTGTGTGTGGTGGGCATTAAAGAAGTTTTAACAAACTTATTCCATAATTTTCCTCGGGTTTAAGCTGAAGGTGATTTACCGTGCCCTTGTATTTACCGTCATTCAAATGAGTTCCTGGTAGAGTGAGGTCTTGAAGCACCTTGTCGAGTTGCTTGGGCTTGAGATGATCAACAAAAACTTGATGCTCGTCCTTCTCAATGTATAGCCCGTAAAAGGCATTGATGCTCTGGTGCTTATGAAGATAGCTTTGTCACGGATAAACACATAGGGATTGTCCGGGTTAGGCGAGTGAGCATAGAATTCTCTTACCCATGAGATGTTACCCGGTTCCGGTTGATGGCAAAAGATTTGCCAATTTTGGTGTGCGATCCTTTGGAAGATGAAGGGTTCAAGGCCGAAGTCTTGATGATAATTTGAGTATTCAAAGCCTTGTTCTTCGCAAATCTTCCAGCTTTTAAACTTGGAGTGAAATCGTTCTTGAACTGCCGGTGTAGCAAATCTCTTGTATATCGGTTCCTTGGAAGAACTTGGGTGCACCAAAGTCTTGAGTTTTGTTGCCATTGATGAACTTGGTTGTGAGTTGGGTAGAAACAAAGAAAAGAAAGCAAAAGAAACTAAAGAGTTGCAATGTTAAAAGTAGGAATAGGTTTCTTGGAAGTTAAGGGTGATGGGTTAAATAGAAAATATATGTAGTAAATATGGTAGGTGGGATTGATTGGAAAGAAATAAGACAAGGCTTTTAATTGGGGGAGGGGTGCAACAAAGGGGATTGGGGAAGGGGGAAGGTGTTTGGCCGACTATGTAGGGAAATTAGGTTAAATTTGGGGCTTAATAGAAGCCTTAGATTTGGCCCATAAGTTCCCTTGTTGAAGAAACTTCCTTCTTGAATCGAATTCCTTTTTATCTTGAACTTTTTTCCTAAAAATTCAAAAACAAATAAAATAAGGATTAAAATTAAAGATAAACTAATAAATAAAAAGAAATAGATAAAGATGTGGAAAGATAGATAAAATAAATTCTTAAACCTACAATTCAAAAACAATTAGATAAATACGAAAGAAAGATGTAGTCTCAACCTAAAGGAAATAAATAAATATATCCTAAGAATAACCGAAATTAATAAAATAAAAAAATAATAAGTTCAAATAAAAGAAAAATAAAAAAAAAATCGAAAGGAGAGCACGATCATGCATCTCCTAAGGTGACCACTTCTTTGTTACGTTCCACATGGGCACCATTGTAGTGCTTCAATCTTTGTCCATTAACTTTGAATTCATGTTCGTCAGTGGTGGACTTGATTATCACGGCACCATGGGAGAATGGCTTGACTACTTCGAATGGTCCCGACCATCTTGATCTCAGTTTTCCCGTGAAAATTTTCAGCCAAGAATTGAATAGAATAACTAGTTGCCATGTCATGAATTGTCGCGACAATAGCTTCTTGTTATGCCATTGCTTTGTTGTCTCCTTGTAGATTCGTGCATTGTCATAGGCGAGTGCACGGAATTCTTCTATCTCATTGAGATCTAGTAAACATGTTTGTCTGGCACTCTCTCAATCCATATTCACGGTCTTGATTGCCCAATATGCTTTGTGTTCGATTTCCACCGGTAAGTGACAAGTCTTGTCGTAGACAAGGCAAAATGGGGACATTCCCAAGGGTGTTTTGAGTGTTGTTCGATAAGTCCAAAGTGCTTCGTCTAGTCTTGTAGACCAATCTTTTCAGGAAGGATTGACAACCTTCTCGAGGATATTCTTCAATTCTCAGCTAGAAATTTCTGCTTGCCCATTAGTTTGTGGATGATATGCCGTGGCAATTTTGTATGACACGCCGGAGCGTTGTAACATCTTGGCAATAAGTTTGTTTTCAAAGTGCTTGCCTTCATCACTGATGATTGCCCTCGGCATCCCAAACCATGTAAATATATTTTTCTGCAATAATCGTTGCACGGTCTTGGAATCATTAACGGGAACTGCAACAGCTTCAACCTACTTGGACACGTAGTCAACGAAAGTAGAATGTAGAGGTTCCCAAATAAAGATGGGAAGGGTCCCATGAAATCGATCGCTCATGTCGTCTAGAGATATTGCCCGTCCTCTAGCAACGATCACATTGCTTGTAAAACTCTTGGGCATCTTTGTAAAGTGTGGGCCAATACAAACTGGATTGCAAAACTTTGGCCGATGTACGTGTTCCACCAAAATGTCCTCCATAGGGTGAAGAATGGCATTGCTGGAGTACATTCTATTGTTCCTCCTCAGGGACACATCGGCGTATAACCTGATCTGCACATTATTTAAACAAAAGAGGCCCGTCCCAAAAATAATGTTTAGCATCTTGGCGGAACCGCTTATTTCCTTGTTAAGTAAGGCCATGAGGTAAAATACCACAAACAAGGAAGTTAACTAAATCAGCATACCAGGGTATTGCCAAGGCAACTAGACTTGTCGAGGCGTGCGCATCTGGAGTTGCTGAGCCATTAGGGGTTTTTGAGGCATGTGCACTTGGGGTTGTCGTGGCAACTGCTTCAGTGGTTGCTGAGGCATCAGGAGTTGTCGAGGAAACTAACAGTTGCTCATCTGAGAATGCATCGCATATCTCTAAATCCATGTCCTCCTCTCTATTGCGCTCTAAGCGTGACAAGTGATCGGCAACTTGATTCTTTGTTCCTTTCTTGTCCTTAATTTCAATGTCAAACTCTTGTAAAAGCAATATCCAATGAATCAAACGAGGTTTGGCATCTTTTTTAGCAAATAGATACTTAATTACCGAATGGTCCGTATGGACAATTACCTTTGTACGAATCAAATAGGACCATAACTTGTCAAATGCTAAAACTACGGCTAGTAACTCTTTCTCCGTTGTTATGTAATTCACTTGAGTGCTATTAAGAGTTTTACTAGCGTAGTATATCACATGAACAATCTTACATGTGCGTTGGCCTAGGACTGCTCCTACCACAAAATCACTTGCGTCACACATGATCTCAAAAGGTATAGTCCAATCGGGTGGAACGACAATGGGTGCCGAGGCAAGCTTTTCCTTAAGGGTTTCGAATGCTTGGGCGCAAGATTCATCAAAGTCGAAAGCTTTGTCCTATTCGAGAAAATTGCACAAGGGTTTAGTAATCTTAGAAAAATTATGAATGAACCTCCTGTAAAAACTTGCATGCCCAAGAAAGCTTCAGATTCCTTTGACTGAATTTGGTGGCGGCAATCTCTCAATCACGTCCACCTTGGCTTTGTCTACTTCGATTCCCTTGGATAAAATCTTGTGGCCGAGCACGATTCCTTCATCTAACATAAAATTGCACTTCTCCCAATTAAGGACTAGATCGGATTCTTCACATCTTGCCAACACTTTCTCCAAATTGCCGAGGCAATTGTCGAAGTCATTACCAAATATGGAAAAATCATCCATGAAGATTTCAAGGAAGTCTTCGACCATGTCTGAAAAGAGTGCCAACATGCATCTTTGGAAGGCTGTCGGAGCATTACACAATCCGAACGGTATCCTTTGGAAAGTATAAGTACCGTATGGGCATGTGAAGGTTGTCTTTTCTTGATCTTCTGATGCTATGGCAATTTGATTGTAACCTGAGTAACCATCAAGAAAATAATAAAAGGGTTTACCTACAAGACGATCAAGCATTTGATCAATAAAGGGTAAGGGGAAGTGATTTTTCCTAGTGGCCTTGTTTAGCTTTCGGTAATCCATACAAACCCTCCAACCGGTCACAGTCCTGGTTGGAATGATTTCATTATTTTCATTACTTACCATCGTTATACCTCCCTTTTTCGGTACACATTGTACGGGACTTACCCATGTACTATTAGAGATGGGGTATATGATGCCAGCGTCAAGCCACTTGATGATTTCTTTCATTACAACCCCTTTCATTGCATGTTTCAGTCTCCTCTGGGCCTCAATCGAAGGCTTGTGATCATCTTCTAACAAAATCTTGTGCATGCACACTGCCAGACTAATTCCCTTCAAGTCGGCAATTGTCTACCCTATCGTCTTCTTATGTAGCTTCAACATGTTGATCAGCTTCTTTTCCTGCTTAGGCTGTAACTTAGAGGAAATAATTATAGGCAGTGTATTATCGGTTTCCAAGTAAGCATATTTTAATTGCCCTGGTAATTGTTTCAACTCAAGAATTGACGGTTGTTCAGTGGAGGGCTTTTCGAGTTTACATTCCTTACCTGAGTAATCTAGTGGTTCGAAGTATGTACCTGGTCGATTGACTAACCAATTTGCCTCTTATTGTTGTTCCTCATCGATCGATTATTCATACTCCTCAGGTTCCTCTAGATCGGCAATGTAGTTTTTGAGGCAACTAATTTCCTAGTCGAAGTCAAATTCTACCGTGGCATGAAGGAGTTGGCATTCTTCTGGATCATCGGCATGCTTTAGTGTTTGGAACACATTCAATTTAACTTGCTGGTCATTCACCCTCATTGTGAGTTCTCCCTTTTCAACATCGATCAAGGTTCTCTATGTTGCTAGGAAGGGTCTCCCAAGAATGATAGGTGTATGTTTATCTTCTTCACAATCCAAAACAATAAAGTCAGCGGGAAAAATAAATTTATCAACTTTTACTAGTATGTCTTCGATATTTTCCCTCTGGATGCACATAGGATCTATCGGCTAGTTGTAGCATAAATGTTGTAGGTCTTACCTTCCCGATTCATAATTTTTGGAAATCGATTTAGGCATCAAGTTTATGCTTGCTCCAAGGTCACATAATGCTTTCTCGACATAGTGGTTTCTGATAGAACAGGGTATTGTGAAACTTCTGGAATCTTTCAACTTGGGTGCCATGCGATTGTGTAACATGGCCATGCATCCTTCAGTTGCGGCAATTGTTTCAAATTCTCCTAGCCTTGTTCTATTGGACATAATGTCTTTAAGAAACTTGGCATAGTTCAACATTTGTTCAATTACCTCAACCAACGGCAAGTTGATATGGACTTGCTTTAAGATATCAAGAAACTTCTTGAATTGATATTCTTGCTTTTGTCATTTCAACCTCTGTGGGAATGGTGGTGGAAGTCGGATATCTTCGATCTTCTAATTGGTTTGGAACCTAATTGACGGCATTTCTGGGGCAACTCGAGTTGTTGAGGCATCTTCAACTAGGGTTGTCGTGGCATACCTATCGTTGGTTGCCATAGCATGTTCATCTGAGGTTGTCGTGGCATGCCTATCGTTGGTTGCCGCGGCATGTTCATCTGGGGTTGCCGTGGCATGCCCTGGATCAGCATCTAAGGCTTTGCCACTAAATTCATCTTGTTCTTTTTGTGGAGTTTTGTTTGATGAGCGAGCTTGAGCCTCTTTAAGTTGTCGGCCACTTCTAGTGGTGATTTCCTTACATTGCTCGTGGCCAGTTACTCTTCCGACTTCAGTATCTCTCGGTAAACCTCCTTTCGGTCTAGTATTCAGGTTTTGAGCAAATTGTCTGACTTGAGTTTCCAATGATTTGAGGGACGCCTCTTGGTTTTGCAATCTCATCTCAGTCTTGTTAATAAAAGCATCAGTTCTTTTCATGAAATTACTATTCTCAGCCATATAAGATTCAGCTTTTAACATGAAAGCATTGAAAGAATTTTCCAAAGAACTAGATGTTGTCAATTGTTGCAGCGGCAAATGTTGCCATGGCATATTCTGCTGGAATCCCTATGCTTGTACATTCCGATTGTTCTGGTTTAGAGCATTATTGTGATTACTCCATGAAAAATTTGGGTGCTTCTCCCAAGTTGGATTCTACGTGCTGGACATCACATTGTTGCACCGATTATAATTTCCAACGTATAAGCTGAATTCTGGGTTCTGCGTACATTCAGAAGAATCATGGTTACCACCACATAACTCACAAAAGGAATCTACTACCTTGACTTCCTCTGTGTTGTTTTGTTTTTGCATGTTCTGGCCATCTTGGTTAGAGTGGCCAATTGTGCCGAAATTGAGTCTGATGATCCCAGTTCATGTATTGTGGCTTGGTGTCTAACTCCTCCTCTTCTCGCAGTTGGAAACTGATAATCATTCTTGGCGAGCCTATTCAGAATTTGCATCGCTTCTTTCGGCGACTTGTCTAGGAGTATGTCGTTTGCCGAGGCATCTAGCATCATCCTTGTTGGTGTTTTCACAGCATTGTAAAGCATCGTCACTTGTGTCCATACTGGGAATCTGTGTAGGGGACATTTGTGTAGAAGTTCTCTATATCGCTCCCAAGCCTCGTACATGGATTCATCATCTGCCTGTCGAAAAGAAGTAATTTCGTTACGAAGCTTATCAGTCAAATTTGTAGGATTAAACCGATCAAGGAAATCATGACATAGGTCGGTCCAAGATCCTATTGATCCGACTGGAATACTATTCAACCATGCTTTCGCCTTATCCCTCAGTGAATAGGGGAATAATCTTAGCCATAAAACATCTAGGGTGACTCATTGTATTTTGAATGAATTGCAAATCTCGAGGAAAGATTTAAGATGTTGTCGTGCATCTTCAGTTACTGAGCCGCCAAATTGACCTATTGTGTTGATCATATTGAACATCACCAGTTTCAACTCAAAGTTGTTGGATTTAATTTCAAGTGTGACAACTTCTGGATTAAGTCCTTCAAGATCTTCCTCTAGGTAGTCTCGAACAGTTCTATTTCGTGCAAGAATCACTCCACCTCCTGCTGGAACATCCTGATTGTTGTTGGCATTCATATTGCCGTCTTGATTAGCCATTGCTACTCTTAACCTTTGTATGAGTCTTTGCAGGTTACGTTCAATTTCTGGATCAAAGGGATATTATGATGTAGTCAGTCTCGCCCTGGTCATATACCAATGCAAAACCAAAGTTTGTTAACCCTTCGAATCTTAAACAAATAAAATAAAAAGTGCAAGAAAATAAAAACAAAGTCTCTATTGCCAATCCCCGGCAACGGCGCCAAAAACTTGTTGCGCGTAATAAGTGATCCGCAATTATGCAAGTGTGCACGTCACAAGTTATAGTATAAAAATCTCGTCTCCACAGGGATTGGTGCCACTTCAAGAATCTAATCTCTTGCGCTGTAAAAGTAAAAACACAAGTAGGTGATTGTAGGAGTTCTAACTAACAACTAAACTAGAGAGCAATAAAGTAAAAGAATATGTAATCAAATGAGAGAGAGTAGGACAGGTTATCGTGAGTTGAGGAGTGATAGTCGAATGGATCATCTTGGTAAAAGAGTGCAGCAGCAACTCAGTTGCCATGGCAACTGGCACATATAGGTTGCCTTGGCAACTAGTAGAACGGTTGCCTGAGCAACTGACTGAGCAATTGTTTGAGCGACTGGGCAGCAAACTTCAAGGTTTGGCAGAGCGTTCTTCAATGGTTTCTTCTTAGCCCTATGTCGAAACTCTAGCTAATTGTGCATGCCTTGATAATACATCCCTGCATAAATCAAGGGTGAACAACAACCAATCTTGCACTCCTCTTAGCCAATCCTAAACTTATTCCTAAGCCAGATTAGTCTTCACCGTCGATGGATTGAATAAAGACAATACTCATTCATTTCTTGAATCTAACTCTCCTGATATTAGATAAATAGATAGATTTACGAGATCCTCTCCCAATTCACTCGCAAACAAGAATAAAAACCAAGAATGAGTAAACCTTGAATTGAAAGTGCAAACTCTATTACCTAAACAAAATCCAACCGTTTCTCACAACCACAAAACACAATAACCCTAGCCAAATAAATTTAGTTCATGGCTAGGTTCAAAAGAAACACAAAATAAAGTTCTCCTAACATAAACCTAATTGAACAAGAACGAAAAAGAATACAGATGTTGAACCCTCTTGTCGATTTCTCTCCTCTCCAACGTCCCCTCTAAGTTGACGGCTAGGGGTCCTTTAAATAGGAGATGGCTAGGTCAAAGTCTTTCTTGGGGAGGAAGTCAAATTGAAATTAAATACTTTTAAATAATATAATTCTTTATTATATTTAAATTCCTCCTAGATCTTCTCCTATCTTCCTAGTAGCCAAATGTAGATAGTTTAGTAAAATAGGGATTGTTTTGTGATTAAATGGACTATTGTATAAATTTGAAAACAGGGGTTGTTTTGCAAGTAAAATAAGGACTATTTTGTGATTAAATGGACTGTTTATAAATTTGAAAACATGGGCTGTTTTGCAAGTACAATAAGGATTGTTTTGTGATTAAATGGACTGCTTTACAAATTTGAAAAATGGGTTGTTTTGCAAGTAGAATAGGGAATGTATTGTGATTAAAATGGATTGTTTTATAAACTTAAAATAGGGACTGTTTTTGCAAAGTTAAATATGGGCTAGTTTGTAAATTGAAATGGTTTGCTTTGTGGAGCTAAGTGAACTGAAATTAGGACCATTTTTTGTTGATATGAGATAGTATATCAAATTCATGTTCTTCTATGAATCAAAGTGATTGTATGTGTGTATATTTTGCTTAAATGAAATTAGTGATAAAGTTAGACCTTCAATAAGAATTTCTCACTTATGTATCCCTTTAGAGAAAGACCAAGGGGAAGAATGAAGAGCTAGGAAGAGCAAGGCCACAGAAAGGAAACTGGGGAAGATAATTAAGGATATCAACTAGTCTACAAAAAAATCTGTGAGTGTAGTTTAATGTCTCAGTATAGGATTGGATTCCTCCTGAGCCATTGTAATTGTATTAAATATGTTGTTATTATCTTGATTTAATTTGAGTTTTCAATTGATCTTTGGCAGAAAGGTAAGTGCCTATTTGTTAGGTACGGTAAGTTATGTTAACCTTAATATGAAAAATGTTTAAGAATCATGTGATATGCTTTATGAACTACGAATGTTTGTTCTTGTTGGTGAAGAAAAATGTCTATAAGATTATGATTGGAAACTGAGAAACTCAAGAAACATTGAGATTATATGATACAAGAGGAGAAACACTGAAGCTATGCTCACTTTGTTCATTCGAATAAGGAGCTGAAGCTTATTTTTAAATAAGATATAATATGATACACAAAAGCCTTGGTTTCGAGTCAGTCATAAGTATAGTTAGCATGCTATAGAGTCCAGTTGAGCTTGTGTTTGGGGAGGACTACAGTTCATGGACTACGGTCCTTATATGGTGACAGTAGGAGGGATGTGATTTTGGTTATTTGGTGACTGTAGGAGGGTTGACCAGTACTTTGATTACTTTGTCTTTGGCAACAGTTTGGTTGGGGATTCGAGTACCTAGACTACTTAATTTACCAAGGTTATAAAATTTGAAGGAGCTGAAAACACTACGTAAATTATTAAGCCATTTAATTGCTTGTATGACAAGTAAGACTTACATAAGCATTAGTTAAATCACTCTTTTAAAAAGATAAGATATTATGCTTGATATTGGTAGGAATGACTTGTTTATTAGATAATCATATGAGAAATTGATACATGATTCGAATGATCTTTCATATGCATAAAATCATAAATTGTAGTAATTGAAATTATCATGAACTATTTAAATTTTAATAAGAATGGATAGCCTTGTTGTTTCTAAGTTACTTTGTATTATAACGTTTACAGAGTGCCCTTTTACTACCTCACTAAGTGTTTGCTTACTTGTTTTCTTGGATTATGTTTCAAGGTGAGGTTTCGATAGTAGTGTATATAGAGCTCGGTCAAGATCACAAGCCAAAGTGTATATTTTGACATCCTTTTGTAGAACTCCTAGTTTGGTGGCACAATGCTTGTATATATTGCATCTAGAATTTCCTTAGTTGTGAATACAATGCTTATATGCATTGTAAGTGATGTAAAGGTCATTTGAATAACATGGTGGTTGTTGCTTGTGGTTATATTTTGAGTATTATGCCTATCTTAAAAGAGTTATTATGGATTTTGATGAATGATCATGCATGTTATATGCACATGTAGTTGTTTGGTGAACTTTAAGGTTCTTTGGTATGTTTAGAAGTTTGAATACCTCATTCTAGTTGAATATGTTGGTTAAATTAGTTGTGTTTGAGGGCTATAGGTATTCGGCCATGATGTTGTTCTATGCTTAAAGTAGTTTGGGTAGCTTAATCAATAAGCATGTCATGATCTTGATAATGTTGTCATTTGAAACAACTAACTATAGTTGGTCATGTAATTTCAAATATCCTAAGGTTATGGCCGAATTCCCTTGTATTTACATCATGTTTGGTTTTCAAATTAGATCTCCTTCTTGCTCCAAACAATTAAAGTAACCTAATTCTTTTATTGTTAGTTAAAGTGATTTTGTATCAAAATCTTTTTTCTTTAGTGAATATCAAATGGTTTTGATAACCAAAGTCATAAATTTTATAAGACAAGAGTTTGTCAGGCTAAGGTCTTTGTACATTAGAATCCTTTATTAAATTAAAACTATGTCTTAATCAAAAGATTAAGTATGATTTAGTTATAAAGCACCCGAATTATAAGGTTAAACTTAAGAATAGTTGGAGAAAAAAATGTGCACGATATCTACTAAATGGTATTAGTCTTTCTTCATTTAGCTAAGTCTTTTATCCATTAGAATTTGAATGTTATATCCTTTGTTTGCTTAGTAACATATCTTAATTCAGTTTATCTCCTAAACCGATTAAGAGGTGTTACAAAGTATTAAAGCTCTTCGATCAGATCGATAAGGAGAATGCTTAAGCTTAGAGTTTGATGACCTTCTTAAAGAATGTGGGATTGTTGATAAGTGTTCAAAAGTACTATTTTTCTTACCCTTTTTACTCATATTATTGTTAGACTTAGGCTCATATTAGTTGCATAGTTAGCCATTCATGCATTAATCCATGTTTCCTTCAATCGTTGAGCTTGATTACATAACTTGGTGATTTTTGTGGAAATAGATGCTGCTTTGGTGTGTTTTTGTGTGTGTATGTGCAGGATCACTTGCCAAAGAAATGCCGAGCTAGTTGCCAGGGCAATGCATGAAGGAAATGTCGAGCTAGTTGCCAGGGCAATACATGAAGGAGACGCCGAGCCAGTTTCCATGGCATTTGTCGACAAAGACAAAAAAGCAATATGGATGTCAAAATTCATGACTTTACAAGCCCAAGATGACATGGAGCAAGGCCCAAGCCCAAAGGAATTTGATTGCCATGCAGAGATTAAAGAAGAATTAAATTCCAAGAAGATAGGAGAAGTTCTAATAGGAATAAAATTATAATAAAGAATTATATTCTTTAAAGATAATTTAATTCCAACTCAAACTCCTCCTCAAAGAAGGACTTTGGCCTAGCCCTATAAATATCAAGGAGATTTCGACAAGATGCATGGAGAGAGCAAGAGGGAATTTTGACAAGACCAAGAGAGGAAGCAAAGGGGAATTTTTGACAAGCTTCAGCTTTTCTTCCTTGTTCGATTGGGTTCATGCTAGGGATTGTTTATCTTGTGTTTCTTTGGAACCTAGCCATGAACTAAATTTACTTGGCTATGGTTATTGTGTTTTGTGGTTGTGAGAAACTATTGGTTTTTGTTTAGGTAATAAGAGTTTGCACTTTTCTATTTCAAGGTTTATTCATTCTTGGTTCTTATTATTGTTTGCGAGTGAATTGGGAGAGGATCTCGTGATTTCATCCATTTATCTAATATCGGGAGAGTTAGATTCAAGAAACGAATGAATATGATCTTTATTCAAACCAATGATGGTGAAGATTAATCCGGCTTAGGAATAAGTTAAGGATTTCAACGGCTAAGAGGAGCGCAAGATTGGTTGTTGTTCACCCTTGATTCACGCAGGGATGTATTATCAAGGCATGCACAAGTAGCTAGAGTTTCGACTTAGGGATAATAAGAAACCATTGAAGAACGCTCCGCCGAACCTTGAAGTTGCTGCCCAGTCGCCCAAGTAGTTGCCCAACTAGTCACCCAGGCAACCATCAATTAGTTGCCAAGGCAACCCCGGCGTGCAAGTTGCCCGTGCACTCTTTTACCAAGACAATCCAATCGGCTATCACACCTCAACTCACGATAACCTGGCCTATCTCTCTCTCAATTGAATTCATCTTTTCTTTTACTTATTTGCTTTCTAGATTAGTTAAAACTTCTATAATCTTTTACTTGTGTTTTTACTTTTTACAGTGCAAGAGACTAGATTCTTGAAGTAGCACCAATCCCTATGGAGACGATATCTTTTATACTATAACTTGCGACGTGTATACTTGCACAACTGCGTAGCACTTATTACACGCAACAAGTTTTTGCGCCGTTGCCGGGGATTGGCAATAGCGACTTTGTTTTTACTTTCTTGCACTTTCTTTTTATTTTTCTTGTTTAAAATTCAAAGGGCTAACAAACTTTGGTTTTGCATTGGTATATGACCAGGGCAAGACCGACTTCACCAAAATATCCCTTTGATCCGTAAATCGAACGAACCTACAAAGACTTAGACGAAGGATAAGAGAAGCAATGGCAAATCAAGACGGCAATATGAATCAAGATGTTCGAGCAGGAGGAGGAGTGATTCTTGCACGAAACAGAACTATTCGAGACTATCTTGAAGAAGATCTTGATGGACTTAACCCAGGAGTTGTCGCACCTGAAATTGAAGCCGACCACTTTGAGTTGAAACCGGTAATGTTTAATATGATCAACACAATTGGTCAATTTGGCGGCTCAAAGAATCAAGATGCACGACAACATCTGAAATCTTTCCTCGAGATTTGCAACTCGTTCAAGATACACGAGTCACCCCGATGTCCTACAATTAAGATTATTCCCCTATTCACCGAGGATAGGCGAAAGCATGGCTGAATAGCATTCTGCGGGATCCATAGCATCTTGGACTGATCTTTGTCGTGATTTCCTTGCTAGATTTAATCCTACAAATTTGACTGATAAGCTTCAGAACGACATTACTTCTTTTCGGCAGGCGGATTGATGAATCCATGTACGAGGCTTGGGAGCTATATAGAGAACTTCTACACAAATGCCCTTTACACGGATTCCCAGTGTGGACTCAAGTAACAATGTTTTACAACGCCGTGAATACACCAACAAGGATGATGCTAGATGCCTCGGCAAACGGCATACTCCTAGATAAGTCGCCGGAAGAAGCAATGTAAATTTTAAACAGGCTGGCCAAGAATGATTATCAATTCCCATCTACTAGAAGAGGAGGAGTTAGACGCCAAGCCACAATACATGAATTAGGATCATCAGATTCAATTTTGGCACAATTGGCCGCTTTGACCAAGATGGTCCAGAACATGCAAAAACCAAACAACACACATGAAGTCAAGGTAATGGATTCTTTTTGTGAGTTATGTGGCGATAACCATAATTCTTCCGAATGTATGCGAATCCAAATCTAGCTTCTATGTGGGGAATTACAATCGAGCAACAACATGATGTCAAATACATAAAATCCAGCTTGGAAGAAGCACCGAATTTTTCATGGGAGTAATCCCAACAATGCTCTAAACCAGAACAATCAAAATGCACAAGCATCGGGATTCCAGCAGAATATGCCACGACAATGGATGCCGCGAAGAACAACCGACGACATCTAGTTCTTTGGAAAATTCTCTAAATGCTTTTATGATGAAAACTGAATCTTATATGGCTGAGAATAGTAATTTCATAAAAAGAACTGATGCTTTTATTAACAGGACCGAGATGAGATTGCAAAACCAAGAGGCGGCAATCAAATCATTGGAAAATCAAGTCGGACAGTTTGCTCAAAAACTGAACACTAGACCACAAGGAGGTTTACCTAGCGATACTGAAGTCGCAAGAGGAACTGGCCATGAGCAATGTAAGGCGATCACTACTAGAAGTGGCCAACAACTTAGAGAGGTTCAAACGCGCTCGTCAAACAAAACTCCACAAAAAGATCAAGACGAACCTAGCGGCAAAGCCTCAGATGCTGAACCAGGAATTGCTGCGGCAACCGGTAATAAAAATGCCTCTGCAGTCGATGACGCCTCGGCTTCTTGTGATAAGCATGCCTCGGCAACCCCAGTTGATAACGCATCGGCAACTCCAGATGTCCCGGCAATGCCGTCAATCAGATTTCAAACCAATGAAAGGATCGAAGATATCCGACTTCCACCACCATTCCCACAAAGGTTGAAGCGACAAAAGCAAGAATATCAGTTCAAGAAGTTTCTTGATATCCTAAAGCAAGTCCACATCAACTTGCCATTGGTGGAAGCAATTGAACAAATGCCAAACTATGCCAAGTTTCTTAAAGACATTGTGTCCAAGAGAACAAGGGTAGGAGAGTTTGAAATAGTGGCCGCGACAGAGGATGCATGGCAATGTTGCTGTCGTATGCCACCCAAGTTGAAGGATCCCGGAAGTTTCACAATACCCTGTTCCATTGGAAATCACTATGTCGGGAAAGCATTATGCGACCTTGGGGCTGGCATAAACTTGATGCCTAAATCGGTTTTCCAAAAACTAGGAATCGGGAAGGCAAGACCTACAACAACAATCATGCTGCAGCTAGCCGAAGCAGATCCTATGTGCATCCAGAGGGAAAAATCGAGGACATACTTGGTAAAAGTTGATAAATTCATTTTTCCCGCTGACTTTATTGTTTTGGATTGTGAAGCAGATGAGCATGCACCTATCATTCTCGGGAGACCATTCCTAGCGACAGGGAGAACCTTGATTGATGTTGAAAAGGGAGAACTCACAATGAGGGTGAATGACCAGCAGGTAAAACTAAATGTGTTCCAAACACTAAGGCATGCCGATGATCCAGAAGAATGCCAACTACTTCATGCCACGGCAGAGTTTAACTTCGATGAGGAATTTAGTTGCCTCGGCAACTACATTTGCCGAACACGAGGAACATGAGGAGTATGAAGAACCGGTCGATGAGGAACAACCAGAAGAGGCAAATTGGCTAGTCAATCGACCAGGTACATACTTTGAACCACTGGACTACTCAGGTAAGGAAGGTAAGCTCGAAAAACCCTCTATCGAAAATCCACCAATTCTTGAGTTGAAACAATTGCGAGAAATGAAATATGTATACTTAGGGATCGATAATACATTACCTATAATTATTTCCTCTAAGTTACAGCTGAGCAGAAAAAAGAAGCTGATCAACATGTTGAAGCTACATAAAAAGGCAATAGGGTGGACAATTGCCGACTTGAAGGGAATTAGCCGGCGGTGTGCATGCACAAGATCTTGTTGGAAGATGATCACAAACCTTCAATTGAGGCCCGAGAGGAGACTGAATCATGCCATGAAAGGGGTTGTAATGAAAGAAATCATCAAGTGGCTTGACGTCGGCATTATATACCCTATCTCCGATAGTACGTGGGTAAGTCTGGTACAATGTGTACCGAAAAAGGGAGGTATAACAGTGGTAAGCAATGAAAATAATGAACTTATCCCAACCAGGACTGTGACCGGTTGGAGGGTTTGTATGGACTATCGAAAGCTAAACAAAGCCACTAGGAAAGATCACTTCCCATTACCCTTTATTGATCAAATGCTTGACCGTCTTGCAGGTAAACCCTTTTATTGTTTTCTTGATGGTTATTCAGGTTACAATCAGATTGCCATAGCACCAGAAGATCAATAAAAGACAACCTTCACATGCCCATACGGTACTTATGCCTTCCGAAGGATGTCGTTCGGATTGTGTAACGCCCCGGCAACCTTCCAAAGATGCATGATGGCGCTCTTTTCAGACATGGTCGAAGACTTCCTTGAGATCTTCATGGATGATTTTTCGGTTTTTGGTAATGACTTCGACGGCTGTCTCGGCAATTTAGAGAGGGTGTTGGCAAGATGCGAAGAAACGGATTTAGTCCTCAATTGGGAGAAATGCCACTTTATGGTAGATGAAGGAATAGTGCTCGGCCACAAGATTTCATCCAAGGGAATTGAAGTAGACAAAGCCAAGGTGGACGTAATCGAGAGATTACCCCCACCAAATTCGGTTAAAGGAATTCAAAGTTTTCTGGACATGCGGTTTTTTTGGGAGGTTCATTCATAATTTTTCTAAAATCACTAAACCTTTGTGTAATCTGCTTGAACAGGATAAAGTCTTCGATTTTGATGATTCTTGCACTCAAGCATGCAAAACCCTAAAGAAAAAGCTTGCCTCGGCACCCATTGTCGTTCCACCAGATTGGACACTACCTTTTGAGCTTATGTGTAATGCAAGTGATTTCGCGGTAAGAGCAGTCCTAGGCCAACGCACAGGTAAGACCTTCCATGTGATATACTACGCTAGTAAAACTCTTAATGGTGCTCAAGTGAATTACACAACAACGGAGAAAGAGTTACTAGCTGTAGTTTTCGCATTTGACAAGTTCTGATCCTATTTAATTGGTACAAAGGTAATTGTTCATACGGACCATTCGGCAATCAAATACTTATTTGCTAAAAAGGATGCTAAACCTCGTTTGATTCGTTGGATATTACTTTTACAAGAATTTGATATTGAAATTAAGGACGAAAGGAACAGAAAAATCAAGTGGCGATCACTTATCACGTTTGGAACGCAATAGGGAGGAGGACGCGGATCTGGAGATATGCGATGCATTCCCGGATGAACAAATTCTAATTGCCTCGACAACCCTCAACGCCTCGGCAACCCTTGACACCTCGGCAACCCATGACGTCTCGGCAACCATGGATGCACACGCCTCGGCAACTCGACGCCGCAGCAGCAGTCTTTGTGACGCGCACGCCTCGGCAATTTCGGGAGCGAACACTACGGCAAAGACATGCCTCGGCAATACCCTGGTACGTAGATTTAGTTAACTTCCTTGTTTGTGGTATTTTTCCTTATGGCATTACTCACCAAGGGAAGAAGCGGTTCCGCCATGATGCTAAGCATTACTTTTGGGACGAGCCTCTTTTGTTTAAACAATGTGCAGATCAGGTTATACGCCGATGTGTCCTCAAGAAGAGCAATGAATGTACTCGGCAATGCCATTCTTCACCCTATGGAGGACATTTTGGAGGAACTCGTATCACGCCAAAGTCTTGCAATCCGGTTTGTATTGGCCAACATTGTACAAAGATGCCCAAGACTTTTACAAGCAATGTGATCATTGCCAGAGGACGGGCAATATCTCTAGACGACATGAGATGCCACTCCAGAACATCATCAAGGTGGAACTGTTCGATGTATGAGGGATCGATTTTATGGGACCTTTCCCATCTTCATTCGGCAACCTCTACATCTTACTCGCCGTCGACTATGTGTCTAAATGGGTAGAGGCAGCTGCAGTTCCCAACGACGATTCCAAGACCGTGCAACGATTCCTGCAGAAAAACATATTTACACGGTTTGGGGATACCGAGAGCAATTATCAGCGACGGGGCAAGCATTTTGACAACAGACTAATTGCCAAGATGTTGCAACGCTCGGCATATCACACAAGATCGCCACGGCATATCACCCACAAACCAACGGGCAAGCGAAATTTCCAACCGGGAGTTGAAGGGAATACTCGAGAAAGTTGTAAATCCCTCAAGGAAGGATTGGTCATTAAGACTAGATGACGACTTTGGGCATATCGCACTGCATTCAAAACACCATTAGGTATGTCCCCTTCCGGCTTGTCTATGGTAAAACATGTAATCTACCGTGGGAAATTGAGCACAAGGCGTCTTTGGCAATCAAGACCGTGAATATGGATTGGGAAGTGCGGACAAAAGCGCTTGATGGATCTCAATGAGATAGAAGAATTAAGTGCACTCGCCTATAACAATGCACGAATCTACAAGGAGAAAACAAAGCGATGGCATGACAAGAAACTATTGCCACGGCAATTCACGCCAGGGCAACTAGTTCTCCTATTCAATTCTCGGCTAAAACTTTTCCCGGAAAAGCTGAAATCAAGATGGTCGGGACCATTCGAAGTCGTCAAACCATTCTCTCATGGTGTCGTGATAATCAAGTCCATCTCTGACAACCATGAATTCAAAGTTAATGGACAAAGATTGAAGCACTACAATGGTGCCCATGTGGAACGTAACAAGGAAGTGGTCAATTTAGGAGATGCATGAGCATGCTCTCCCTTTTGATATTTTTATTTTTATTTATTTTTGTTTTTGTTTTTTTTGTCGATTATTTTATTTATTTTTCATTTTTTTTGATTTTTTATTTTATTTTATTATTTTGCCGATTATTAGTAGTTTTAGGATAGATTTTTTATTCAAGTCTAAGAATCCTATTACACATCTTTATTTATTTTCTTTATTAGTTTATCTTTAATTTTAATCCTTATTTGATTTGTTTTTGAATTGTAGGAAAGGAAGTTCAAGAGAAAGAAGGAATTCTAAACCAAGTAGGAAAACATCTTCAACAAGGAAACTAATGGGCTGAATCTAAGGCTTATATAAAGCCTCCAATTCATCCTAACCAAAACCCCTTTGTCGAAAATCCCTACCAAACCCTAAACCCTTTTTTTCGATTTTCCCCAATCCCAACCACATATATTTTCTATAAAACCCATCACCCTTAACCTATTCCTACTTTCTATCTTGCAACTTTTTAGTTTCTTTTCTTTTCTTTTCTTTGTTTTTACTCACAACCAAGATCATACATGGCATCCAAGATTAAACTTTTAGTTCATCCAAGTTCCTCCAAAGAACCAAGATACAAGAAGTTTGCTACACCGGCGGTTCAAGAAAGATTTCAATCCAAGTTTGAAAGCCGGAAGATTCATGAAGAACAAGGCTTTGAATACTCCAACTCTCATCAAGATTTCGGCCTTGAACCATTCATCTTCAAGAGGATTGCACATCAAAAGTGGCAAATCTTTTGCCATCAACCAGAACCGGGCCATACTTATAAGTCCCGAAAGCATCAACACCTTTTACGGACTTTACATTGAGAAGGACGAGCATCAAGCCTTCGTTGACCAAATCAATCCCAAGCAACTCGACAAGGTGCTTCAAGAACTCACTCAACCGGGAACTCATTGGAACGACGGTAAATACAAGGGCACGGTAAATCGCCTTCGGCTTAAACCCGAGGCAAAACTATGGAATAAGTTTGTTAAAACTTCTTTAATGCCCTCCACACACAATACTACCGTTGATATACCACGTCTTTTGCTCGTACATTCTATTTTGCATAATCGCATCATTAACATTGGAAAAATTATTTGTGATGAGATTTTTGTATGCAGCTCAAAAGATAAGGGTTATCTTTTCTTCCCTTGCTTAATTTCTAATCTTTGCAAGGAGATGCATGTCCCGAGTGAGTCTACCGATGAAAAGGCCTTACCCAAGTCTGGTTGGAATCAAGCACTAATCCGGAAGCTAATGGGAGGGGCACCGGAAGATTCTTCAAGGCCTCCAATTGCCACGACAACTCCTGCCGCCGTGGCAATCCCTAATGCCCAAGCACTTAACGCCAGGGCAACTCGGCCATTAATCCCAGGACACTTTGAAGCACTTTTGAACCCATTGACAAGCCGCCTAAGGCAAATTGAAGATCGGCAACTAATGTTCATGCGGTACATGAAGGAGCACAACAATGCCATCACCCAAGTCATCCTAGAAAAGTACCCGGACAATCGCGTGCCGTTCCCAATCTTTCCCGCCGATATCCTTGCCACGGCAACCAAGGAAGCTGACGCCACGGCAACCAACCCTGACGATGCCCCGGCAACCACTGCAAAAGCCAAAGGTAAAGCACCTATGCCCAAATCAACTCATACGGAATCATTTTCTGATTTTTCAGATTCAGACGAGTCCTCCATTGAACCAATAAAGACCGCACCAATTGAATCCTCCAAACGAAAAGCCATTGACATTGATGAAGAGGATGGTGAGGACAACCCCGTACGAGGATAGATTCCACCACCGGCAACAAGAAAACAACCATCGCGTTCAAGCAAGAAAATCAAGACGCCAACTAGAAGGAAACTAATCATCTACGATGACGAACTCTCGGAGTAAGTCCTCGTATGCATTTTTATTTTTATTTTTATTTTTCGTTATTTTTATGCATGCATTGAGGACAATGCCTCACTCGAGTTTGGGGGGGATTGTTATTAGTAATTACCATGTTTAGTTACATTAATCTTAAGCATTACATTTAGGATACATAAACTGCTTGCCATGCCTTTAATTAGAACAAGAATTGCTTAGATTTGATGAATATTCAATGATGACTTTGCCAATGCACTTAATTGATAGAATTTTTATTCTAGGATAACCATGGAAAAACTTAGAATTTTACTATGATGCTAAATTTGATGAAACACTGTTGTGGTTTGATTGATTTAAGGAGTTCTAGTAAACTTAGGTTGATAATTAACTAATTGGGGGATTAGAATAAAAATTGGATGAATGCTAGAGGTGCCCGAAATTGGCTCTAGCATATGCTAAAAATTGATCACTAGAGGTGCTCGAAACTGGCTCTAGGAGGCGTTAAAAAAATTTTAACTAGAGGTGCCCGAAACCGGCTCTAGTCGATTAAATTAACTTAAGAAAACTAAAAATAAAACACTAGAGGTGCCCGAAATTGGCTCTAGTTAAAACATGTTAAAAAGAACCCAATGAAGTAATTTGAAAACCTATTGTTTGCATAGAATCTGAAAAATCAACTTGCACACAACTCCGCACACACTCACAAGCATTATAGTTTGATTCCGAGTAACTCCTCAGTTTTTCGAAAAATAAAAAGCCAATCATACTTTGTGCCCCGGTTCAGAGAATTGAAATCAAGTTCAAAGCTAAGTTTATGAAAATTTGAAGTCTTGGCAGGTAATTATGAGTTTGCATTGCTTGAGGACAAGCAATAGTTCGAGTTTGGGGGTGTGATAAGTGTTCAAAAGTACTATTTTTCTTACCCTTTTTACTCATATTATTGTTAGACTTAGGCTCATATTAGTTGCATAGTTAGCCATTCATGCATTAATCCATGTTTTCTTCAATCGTTGAGCTTGATTACATAACTTGGTGATTTTTGTGGAAATAGATGCTGCTTTGGTGTGTTTTTGTCTGTGTATGTGCATGATCACTTGCCAAAGAAATGCCGAGCTAGTTTCCAGGGCAATGCATGAAGGAAATGCCGAGCTAGTTGCCAGGGCAATACATGAAGGAGACGCCGAGCCAGTTGCCATGGCATTTGTCGACAAAGACAAAAAACAATATGGATGTCGAAATTCATGACTTTACAAGCCCAAGATGACATGGAGCAAGGCCCAAGCCCAAAGGAATTTGATTGCCATGCAGAGATTAAAGAAGAATTAAATTCCAAGAAGATAGGAGAAGTTCTAATAGGAATAAAATTATAATAAAGAATTATATTCTTTAAAGATAATTTAATTCCAACTCAAACTCCTCCTCAAAGAAGGACTTTGGCCTAGCCCTATAAATATCAAGGAGATTTCGACAAGATGCATGGAGAGAGCAAGAGGGAATTTCGACAAGACCAAGAGAGGAAGCAAAGGGGAATTTTCGACAAGCTTCAGCTTTTCTTCCTTGTTCGATTGGGTTCATGCTAGGGATTGTTTATCTTGTGTTTCTTTGGACCTAGCCATGAACTAAATTTACTTGGCTATGGTTATTGTGTTTTGTGGTTGTGAGAAACTATTGGTTTTTGTTTAGGTAATAAGAGTTTGCACTTTTCTATTTCAAGGTTTATTCATTCTTGGTTCTTATTATTGTTTTGCAGTGAATTGGGAGAGGATCTCGTGATTTCATCCATTTATCTAATATCGGGAGAGTTAGATTCAAGAAACGAATGAATATGATCTTTATTCAAACCAATGATGGTGAAGATTAATCCGGCTTAGGAATAAGTTAAGGATTTCAACGGCTAAGAGGAGCGCAAGATTGGTTGTTGTTCACCCTTGATTCACGCAGGGATGTATTATCAAGGCATGCACAAGTAGCTAGAGTTTCGACTTAGGGATAAGAAGAAACCATTGAAGAACGCTCCGCCGAACCTTGAAGTTGCTGCCCAGTCGCCCAAGTAGTTGCCCAACTAGTCGCCCAGGCAACCATCAATTAGTTGCCAAGGCAACCCCGGTGTGCAAGTTGCCACGGCAACTAAGTTGCCCGTGCACTCTTTTACCAAGACAATCCAATCGGCTATCACACCTCAACTCACGATAACCTGGCCTATCTCTCTCTCAATTGAATTCATCTTTTCTTTTACTTATTTGCTTTCTAGATTAGTTAAAACTTCTATAATCTTTTACTTGTGTTTTTACTTTTTACAGTGCAAGAGACTAGATTCTTGAAGTAGCACCAATCCCTGTGGAGACGATATCTTTTATACTATAACTTGCGACGTGTATACTTGCACAACTGCGTAGCACTTATTACGCGCAACAATTGTCTCACAACTTACACCTCCTGGTACTTCACAACATAATGGAGCATTTGAAATGAGAAATCGAACATTATTAAACATGGTTCTGTCAATGATGTGTTATGTTGATCTTCCAACTTTTTTAGGAGGACATGCACTAAAAATAGTTGTTTTCACACTAAATCGTGTTCCATCTAAATCGATTCAAAATACACCATATGAGATATGGACTGGGAGGCGTCCTAGTATGTCTTTTATGAAAATTTGGGGATGCGAAGTTTTTGTTAAACATTAGATGTCTACAAAACTCGAACCCAAATCTCATAAGTGTAATTTTGTGGGGTATCCTAAAGAAACTAAAGCATACTATTTCTTCAATTCATCTGAGAATAAAGTGTTTGTTGCTCGAATAAGAGTCTTCCTTGAAAGAGAATTTATTTTCAAAAAAAGAGGTGGGAGAAATATTGAACTTGAGGAAATTCAAGATCAACCACAAATCACTGAACCAGAGATTGAACAACAATAAGTTCCACAAATAGTTGAGGAACATCCAATCATTCTTGAAACACAACCACTGCGGAGATCCATGAGAGAACGCAATGCACCTAAGAGATATGGATTTCTTGTTACATTGCATGGTGATGTTCTCCTCATGGATCAAGATGAACCTAGGACTTATCAGGAAGTAGTGTCGAGCCTAGACTCCGAGAAATTGCTAGAAGCCATGAAATCCGAGATGGATTCCATGTCAAAAAACCAAGTGTTGACTTTGGTTGACCCACCTAAAGGGATTAAGCCCATAGGGTGCAAATGGGTTTTCAAAAAGAAGACTGACATGCATGGAAATTTACAAACATACAAGGGGCGATTGGTCACTAAGGGTTTTCGTTAGATTCATGGTATAAACTATGATTAAAATTTTTCCCCTATTGCTATGTATAAATCCATCTAGATACTGCTTGCAATAGCTGCATTTTATGATTATAAAATCTAGCAAATGGATGTCAAAACGGTTTCCTTAATGGAAAACTAGATGAGGATGTGTACATGACACATCCTGAGGGTTTTGTTAATCCAAAAAATGCCTGAAAATATGCAAGCTAAAAAGATCCATTTATAGGTTGAGGCAAGCTTCTTGAAGTTGAAATCTTCTTTAAAATGATGCAATCAAAGAATTTGGTTTCGTAAAAAATAAAGATGAGCCATGTGCTTTCAAGAAAACTAGTGGTTGCAATGTCACATTCTTGGTATTGTATGTGGATGACATACTAAAAATAGAAAATAACATACCTACCTTACATTCTGTAAAGGCTTGGGTGAAGCAACCTACATATTAGGAGTCAAGATTTATAGAGATAGATCAAGACGACTACTTGGACTAAGTCAAAATACATACATAGATTAAGTATTGAAAAGATTTACTATGGAAGAATACAAAATAGGATTCTTACCTATGAGATGTGGTATTTCACTCTCGAAGGAAATGTGTCCTTCAACGCCTTAAGAAAAAGAGTGCATGAGTAAGATTCCATATGCTTCAGTCATTGGATCTATCATCTATGTCATGCTATGTACACGTTCAGATGTATCATATGCATTAAGTATGACAAGTCGGTACCAAGTAGATCTCGGTGAAGGTCATTGGATTACAGTCAAAAACATCATTAAGCAATTGAGAATAACTAAGGATACATTCCTTATGTATGGAGGTGAGTAAGAGCTAAGTATAAAAGGTTATACTAACGCAAGCTTCCAAACTAATAAGGATGATTCTTGATCGCAATCGGGTTTTGTGTTTTGCCTTAATGGAGGTGTTTTAAGCTGGAAAAGTTCAAAGCAAGATGTAGTAGCAGATTCTACAATAGAAGCTCTAAAACCCTAATTTTGTTCAGGTATATATAATTCGTTATAAGTACAGCCAAAAATAAATAAGCAAATAAAAATAAACCAATAAAAATAAATAAAGTGAGTCGGTCCATAAATAAATGTTCATATACAAAAGGCTCATTATATAGTATAAAGCCATTTATAATACATCAAATCCCCTTTACATTAAAAAAACAAAAATGCAAATCCTATAGCCCATTTATAGGCTAGATCAACCAAACAAACACAAATAGCCCAATTATATTTCCAAAGCCCGCCAAAATTGATAACTGAATGGACATGTGGCGGCCTCTCATTTGTTGATTCACTCTTCACATGGGTTAAGGGTCTTGATGACATCATCCCTCATCAGCTATAAATATCCACCTAGAGAGAGAATACAGTTGATAATGAAGCAACCAATACACAATAATTGCCATAATTAAAAGGAGAGAGAAAAGGGAGTTGAAGAGGTTACCATAAACTGAAAAGGCATTCAGAAGTAGGAACGGTCGCTGGAGACTCAGTCACCGCCATCGAAAGGTAGTTTTCCTCCTTTTCGTTTCATTCCCTGCATAAAAACACTAAAGCAAATTAGATCTAGACATTAAAATCTAAAAAACAGTAGCAAACCTAAATCTAAAAAAGGTAATCTAAGATACTTATCTTGTCACTAGAGTGCGGTTCTATGTTGGCCGGTGTATGGTGAAGTCGAAAATGAGTGAGAGGTCTCGATTTTGGGTAGGTAGGCTAGGAAATGGGAGAATAGAGGTGGATTCGATCGAATCTGGGTAGATCTAGGGTTTTAGGTTGAAAAATCAGTGAAACTAGGGTTTTTTTAGGGTTTCAGACGACGACTGACGGCAGCTGGAAATCGCCTCGCGGTGGTGACCGGTCGCCGAAGCTAAACCAAACGGCAAACGGAGTCTAGAGTATGAACGGAGAAGATAACTGGAGACAATGACCAATGACCGACGTCGTCTCTGGCGGATGGCGAACAGGCCGTGGTTAGGAAGTAGGGGCAGCGATGAATCAAAAAAGGTGAAGGTTGAAGAACAAGGGAAGAACTTGAAGGGTTTTGGGTGTTTTGATCTTCAAAAACAAAAAAAACGAGGGTGTTTTGGTGTTTGTTTGAATCAAAAACGAGGAAAATTATGAATAAATGAAGAACTTGGTGAAAAATGGAGTTTTGATCGAGAATGTTTAAATTTTTTTGGGTTTGAGTGTTATAGTTGAGTGAATTTGAGGGTGTAGAAAGGGCTAAATCCGAAAAAAATGAGAAAAAAAAAGAAATGGAGGGGTCTAAGGTGGCCTTTATATAGGCTGAGGGGACGGGCATTAGGGCCCGTGAATCCCAGTGAGGGCTCGCTCCCTACTTTTGTGGGCCTTGTACCAAACCCTTCAGTTTCTTTTTCTTTCAATTTGGTCACTAAAAGCTTGTAATTTGGTACCTTTTCTTTAATAACAGTTCAATTTGATATTGATTTCAGCTTTATTTAATTATTTAATTATTGTATGTGTGCACATTTTTTAATGGGCATGTAGTATACTTGTTTAGTAGAATTAATTCACATAGTTTTAATTAATTAAAGCTTTAGTATCTTAGGTTCTTTAATTAATTAATTTAAATAGAAAGAGAATTGTAGAAAATAAATGAATATTAAATGGAGACTTCAATATTCTAAGTTGGTTAGTGTCTCATTGCAATGAGATGTTAATCAAGGGGATATTTTAGTTAAATATTTAATATTTCATTTAAACTAAGAACATTGAAATCACACATAGTTAGTTTGATTAAAATAAAATTAGGATAAGATTTAAGTAGTCATGTCACTAAATGATTAGGAATATTATTAATTTAGGGCCTAATATGGATAGTGCCCAAATATTTGGGTGTTATCACATAAATCCCACAATTGAATAATATTCATAAATTCTTAATTAATAAATTAATTGGAGCCCTAATTAGGTTTGAACTTAAAATTGACATGGAAATAAATGGACATGCATTAAAAACCTTTTGTGTCGAGATACATTTTTGAATATAAATTGAAGTATCCTAAAGTAACTGGGTGTTTCAAAACTCATATTCGTTAAAATGTATTTTCCTACAAAGTGATACCTATATTCGGAATAAAATTCATTTAACGATTAAGGATTCAATTAAATTCAAATTATTGTTCGAAATGCCAATATGACCCGTGAAATTAATAATGTACCCATAACTGGCATTTGTGTGGGTGCTAATCCTTCCCCACACGTAATCGACTCCCGAACCCTAATTTTAAAGAATTGAATCTCTAGTTGTTTTTATGGAGTCCGGTCTGCCAAAGTGACCGGTGGCGACTCCAAATTGATTTTTAAGAATAAATAAAAGGGTAATACGATTTAAAATGAAAAGCCTAATTTTTAAGATTAAATGAATTAAAATGAACAAAAAACCGTAATTTCAAAAAGAATCAATCGTTAGGCTTTTTTCACTCTTCAGTTTTAAAAATGGTTGCGACAGCTTGGCGGCTCCGCTGGGGACACGTTTTAAAAAGAGAGTCAGGCCTAGTTAATTAATTTCACGTGGCATTTTGGCAATTCAGACAATAATTTTCATTTAATTTTTTCAGAGAATTTTTGGGTGAATTTTCAGGAAGAATGGAGGTAGCTTTTGTGTGTGATATATCTGCCATTCATGCATCAGCCCTTGACTCGAGCTTTTCACCCTTAAGTGGGAGAAAGACATTATCTGACGTGATGTTCTCCAGCTCTGAGTTTGGATTTTTGTCTTCTTTCAGTATACTAACCTTATGCACCATGGGGCCCATGCCTCCATTATAAGGGACCTATATTACCGAATCGATGTCTTACTATCGCAGTAGACAGTAACGACAGTTTGGGAACCCAGAGTCTAGAACTAAACCCACATTTTATTTTTAAAGCCTACCCCGCTAGAGCCAGACAGGGACCTAGGACAGGTGCTGCCAATTTAAATATGTTTCTCTGGTTAGTTTCTTTGCAAATATACTATGTTCTTCTGTGTAAATATTTTGTTTATTTGCTTTCTATATTAATTCACCATACTGACATAAGTTCTTTTTGTTTTTTTTGTTTGTCTTGATTGATTTTGTCATGAACCATGTCATATGCATTATTTTGGCATGGGTTCGGGAATCAGTTAATTTGGAAGTATTCAGCATGTCTGGAAGGGTTAAGATAGAAGAAGACAATACTGCAGTTTGGACATGGTTAGAGAAGACTCAACACGAGAAAGGAGACAGTCATCGTAAGGGTGATGTGTCACGAATGAAAAGTCAAGCCAAGTTAAATACCAACAGAATACTTGTCTAGTGGAAGTAAAGGCAATATGGGATCAGTGGGGAAATGAAATAAATGGGTCATTCAGAAGAGAATTCAGGGATATAGCTTTGTTGCTAAGTGTACAAATAGATCAACAATTACTCAGAGCAATGGCAGAGCTCTAAAATCCTGCGTACAATTGTTTTACCTTTGGCCGAGTAGACATGACACCAACACTCGAGGAATATGAGGTACTGATTAAGTCCCAGAGTGCAAAGTGATAAGATCTATACTAGACCTAATAACAACTAGGGCTTCAAGAATAAATTGGTATCAGTCACTAGAAAGACAAAAGAATGGTTAGATAAGAAGATAGCCAATAATGACAGTACTGATTAGAATGAGGACAAGCAGCGTGTAAATTGGAGAGTTCTTAAAGAGTTGATATTGGCAAGTGAAGATGAACCAGTTAGGGTAAGAAGCTTATATGCTATGTGCATATATGGACTAGTTCTGTTTCCAAGGACTCTAGAGCACATAGATCCGTCAATTATGGGATTGTTCGAGCAATTGGAAAAAGATGTAAACTCGGTGCCTGCCATTTTAACTGAAACCTATAGATCATTGATTGTGTGCAAAAAGTTAGGAGAAGGAAGATCTTAGGGATATGCACAGCTGCTCGAGATTTGGTTCAGGGGACATAGATGGGATACTCTGTATAGAGCTATCAGGTATCTGGATACATATTCACCAATAGAGGAGCATCTAGCTAGTTGCCCGTCGGAGAAATAGAGCAAGAAGCAATGGGAAGAGTATTTTAAGAGCATGAAGGATGTTGATGTTGTGTGGAGGGCTCCCTAGTTAAACAAGGGCACAACTTTTTTGTATCGATGCGGGGATAGAGGTTGGGTTCTGTTACCCAGGATTTGGGGAGGAACGGCCTATTTCCCTCTATTAGTATCCAGACAGTTCGGCTCAAGGCAATTCATACCAGCTACTGCGGGAATGGAAAATTTTGAATACGCAAACAAGAAAAATGATTATAAGGGGATAGTAGCTCAGACTGCAAAAGCATGGGAAAGATCAAGAAGGGTCCAGCCGTATCGAGATTTGGAAGTAATGATAAGATATGAGGAATGGAGGACAAAAAGGGTAAATGGTATCACCTTTTAGAAGATACAGGAGAATGCAAGACCATTTGTTCGATCAGTTATAGAAGCACTGTCTGTGCTGGAGAAGCTAAGGCACGACCGAGAACTAGACTTGAAAAGATATGAGAAGGGAATCAGTGATCTCACCGAAGAGTTAACCATGGCAAAGCTGCAAGTGGGTATGCACGAAGGAAAGGAAAAAGAATTGATAGAGCAGAACAAGGAGATTAGCAGGGACTTGAATGAGCTGTAGGAAATCCATGAAAGTTACAAGGCAAAACAAAAAGGAGGAACAAGCAAGGTAGTGCAAAACTTGTCAGAAAAATTGGATGACATGACGAAGGAAAGAAATAATTACAAAAATATGTATGAGAAGACTTCCCACAAAAATAAGGAATCAAGCAGTAAGGCTAAGAAGAAGTTGGAAGAAGAGCAAGCCCAAAACTTTGATCTAACAACTCAAGTGTCACGATTGGAACAGATGATGGTAAAATATCGTAACAAAGACAAGGTTCAAATGGAACAAGAAAAGGAAAGATTATAGGAAAAGATATCAGAATTGGAAAATCTAGTGCAAAGCTTGAAGAATATGCTCACAAGTTACGAGGGGGCACTACACTAGGAAAGCAGAGTATGGAAGGGCAAATATGAAGTTGCACAGTGCACTGTTCGAAGCCAAAATGATGAATTGGTAAGATTCAAGACCCAAGTCAGGAGTGTTGCCTCGTATGTGCATATATTGTCAAGACAAGCCATAAGTCTACTAGAGTAACCAGATGTTGAGATGGAGCATGGAGAAGTCATCACTCGTTTACTTCATGAGTTAGTTAATCTAGGAGTTAGGGCTAGTAGTTTCTGTAAAAGAAATTGTCTTTTCCCTGTATTTGGACCTCCTAATAAATGAATGTTTCCAAAACTAGTTCTTGAATCTGATGCCTCCTTTTACTCATGCATTTATGCATTCATGCACTCACATTGCATTTTATTTTACAAAAAAAAATAATTGGTTTAACAAAGAAAGATTCTATGACAGTTTGTTTTAAACCGCAATCATACTGCATTCATACGGAACATGCCTGCACTCCAGGACTATGGCTATGGAAGATAGAATTGCTAGTCTTGAGAATGATCGTGCTGAGGTTCAAAGAAGATTTGACAGAATTGAGCAGTCCATGAAGGACCATTTTGCTCAAACTCAGAGGGAGATTATCAATCAGCTAAATGCTCTATTGGGACCAAAAGAGTCTGGGAAAGCTAAGGTACATTAGGGTGCCTCCAATGACGTGAACGATCAAGCAGAGACCTCATCTCACATAAGGATACAGCCCGAGAGACCTCCTCCTATGAAGAAGGTCCAAATCAATTTACCAGGGGCGTCGCCTAATCACCCGATACACATTGGAACAAATTTTGGAAGTGGAGAAGAGGTTCCTGACTTGAACACTCTGAATCAAATAGAAAAGATTTATGTAGAAACTGAAAGGAAGTATGAAGAACATTGCAATATTTGGAGGATCGCTTTTTGGAAATGCAAAGGGTACATGAAACAGGACCAGGTGCAGCGGATATGAGCTTAGTATCTGATCTAATTCTTCCCCCGAAGTTTAAAGTACCTAATTCCAAAAAGTATGATGAGACTAATTATCCGAAGGCCTACTTTATAATGTATTGTCGTAAAATGGCTTCACATTTGAAAGATGAGAAGTTGCTGATACATTGTTTTTAGGACAGTTTAACAGGTTCAGCAACACGATGGTATACACAGTTGAGCTGCACAAATATTCTATCATGGAAGGATCTTTCTGGAGACTCTGTAGAACACTATAAACATGTAACAGAAATGGTTTATAATCTTGTTATGTTGCAAGGCATGGAGCAGAGGAATAATAAGACGCTCTGACAGTATGCCCAGAGATGGAAAGACATAGCAGTGCAGGTACAACCTCCGTTGCTGGAGAGTGAGGTTGCTCATATGTTTGTGCAACGTTAAGAGGACCACTTTTTGACAGATTGATCAATAATGCTACATAAAATTTTGCTGACATAGTAATGACGGGTGAATTAATCGAGGCGGTGATTAAAAGTGGCAGAATTGAGAGTGGGGACAATTTTTGTAGGAACTATAAAAGGAAGACAGCAAGGTAAACCACACAAGCACATATGAGGCTCCAAAAATGTAATTATTACTTCGTCGGGTTTTACATCTGGTGGTTCTCAAAGTTTGAATAAGAAAGACTCTCGTGGTCCCATGAACGATAGGATTAACTTTACGCTAATACCAATATCCTATGCTGAGCTGTACCCACAATTGTATGAGGCAGATCTAGTGAGACCATATTATCTGACACCTCTGCAGCCTCCTTATCCCCAATGGTAAAAACATGATGCTTATTGTGAATTTCATGCTGGAATACCAGGGAATACGATTGAGACTTGTACGACATTTAAAAAAGTGGTCCAAAATCTGATCAACAATGGGATTTTGAAGTTTGATGAACCCAGCATTGCAACGAACCCATTGCCAAGCCATGGTGGGCGAGGGGTGAATGCCATTGAGGAAAATAATGAAGCAAAACGATTGAAGACAGATGTATCAGAAGTCAGGTCTCTGATGAAATGGAATTTGAACAATTGTATAATGCTGGGATAATCGAGATAGGCATGAAAGTTGAGGAAGAGGTGCAGTCCGATGTATACTGTGAATATCACCAAGAACATGATCATGAAATTCAGCATTGCCCAGAGTTTAGAAGTTTGATACAAAAGATGATGGACAACAAGGAAATAGAGTTTTTTGAGAAAACAAGGAGAGGAAGGAAGTGGAAGTGTGTGCTTCCGAGTCTTCTAGAGTCAAGTATGGGATTCATAAGCCCTTGGTCGTTTCTGTCAAGCCCAAGGCCGAAAGCTCATCTAATGTAAAGCCAGCAATGACTCCTAAGATTGTGATTTGCCTCCTGCGCCGTTTACTTTTAAAAGTACTCGCAAAGTTCCATGGAACTATGCGGCCAATGTAACCACACCAGAGAAAAGTAAGTCATCAGAGGAAATGAAATCGCCAGTTGAAACAAACTCAGTGACGGAAGGGAAGAAGGAAGAGCAACCTAGTATAGAAGCAATAAATGAAGTGGGACACTTCACTCGTAGTGGTAGATGTGATTCTCTAGAAACGTCAAAAGAAGAAGAGAAATTAAAGGGGAAGATTGTGACAATACCTGAAAAATCTTTAGGGAAGAACTTACCCCCAAAATAAACAAGCCGGTAACTAAAGACCAAGCTCATAAGTTTTTGAAATTTTTGAAACATAGTGAATACCGCATTGTCGAGCATTTGAAGAAACAACAAGCTAGAATTTCTGTCTTGGAGCTGTTGTTAAGTTCTAAAGGGCACCGTAATGCCTTAATGAAGGTGCTCAATCAGGAATTTTTGCCAAATGACATATTTGTACACAAGCTAGATAGGATAGTAAATCATATCACCACTGACAATTACATAACATTCACTGATGATGAAATACCCGATGGTGGAATGGGATCCGTGAAAGCCTTAAATATTACTACACATTGCAAGGGCTATGTGCTACTAGGGGTGTTAATTAACAATGGGTCGGCATTGAATGTCCTGTCAATGGTCACCTTACAAAGGCTGCCAGTTGATGATTCACATATGAAGACATATAAGAACACTATAAGAGCCTTCGATGGTACAACAAGGGATGTTCTCAAAAAGATTGGGGTACTGCTGCTCATTGGGCCCACAGTCTATAACATAGAGTTTGTGGTAATAGACATTAAGCCGACATACAATTGTTTGCTTGGAAGACCCTGTATCCATTCTGCAAGGGTAGTACCGTCCTCCCTGCATCAAAAGCTCAAATTTGTGATAGAAGGGAAGTTAGTCAGTGTGAGGGCTGAAGAGGACATTATTTCTTCGGTGTCTACCAATGCACCGTATATTGAAACAAATGAGAATGCCATAGAATGCTCATTCAGAGCTTTGGAGTTCATCAACGCAATATTCATCATTGAGGGGAAGCCAATACTGTGACCCAAATTGTCAAACTGCACTAAAATGACAGTTCAGGAAACACATGGCAGGGGAACAATAACTGGCAAGGGACTTGGTAAACAGCTCCAAGGATGTTTGCGGCCGAATCCTGTGATAATGAAGAATGACCATTTTAGCCTTGGATTTTAGCCCAGTTCTCAGCAACAACGCAAAGATTTAAAGAGAAGAGAAAGCCAAAGGAGGGCCCGCTATTTCGAAAATGAGGCACTCCCTGAGCCAATGATTTTCTCGTATTTAATTGGTATTTTTAAGTCCCGAGGATTTGAAGATATGGAAAACAACTTGAAGAGGTCAATCGTGAAACTACAAGGCTGCATGAGGAAGAAATTTTTGGCAATGATCTTGAGGGACTCTTTGTTGGGGGAATTTTCGAAGGGGCCCAACCTGGTAGATATTTGGAGAAGATTCGCCCATGCCTTTCTGGCGAAGTGCTCAACAATTGGACAATAGAAGATCTATCTCTAGTATCTAAGTTCAAAATAGATTAAATACCATGAACTACCCTATACCTTTGCCCGCGGGTATAGGGGATTGTTTGCAAATGGCCATTATATCAGTTCATTTTATAAAGATGCTTTCATGCTTATTCACAAATGGAAAACATGTTTCTTGTTTTTTGCATCCTTTCAAAATGTATATTATTATTTTCTTTGCAGGTCTTCAACTATTAATAGCATGAATGATCCTGAACGGCCAGTGTGTCTAATGGAAGTCAACGAGGTTGAGGATGAAATAGAATGTGAAATCCCGAAAGAATTACTAAGATTGGTAGAAAAGAAAGACAAGCAGATCTTACCTCACAAGGAAGAGCTAGAGATTCTCAATTTGGAAACAGGTGAGGTCAAGAGAGAAGTAAAGATAGGGACTGCTTTCTCGCCAAAAACTAGGCAGAAGTTGATTGACTTGCTGCGAGAGTTCAAAGATGTCTTCGCCTGGTCATATCAAGACATGCCAGGGTTACATATCGACATAGTGGTACACAAATTGCCTATAAGGCCAGAATGTAAACTGGTTTAGCAGAAGCTTAGAAGGTTGAGGTCCAGAGATGGTACTTGAGATAAAAGAGGAAGTACAAAAACATATTGATGTTGGCTTCCTTGAAGTATCACAATATCCTGAGTGAGTGGCTAATATAGTCCTGATACTGAAAAAAGACGGGAAAGTACGCATGTGTGTGGATTATAGAGATTTAAATAGAGCCGGTCCGAAGGATAATTTCCCTTTGGCTCACATAGATATTCTAGTTGACAACACGTCAGGGCATTCATGGTTCTCCTTCATGGATGGATTTTCAGGGTACAATCAGATAAATATGAACCTGGAGGATATGGAAAAGACAACGTTCATAACTTTATGGGCATATATTGTTACAAAGTAATGCCTTTTGGACTAAAAATGTTGGGGCAACATACCAGCGAGCAATGGTAACCTTGTTCCATGACATGATGCACATGGAAATTGAGGTGTACATGGATGATACAATAGCCAAGTCCCAAAATGAGGAAGTGCATATCCAGAACCTAAGAAAGCTATTCTTGAGCTTAAGGAAGTACCAGCGGAAACTCAATCTGAATAAGTGCACTTTTGGAGTCACAACAGGGAAACTCCTGGGTTTTGTTGTTAGCAGAATATAGATTGAAATTGATCCGGACAAGGTAAAAGGAATTCAGAATTTGCCGCCACCAAGAACACAAAATGAAGTTCGAGGATTTCTTGGGAGGTTTAATTATATTTCTCAGTTTATTTCACAGTTGACAGCTAAATGTGACCCAATTTTTAGGCTGCTAAAAAGGAATGATTCGGGAGTATGGGATGAGGAGTGCCAAAAGATGCTTGACAAAATTAAGAAATAATTAACAAATGCTCCAATACTAGTAGCACCTATTCCAGGTAGACCACTCATCCTTTATTTGACGGTCTATGAAAACTCAATGGGGTGCGTACTGGGGCAACATGATGACACAAGGAAGAAAGAAAGAGCCGTTTATTATCTGAGCAAAAAGTTTACAGAATGCGACGTTTGATACCCACCAATTCGAAAGTTATGTTGTGCCTTTGTTTGGGTAGCTCGCAGATTGAGACAGTACTTGTTATATCATACAACTTGGTTAATCTCTCGACTTGACCCGTTGAAATTTCTGATGGAAGCACCAGCGTTGACTGGTAGATTGGCTCGTTGGCAAATGTTGTTGTCAGAGTTTGACATTGTATATGTGAGCCAGAATGAAATAAAAGGAAGCGCTATATCAGATTTCCTGGCATGTCGTACTTCGGAGGATTATGAGCCCCTAAATTTTGATTTCCCGAATAAGGACGTGATGAATGTCTCCATGGAAGAAATAGAATCTCGGATAAGGAAACTTGGAGGTTGTACTTTGATGGAGCTATTAATGCCCTAGGATGAGGGATTGGGGCAGTGTTGATCTCTCCCAACAATGTACACTACCCTTTTACAAGCAAGTTAGAATTCCTTTTTACTAACAATATGGAAGAATATGATGCCTGTGTTATGGGCTTGCAAGTTGCTATTGAAAGAAGAATAAAAAGTTTGAAAGTGTACGGAGATCTAGCACTGGTCATTTATCATCTTCGAGGAGAGTGGGAAACGAAAGATGCCAAGTTAATTGATTATCGAAAGCAGATCCTTGAAATGATAAAAGAATTCAAAGAAATTACTTTCGCGTATATCCCCAATGAAGATAACCAAATGGCGGATGCTTAAGCTACACTGGCTTCAGTATTCTTGGCTAACAAACCTGAGGATATGATGCAAATTCAGATGCAGAGTTACAATACCTATGCCCACTGTTATAGCATAAAGGAAGAAACAGATGGAAATCCCTGGTATTTCGATATCATGTAGAACATCAAATATCAAACTTATCCCAAGGAGGCAAATAATAATGAAAAAAGAACCATTAGAAGAATAGCCTTAAGCTACGTACTTGATGGTGAAATCTTATACAAAAAGGGCAAAGATCAAATTTTGTTGAGATGTGTCAATTCCCAAGAATTCAGAGAAATTCTGACGGAAGTGCACTATGGAATTTGTGGAACGCATGCTAATGGTTTTGCAATGGCCAGGAAAATAATGAGATTTGGATACTATTGGTCGACCATGGAAGGAGATTGCATTGAATATGCTAATAAATGCTCTGCTTGTACCGCTATATACAATGAACTCGCAATGGCCTTTTGCAGTCTGGGGCATGGATGTCACCAGG
Organism: Hibiscus mutabilis; assembly: GCA_019671005.1. NCBI lineage: Eukaryota > Viridiplantae > Streptophyta > Magnoliopsida > Malvales > Malvaceae > Hibiscus > Hibiscus mutabilis. The sequence continues at coordinate 30,127,313 of CM033715.1, forward strand.
CAAATTCACCCCAAAGCCTCCAATGGACATCATTTTATTCTTGTAGTCATTGATTATTTTACTAAATGGGTGGAAGCGGCTTCATATGGCAATATCACCAGATTCAGTCTGTAAGTTCTTGAAGAAAGAGATCATCTATCGGTATGGACTACAAAAAAGAATCATTATAGATAATGCAACCAACTTTAACAATAAGGTAATAGCAGAAGCATGCGAGCAGTTCAAAATTATTCATCATAATTTTGTGGCTTATCGCCCTAAAATGAATGGAGCAGTGGAGGTGGCAAATAAGAATATCAAGAAGATCATATCCAAAACGATAGACACGTATAAGGATTGGCATGAGAAGTTGCCATTTGCCTTGTTCGCATATCGAACCTCTGTACGGACTTCTACTGGGGCAACACCTTATTCCTTGGTCTACAGAACAAAGGCAGTACTTCCAATAGAAGTTGAGATTCCTTCTCTATGAGTTTTATCTAAAGTAAAGTTGGACGACGCAGAATGGGTGCATGCTTGATTTGACCAGCTGAATCTCATCGAGGAAAAGAGGCTGCAGGCCATCTGTCACAGCCAAATGTACCAGAAAAGAATGATGCAAGCCCATAACAAGAAAGTTCGGCCTAAAGAATTTTGAGAGGGTGATCTACTGCTGAAAAATATCTTGCAAATACATCAAGATTTTCGTGGGAAATGGATGCCTAACTGGGAGGGGCCATATGTTGTCAAAAAGGCCTTCTCTGGAGGAGCATTGATCTTAACTGAAATAGATGGTGAATAGTTGTACAAGCTAGTGAGCTCGGATTCGGTTAAGAAATATTATGCTTGAAGAATTAAAAAAAGAAATTAAAAAAGAGAAAAATGAAAAAGGCAGAATGAAAGCCTGTAAAAGGCGCTTCGCAAAATGAAAATATCTATGGTGAAAACCCCAAAAGGGCACCCTAAATTAAAAAAGGAAGATAAAAGAAAAAATAAAAGAAAAGGGGGTTCAAGATGAAAACTGGCAAAGAGCGTCTTAAAACCAAAGGAGGATCTGGGTTGAAAACCTGTAAAGGGCGACTTAGAAATGTGAGAATAGGCAACCAGCAATTAGAACCTCTGGGACACCTAGTATTTTAGAAGGGATTTCACATCTATAAACATTCTGACAACGTTCGAAGTCTATTGGACAAGGGTTCAAGTTTAAGGCTACATATGGTCAATGGGGTTGTTGTATCCTTCATGCTATGGATTCCCAAAGATCTGATTTTGTTGTTTCAGTTTGCCATGACTCTTTTCAAAAATTTTGTTATATTTCTATTGGTAAGCTTCAGTAAAATTCGTGAATTCACTTTCGAGCTTTCTTTTATTCTAAAGCATCATAAAATGGCTAATATAATGTATAAAAGCATATAATTTCTTGGTATTGCGATGTTTTGAAAGTTGCAGGAGAACTTTAGCACTCTGGGTTATTATAGAAGAGTAGGTAAAGTGAAGATGGTATTGAATCCTATAATGGCAGAAATTCAAGGACAAGAAAGGTGGAATTCAAAGTTTGCAAAGACTATGGCAGAGAAATGGCTTGTTAAATATAACAAAGAACATCTGTCACCCGAAGAACAATGATTTTTATCTCTATGCTCTTGATGGAATGATTTCAACCACAAGGTCAACGCATTATCATGATTGGAACTTGTCTATTCTCTGTCCTATGTGTATCAAAGAAGAATCATATTGCCGATCATGATCGCTTGCCAGTACCTCAGTTGGGTCAACTATATGAGAAACTGTAATTGTCAGATTTACAACCCTTTGATTGTCAAAGAATTGATCTGGTCTCAAAGAAAAGAAAAGAAAAGAAAAGGAAGAAAAGGAAAAGAGAAGAAAAATGAGGTGAAAACCCGAAAGGGCGCCTTTTAAAAAAGAAAAAGAAGAAAAATCGAAGTGAAAACCTAAAAATGCGCTTCAAGAAAAGCAACCTAAAGTGGAAACCCGAAAGGGCTCTTTAGAGCAAAGGACTAGAAACGCAGAAAAGAGGTTACGAAAGTTGATTCTGGATGTGAGATGAAGTGTCAAGATAGAGAGCTAATGAAGGAGCATAGCGAAGAAGAGTTAGACTGATTCCCCAGGGAGCAAAAGCTGATTGATTAATCTCAATGAGTCGCAGTTCATGCATCATATAGCAAATTAGGATCATACTAACCCTCATTCAAACACTTTAATTGGTTTTGACAGAAAATTAAGCAAGAAAAGGGCTCCTAATGAGAAGAGTTCACCAAGCAAAGAAGGAACTCCTAATGTGAAGAGTTCGTCTAGCAAAGAAAGAGCTCATAATGTGAAGAGTTCACTCAGCAAAGAAAGAGCTCCTAATGTGAAGAGTTCGCCTAGCAAAGAAAGAACTCCTAATGTGAAGAGTTCGTCCAGCAAAGAAAGAGCTCCTAATGTGAAGAGTTCGTCCAGCAAAGAAAAAGCTCTTAATGTGAAGAGCTCGACCCTAGCGAAGATAGAGTTCTTAATAAGAAGAGCTAGTTTAGACCTTACGATTATCTTTGATAAAAAGATTGAGAGGTTTCAAATGAGAATAACTTGTTCAGGCTTCTAGAAAGGAAGAAGAAAATTCGTGAGAATAAGACCTTGCAGCTCCGACCAATAGCTAACAAGTTCGGACAAAAGTCGTGTCTTTTTAGTCTTTGCCCTATATCTGTTCCACAGCAATAAGCAAAGAGGAGCAGCTGTAATACCCTAATTTTGTCCGGGTATATATAATTCTTTATAAGTACAGTCAAAAATAAATAAGCAAATAAAAATAAACAAATATAAATAAATAAAGTGAGTCAGTCCATAAATAAATGTTCATATACAAAAGGCCCATTATATAGTATAAACCCATTTATAATACATCAAATCCCCTTTACATTAAAAAAACAAAAATATAAATCCTAGAGCCCATTTATAGGCTAGATCAGCCAAACAAACACAAATAGCCCAATTATATTTCCAAAGCCCGCCAAAATTGATAACTGAATGGACACGTGGCGGCCTCCCATTTGCTGATTCACTCTTCACATGGATTAAAGGACCCTAATGACATCATCCCTCATCAGCTATAAATAGCCACCTGGAGAGAGAAGACGGTTGATAATGAAGCAATGAATACACAATAATTGCCATAATTAAAAGGAGAGAGAAAAGGGAGGTGAAGAGGTTACCAGAAACTGAAGAGGCATTAAGAAGTAGGAATGGTCACTAGAGATTGTTGTCGAAGCTCAGTCACCGCCATCGAAAGGTAGTTTTCCTCCTTTTCTTTTCATTCCCTGCATAAAAACACTAAAGCAAATTAGATCTAGACATTAAAACCTAAAAAACAATAGCAAACCTAAATTTAAAAAAGGTAATCTAAGATACTTATCTTGTCACTGGAGTGAGGTTCTATGTTGGCAGGTGTATGGCAGAGTCAAAAATGAGTGAGAGGTCTCGATTTTGGGTAGGTAGGCTAGGAAATGGGAGAATAGGGGTGGATTCGATCGAATCCGGGTAGATCTAGGGTTTTAGGTTGAAAATCGGTGAAAATAGGGTTTTTTAGGGTTTCAAACGGCAGCCAGAAATTGCCTCGCGACGGTGACCGATCGATGGAGCTAAATAAGATGGTGAACGGAGTCTAAAGTATGGATGGAGAAGACAACCAGAGACGACGGCCGGTGACCGGCGTCATCTCTGGCAGCCAGCAAACAGGTCGTGGTTAGGAAGTAGAGGCGGCGATGAATCAAAAATGGTGAAGGTTGAAGAACAAGGGAAGAACTTGAAGGGTTTTGGTTGTTTTGATCTTCAAAAACAAAAAAACGATGGTGTTTTGCTGTTTGTTTGAATCAAAAACGAGGAAAAATGATGAACAGATGAAGAACTTGGTGAAAAAATGGAGTTTTGATCGAGAATGTTTAAATTTTTCTGGGTTTGAGTGTTATAGTTGAGAGAATTTGAGGGTGTATAAAGGGCTAAATTTGAAAAAAAAATAAGAAAAAAAGAAATGGAGGGGTTTGAGCTGGCCTTTATATAGGCTGAGAGGACGGGCCTCAAGGCCCGCGAATCCCCGTGAGGGCCCGCGCCCTACTTTCGCGGGCCTTGTATCACAGCCCTTCAGTTTCTTTTTCTTTCAATTTGGTCACTAAAAGCTTGTAATTTGGCACCTTTTCTTTAATAACAGTTCAATTTGATCCTGATTTCAACTTTATTTAATTGTTTAATTGTGGTATGTATGCATATTTTTTAATGGGCATATAGTATACTTGTTTAGAAGAATTAATTCACATAGTTTTAACTAATTAGAGCCTTAGTATCTTAGGTTCTTTAATTAATTAATTTAAATAAGGAGAGAATTGTAGAAAATAAATGAATATTAAATGGAGACTTCAATGTTCTAAGTTGGTTAGTGTCTTATTGCAATGAGATGTTAATCAAGGAGATATTTTAGTTGAATATTTAATATTTCATTTAAACTTAGAACACTGAAATCACACATAGTTTGATTAAAATAAGATTAGGATAAGATTTAAGTAGTTAGTATCATTAAATGATTAGGAATATTATTAATTTAGGTTCTAATATGGATAGTGCCCAAACATTTGGGTGTTATCACATTAATCCCTAAATAGAATAATATTCATAGATTCTTAATTAATAAATTAATTGGAACCCTAATTAGGTTTGAACTTAAAATTGACAAGGAAATAAATGGACATGCATTAAAAATCTTTTCTGTCGAAATACATTTTTTAATATAAATTGAAGTATCCTAAAGTAAGTGGGTGTTTCAAAACTCATATTCGTTAAAATGTATTTTATTACAAAAGGATACCTCCATTCAGAATAAAATTCATTTAACGATTAAGGATTCAATTAAATTTAAATTATTGTTCGAAATGCCAATATGCCCTATGAAATTAATAAGGTACCGATAACGGGCGTTTGTGGGGGTGTTAATCCTTCTCCACATGTAACCAACTCCCGAACCCTAATTTTAAAGAATTGAATCTCTGGTTGTTTGTATAGTGTATGGTCTACCAAAGTGTCCGGTGGCGACTCCAAATTGATTTTTAAGAATAAATAAAAGGGTAATTTGATTTAAATGAAAACCCTATTTTTCAAGATTAAATAAATTAAAATGAACAAAAAACCTTAATTTCAAAAAGAATCAATCGTCAAGTTGTTTTTCACACTTCGGTTTTACAAATGGTTGCGACGGGAGCCGAATATATTGTAGCAAGCGATGCTGCAAAAGAGGTTTTGATCAAGAAGTTCATATCTGATCTAGGGGTTGTGTTTAGTATATCAAATGCTATAGATCTATGTTGTGATAACAATGGAGCAATCACACAAAGAACCCAAATCTCCAAACACTTACTTAGACATTACAATCTCATTCAAGAAATCATTGATCGATGGGATGTGGAAATATGCATAGTACCAACAGATGATAATGTCGTCGATCCACCGACAAAGCCTCTGACGCAATAGAAGCATGATCATCACACTAAGTCTCTTGGTATTACATCCATAAGTGATTGGTCTTAGTGCTAGTGAGAGACTGTTGGAGTATGCCCAAAGACCAATCATAAGATAATTGTAAAAGACATATTTATTTTATCTTGTTTATTAATAAAAAAACCATTATTATTATTTTAGTCATTATTCTGAGCATATATAAATAAACTTAATTATAATAAAGTTCTTAAAATAATATGGTTATTCTTGAATTCCTTAGTCGACTATTATTGTGGGCATGGACAATAATAATATATTAAGATTAATATGTAGTTAATTGATGACAAAGTGTTTTCATTGACATGGAGATGTCAAAATCAATACATAAGTATGTGTTAGAGAACGACATACTGAATTGACTCGCTATGAGCATGTTTCTTGGATTATTATGTGACAGTCACAACATTGCTCGTAGTGATAACTACATGTTTGATCCTAAGACTTGAGATCATCATTATTTCAACATTGTTAGTGACATATTTTGGTAGAGTCAAACGTGCGACGTAACTGACTACACTATAAAGACTGATATTGGATATGTCACAATCTATGTAGTGGGATATGGTTAATCAAGATAGGATTTGTCCCTCCTACATAATAGGAGTAATATCATAGGTCATTTGATTAAGTGAGAGTGAAAATACGTGACCATGCTCGAATAAATTAATATGAGACGTCATAGTTATTCGTTTATTATAGTCTACTCAAGATATCAAGAAATATTAGATGGACTATACAAGTGTGACTATTCCATGACTTGTGTCCGATCTAGATATAAGGACAAAAGGATGTAATACATGAAAAGAGTTAATCACGAGAAGGTTATGTCGAACCACGACTTCCTATAACTTAGGTGGCAATGATGTATTGCTAGATGTCACTCATTGTTTGTAATATTAGAATTGTTCTAGATATTACTGCTAACGATACATGAACCTACAAGGGTCACACCCTATGATTGAAACGAACAAATATCGAGTACATAGCATATGTGCAAACTTGTTGTACACGAAATTAGTTAGAACTAAAATTATTATAATTATTGTAATTATATAGATAATTTCGTTTATATATTTTAATACTAGATAATTATTGTAATTATCAAATACTATTAAAATATATATATCCCCAAAGACATAAGGTCTAGTAGCCAATATTATGCTAATTACGAAAAACCTCTCTAACAGTTAGAGAAGTAAAATATTGTTCGTTTATTCGGGTGGACTAAGTAGAGGTCAGAGCGTTGTTCATGACAACTAGGATTCGACATCATGCAAAAGGAATTGGATTCAGCTACGTCCCTGCAAATTATCAGATTTAATTAAGGTAACGTCACCCCCTTTTGACCCTAGATTCGTTCCTCGTGTATGGATCACTAGTAGAATTCACCGGATAATTTTTCTATTGCGCCATAGGGTGTACCGGCTTTTCCTTTCACAATAGACCGCACAGGTGGAGGAGAAGGAAAAATCTTAGTATCCGAATCAATGTCACCTAAACCCAAGAATAATTCAAACTAGATTCTGATGTATGCAATATCAAATACTAAGTACAAATAAATGTAAATAGTAAAACAGTATTTCGGGTTTGAATTTGGGAAAACAGGCAGCAAATTCAAGATCAAAACATCAAAAACATAAAATTAATTTTAACCAAAAAAGTCAACGCTGAAAATTCAACGACGGGAGTCAACGATCAATGTTGACGTCATGGTCAAAGTCAATGTCGATGTCATCTAGTTAACAGTTTGGGCCAGTCAACGAGTTTGATGGTTTGGTTCACTGGTCTGGTCTAATCAGTCCGATTCAAGGCTGACTCGGTTTGGGTCACTAATTTGGTTCAGTTCTTGCACAACGGACCAGTTCGGCTAGCCCACTACACCTCTTGTGTGTTGGGTTGCATTATCATGAGCTCACTAGTTTGGGTTCAACCTAAATAAACACACACAAGCCCAATCGCTTTCCCCTATATCATATTTTGATAGTAGAAAAATAGGGTTTACACCCTTGACGGTGTCGTCACCAGCGATCACTGAACACAAACCTTAGAGGTCGATTTCAGCCAAAACCAAACGTGCAAAGAGTTTCGGAAACACCCACACACAACACGAATAAACAAGGAACCTACGAGGCTTACCAAAACCAAGATCAAAGGAGAAGGACGGTGGCTCACACGAGAACTGAGAGGTTTCAAACAGATTCCAAGAAAATGGCGGTTGACGATGGGTTATGGTTGAGTGGGTCTTGATTGAACGAAGAAGAGGGACATAGAGTTGGTCATGAAGCGATGAAAGAATGGAGACTTGGGCTTGACCGAAGCGTGATCAGAAAACAAGGGCGATGTATGCTTAATTTTATAGGAATTTAGGAGAGATGGTTGGAAGGGAGCGATTGAAAATGAGATATGGAAGGAGAATACACATTAGGGATGAAAACAACGAATAAATACCCAAATGAAATGGGTAAATTATGAAACAAGGGTCTTCTATTTTCACGCTTTTCAGAAAGGTCACAAGTGTTCTGAATTGATTCAATTAGGTCACCGAAATTCAATTAGGGACTCTAATTTAAATTTTAAAAAATTAGGGTTTCAAATTTAAGGATTTACTCTAAATTAGGGTTACAAATTGAAGGGAAATTTGGGTGTTACAATCATGGTCGACGACAAGTGGTTCGTTGGGCTTCGTCGGAGAAGGCTTAGGGAGAGGAAGTGGTTTCAAGAGAGATGTGAGATTAGAGAGGGAGGTGAAGGGAAATGGCACATAGGGTCTAGGAAATTTGGTACTTAAATACATAAAAATAAGGAAATGGAACAATAAGTCCTCCAATGTTTCACTTGCCTACATCATGGTCTCCTGAATTTCCTTTTTTTAAAAGAAAAGATGGGCCTCATTAAAACCCCATCTAAATTCAGAACCAAACCGAGGCTTGGTAATGACCACCTAAGGGGAAAAAGTGCCCGAGGTGCATTGATATAAGAAGATGAAGAATCGTCACATACAAAGGAAGATATATGCTTGGGACAAACTGAGTCAAATAACACAGTAAAAATAGAGTTAATGGCCCAAGTGGCCAGCAAGTGGGCTACAATATTAGCAAACCTAGGTACAAAAGTAACTCTAAAATGTTTTTGCACATTTAGCAGGAGCCGAGCCTGCTCCAGATAAGGGTTGAGAACTAATAAGTCACCATGAGGCCGATGTAACTTGTTGACGATCACGGCTGAGTCTGTCTCAATAATAACACGAGTCCAAGTTTTATCGTGAGCAAACTGTAAGCCAACAGTGACAGCATGGGCCTCAACTAGGCCCGAGTCGGTGCAGCTAGCAATATGTTGAGCAAAGCCTCCCAAAACCCTACCACAGTCAAAACGAGCAATAACACCAATGGCAGCAGCACCATGGGTAGGATCGAAGGCGCCATCAGTGTTGATTTTGATGACACAAAATGTGGGAGCTTTCCACCAAGGATCGGTTAGAACTGTCTGAGCACTCTGAGCAGCAGGGGAGCGAGTAGCAATAGACGTAGAATAGTCTCGAATCAAAACCTGAAAATTGATAATCGTGAGCCAAGGGCTGCAACTGTTCTTCATGGACCCAGTCATTACACCGATTCTAGAGGTTCTAGAGCACCGTGAGCAGTAGAGCAAAATAATCCACAGAAAGCAAGGAAGTAGCATCACTAAGCCAGGAAATGGTGGAAGAGAAACTGTTACGAATGAGGCTAGCAGACATCCCTGCAAGGGAAAAAGTCTCAGTCACGAACGGACAGTCTCACAGAACATGCAGGACAGTTTTTGGAGCTTGGAGACAGATGGGACAAATACACGGGTCTAAGTTGGCAGCACATAGCCTACTTCCAGTGGGGAGTGCATCATGTCTAATACGCCATCCAAAAGTCTGAACTTTGGGAATAACTGGTAATTTGGATATAATATTTCAAATTCGAAAGGGGCCTAGGTACAGGAAGAGGTCACTGCAAGAACGTATAACCAAATTTAACCGAATAAATACCTGAATCATGGTTACTCCAAAGAATAGTATCACGAAATACATTAGAGATAGGGATACGGATGATCGAATCTGCATCTTTCGGTAGGAAAACTTGGTGCACTTTAATTTCATCCCACAAAGGCCGCCCGCGAACCATAAAGTCACGGCATCATATAGGTAACTCAAAATTGTCCATATAATTCTCCGAGAGATTGATGGTTGTCGTTCCACCCTAGCAATCCGCATACATGCAAACATTTGTGTTAATTTCAAGCTTCCAAAAGAAACCCGGGTGTAAGCTTTGCATGGCATGGTGGATACCCTTCCATGCAAAAGAAGCATATCTTTTAGGCTCAACATCCAATATGTTACCCAAGGGGAAATATTTCGTCCTAAAGACACGGGGAACAAGAGATTCAGGCTCAGTAATCATACGTTAGACCTGCTAACCCTATAAAGCAATATTGAAATTATGCATATCTCTAAAATCGATGTCGCCGGCACTTTTTAGGGGTGTAGATTAAGTTCCAGGCAACAAGGGGCCAACCATGCTTATTGCTATGACCTGACCACCAGTAGCGTCTCATAAATTTGGTCATGTCATCCACTAGATTCTGAGGGAGAAGGTAGCAAGACATGATGTATTGAGGCAGAGACTGAGCAACAGACTTAATGAGAACTTCCCTCCCAGTAAAAGAAAGCAAATTCTTGGTCCAACTAGCAACACGGGCGCCCACTTTGTCTCATTTATAGTCAGGGCCTCAGATTTGTTTCGGTCCACTAATAGGGGAATACCCAAGTAGATACCCGAGTCATCAACTTCACGAACTGCAAGAATATCATGAATAGCCTGTTTGAGTTTCGGAGAGGTCCGTGGGCTAAAGAAAATTATGGACTTCTCAAAGTTGACATGTTTTCCCGATGAGGATGCATTGATCAGAAGGATCCCTTTGAGTCTATTAGCCTCATCAACACTATTCTGCATGAAAATCATGTTGTGATTGGCATAGAGAAGGTACATGGGGACCATAGCAGCTAGCACACAAGCCTTTGAAGCGCCCCGCATGTTGCTCAGTCGTAAGGGTGGCCAAGAGACCCTGAGTGCAAATAATGAAAAGAAAAGGGGAAAGGGGGTCCCCTATCGCGAACCACGCTGAGGAGAAAAAGTTAGAGAAATGGAGCCGTTAACCCGAGCAGTAAAGAAAATGGTTGAAATACAACGCATGATGATGTCCATCCACAAATGTGCAAAGCCCATCTTCAACATGATATTTCGAAAGAAGGGCCACTCAACACGGTCAACGGCCTTCTCCATATTTAATTTAAGGGCATCACCCCTATTAGAACTCATCCTTGGTGAATGAAGAGAATGCACAAATTCATGTGCTACGAGAATATTGTCGGAAATACTTCAGCCGTTTACGAAAGCCACGTGATTTTCACTAATGCAAAAGGGAAGAACAAGCTTCATACGATTCACAAGCACTTTGGCAACGATTTTGTAAATGGTCGTGTACAAACTGATAAGGCGCAATTGCTTCATGTCAGTGGGTTCGGCCACTTTAAGGATGAAGACCAAAACTGTCTTCTTAACAGTAGCCATATCCGCAATGCTCCTGAGAAGATTAAAATAGAGATCGACCATATCTGAGCCAACTGTATCTCAATGCTACCAGAAAAAACTACTCGGAAAGCCGTCAATACACGGTGTTTTTTTGGGTTGATATCCTGAAAAGCGAAAACCATTTCTTCAATAGTAAAATCTCTGGTCAAGGCACTATTCATTTCCTCAGAAATGGTTGGAACAATATTATTGAGGAGCGAGTGGTCAGTTGCCGGAGAAGTAGAAGCAAAAAGAGTCTGAAAGTAATGCATAACCACTCCCATGATATCCTTGGTGTCTTCTTGCCAAACATTATTTCTATCGAACAAGCCTTTAATAAAAAATTTCTTTCACCCGTCCGTGCCACGAGCATGAAAGTACGAGGTATTCATGTCTCCCTAAGAGAGCCAAGATACTCTGGACCTTTGAGCCCAGTACACCTCTTGCTTATCAAGAAGATGTATGAGTTTGCCTTTGGTAACCAGAAAAATAACCATGTCTGTGTAAAAAAGACGGCAGTGTAGACAAGAGTTTTTTGGTCCTACAAATCTCGAATACGCTGATAAATTGTCTCTCCTGATTCTACCAGGATTTAAGGGCCCTTCCCACAGCATTTATCTTGACAAGAATCGAGCTAGCATTATTAAACTAGGCGTCATGTACTATTGTGACACAAGTCTCCTCATGACCCCAACAATTTCAAAACGAAAGTGATCTTCCCGCGCACGCTGAACATGGGCCGAACGGCTCCATGTAGTGTCCATAAGAATAAGACAATGGTCTAAATATGTATTAAAAGTCTAGAAAAAAAAAAGAGAGCTTGTATCTATCAACAACAAACCTATCAAGGCATTTACAAATAAAGGAAGTACGTGGGGCGGACTTGGTCCATATGAACCACCCCTTCGTAGGTTTGTAGTCAAAAAGCTAATTTTGGGAAAGAAAATATCAAAAATTTTCAAGAAGATTATGACCTCTTCGATGTCCCCCTTGTTTCTCATTATCCGAGAGAATCTCATTAAGGTCCCCTCCAACGAGCCAAGGAAGAGGCGAAGCAGATCGTAAGCGATCAATCAATTCCTACGTCTTATGCTTCATATTATTTTCAAAATATCCATGAATGCCTGTGAAGTGGAAATGTTCTAAATTTGAATGGATAACATCAATCTAAAAACAAGAGTACGAAAGCAAATCTACTATAACTTTATTATTCCAGAGTAACATCAAACCAGTGCAACCCTGGCCGTTATCAATAGTGATACAACCATCCATATTTAAAGCATATCTAATCCTATCACTACTACGTTTTTTTCAAACGAGTTTCACAAAGAAAAATAACTTGCGGGAGCTTGCGAGCAATAACTTGCCCAAATGAGTGAACCACTTGAGGTTTTCTGAGCACACGGCAGTTCCAGCATAAAATCCTCATTTCTCTCGACGGGGTTGCCTAGCAACCTCCACTGGAAAGTTGGTAATGCTGCTCATCTCAGCTTTTGAAGTCGAAGTAGCCGTTGGAGTAGTCGAAAAGGGAGATGAAACCTTCGAAGCCGATGAAGAAAATGGACGAAGCTGTTTGGCTTTGACCGCCTCTGCAAAATATGTGCTCCTTTTAGGGATGTGTGAGGATGATTCATGTTGATTACGACTAGTAACAAGGGCTGACTTAGGTTGAGTTACCAGCCGCATCTCAAAATCAGAAGGAACAACCGCAGGTAGTGGGCTTGGTAACTCAACCTAAATTGATTGTTAATTGGTTGTTAATTGAACCTTAAATTTTAGTTTCTTTTGCATTTAGGTCACTATTTTACATGTTTGTTTAATAAATTGATCATATGATTAATTTCATTCAATTAGGTCTTTTTCACTAAATTGACTAGTAATTAAGCCTTTTGATTTGATTCTTAGTAATTTCAATTGAGGTAATTGTTTTTATTAAAAATATGTTATTTATTCCAATTACTTATGAATGTTTTTATGCTTCTAAATGAAATTACTTTTGATTTGTACAATTGTGCATATTGATAAGTTTTCTTATATTGTGAGCACCGCAAAGTATGTGTGTGGACTGTTTTAATCATTATTACAGAGAGAAGTATTTGTGACAATATATTTTGCCACTATAATTAAAATATATAACTACAAGTATAATTTATCACAAAAATTTGAATCTTATTATTTATTATGACAATTTTTATGTAACATTAACTATAACTTATAGTTACAAAACTTGTCATTGTATAACTTTTTTGAGACTAAAAAGTGGAGGAAAACATTTGTGACAATATATTTTGTCATTATACACAAAAACCTTAAATTTTAATTTTTGTTGTGATAATTTTTTTGTAACAATAACTATAACTTATAGTTACATAACTTATCACTATATAACTCCTTTTTGGCACCAAAAAAATGAAGGATATTTTCACTATAATTAAAATATATAATTAAAAACATAATTTGTCACAAAAAACTTAAATATCATTATTTGTTGTGACAATTTTTTTTATGTAACAATAATTATAACTTACAGTTCTAAAACTTGTCACTATATGACTTATTTTTTGCCAAAAATAGAGGGAAATATTTATGACTATACATTTTGTCACTATAATTAAAATATATAACTACAAACATAATTTATCACAAAACACTTGAATCTCATTATTTGTCATGATATTTTTTTCTATAACAATAATTATAACTTATAGTTACAAGACTTGTCACTATATGACTTTTTTGCGCCAAAAAATGGAGGAAAACAATTGTGACTATACATTTTTCTACTATAAATAAAATATATAACTACAAACATAATTTGTCACAAAAAATATGAATCTTATTATTTTAGTTTTTATGACGATTTTAATTTTTATGACAATTGTATATGTTTTTCTAATTTAAAGTGACACTTATTTATGTCACAATAAAACTACTAATGGCGACAAAATTAAATTTGTTACAATAATAATAATTTCTTGTAGTGTCTATGGTACCCACCACACCCTTATGTTGCAATGTATCCTCATGGTGGAATATATGCGCATCCATCCATTCCTCCGGTTTGTTCTTTTTCACTGCCAATATCATAATAGCTCAAGATTTGGAGCCATCTTCATGACATGGTTTGATTTTGGAATTTTTCTTTAAGGGTCTAATTAGAAGAACGTGTAAAAAAATCAAGGTTAAATTTAGTAATTTATTTTCGAATTAAAATTAATTTGATTAAATGTGTGAATGTAAATAATTAAATATGCTATCATACAAAGTTTTATAACAGTCACTATAACTACTTAACAGCCTTCAAATGCCGAGTTCCCGTTTTATAACAAAACATAAAGTTTAATCATCAATTTATAATTTTTGAAAATTTAGTTACCATTTTAAATTTTTAAACAAAATTTAGTTACCATTTTGGTATTTTTACCCTTTTTATTGCGGGTGGAATTCAAAGTTAATGCAGTAAATTATGCGATTTTTAGTGGAATTATGCGATATTTTTAAATAATGATTAAAAAATTACGAGCATAAGTGGGGTTTTTTTTATCAAATGACTAAGTGGGTTGGATATGATACAAAGCAAACCCCTTTCCGGCATCTCACTTTTTCAGCAAACCTTTTTACCAATAAACAGAGGCTTTTAAATAGGGATATCAATTAGCCGGATTTTACGGGGATTTGTCTCACTTCGTATTTAATTGGGTAAGGATAGTTATAAATTTTGTGGGTTGTGAAGCGGAAATGAAGATAAAAATTAGATTCGTCGTGGGTGGTGGAGAATGCGTGAATATGTCTTTATACTCGCCTCATCCCCACCCGCCTTGCATCATCCCCACCCGCCCCAACAGATCTTATAAAATGTTATTATAAATGTTATTAAAAATACAAAACCGGTTTGGATAATAGTCAAACTTAATTTATATTGATTTTTTCTTGGGATATTAATGAAAAATTTAATATATATATATATATAATTGAGTTTGAAATCGGTCATATCAAATTTATAAATATTTTTTAATATATCAATTTGAATTAGAGTCAAATTTAAAATAATTTACATTGACTTATCTTAAAATTTTTACATTGTTAAGGTTTTTTTCTTCTCTTCAGTCCTCACTATATATATATATATTATTCTACTTTTTAATTTTATTTTCTTAATATGGTATGTTATTTTGATTCTATTGGTATTCGTTCTTATTTTTTAAGGTTGTTTTTTAATTATTATGTTTTTTAGTTCTTTCTGTAATGTTTATTTGTTAAGCAATTGAAATATTATTTTACATGTTATTTGTGCTATTTTCGATCCTTTACAATAAACTTTAGTATCTTTCTAATCCAAACTTTTTTGTTGTACAATTTAAATTTCGTATATTTTTTTTTAAAAAAAATTTGTGACAATTAGAATAATTTCACTATGTGGTGGGAGTCCGAATGACTGATATTTTTTGCTTTTTTCACAACAAATTTGATTTATATTTTTAACTAATAGTTATAAAAATATTATATGAAATGGTTATGGGTGGGTAAAAAAGGGATTAGGTGGGTCTCTGGACCCACGTGGGTAATAGGGCGGGGATGGTTTTAGATTTTGTATTAGCAACGGGTCGTAGGACGGGGATATAAATGAAAATTCTTGATGAGGATGGATGTGGGAAGAGTACCCTTCACACCGTCCTCGCTCATCCCAACTTTTATAATTAAAATTAAATGAAAATATTTTTATTAAAATTTAAACAAAATGGTAATTATAAATCAACCCATGAACAACTCAACGATCAAAACTTGTACCACTGAAGTTGAGTACCCAATCTAATCACCATGGGTAGCGAACAAAACCCCTCTTTTGTTACCAACAATATGTTAGTATAGTGGGATGTGATACTAAATCCTTTAAATAAAATTATAGATTCAAATTCTTACATTATAAATAGAGCAATTAGGTTAGGAAAATCACTCCATAATAAAGCTCTACATCTACAATATTTAATTTAGATTAGTCAACCAATACAATAAATACATGTGGTTAGAAAAAAAAACCTCCATTATATTTGGTGCTCCACCCTACCAATATTAAAAAAATAAATAAAACATTACTCCTCTACTAAAATCCACCGATGTATCAAACCTAGATACCATGTCTGCCGCCTTGTATTAAAATAAAACTAGTGACTTGTATGTGTAATTATTATATGTTGTGTTCAATATGAAAAAACTTTGATACACAGTTTACACGTGTCTTTTAATTTTAAAGGTTAGAGTTTTAATTTAGGATTTAAGGTTTAAGGGTTTATGTTGTAGGATTTAGAATTTAAGGTTAGCGTTTAGAATTTAGTGTATAGAGTTTAAGGTTTAGTTTTTTAGGATTAGGGTTAGGAATTTAGGATTTGAATTTTTATAATGTAAATACATAGGCTTGTGTAAAATTAATTTTACACAGCCTGTGTATCAAAGTTTTACCCGTTCAATATTGTCATATTTATATATATTACGTTATTCCAAACGATCTATTCAAATAATTTCTTAAAATAATGTCCAATGTTCAAATGTCAAATATAAATACATTAAGCATTCATCCTTGAAAAATTAGAGTTTATGTAATATAATTATATATTGTTTAATTATTGAGTAATTATTCAATACATTAGCGGTTGAAATTAAAAGTTTTCACAAATGCTTTAGTTTTAGAGTTTAGTGATTCATTTTAGGGTGTAAGGTTTATGAGTTTAGATTTAGATGTTTAGAATTTAAGGATGGTGGTTATAATTTAAGGTTTATGGTTAGAATTTAGGGTTTGTAGGTTAAAACCTAAATCCTCACTATTTTACCCTAACCTCTAAACTATAAATTCTAACCACTATCCCTAAATTATAAACCCTAAAACTAAGACTCTTGTGGAAACTTAGATTCCACCATTGTATTCAATATAAATCCTTAATTATTAGGGTAAATTACATAAATGATCCCCCGACTATAACCCAATTCTTTGTTGAGTCCCCTAACTATAAGAATTTACAAATTGATCCCTGACTAATCGCAACTAACAAATCGGTCTGATTCCTTTAGAAAATAAATGGATGAAGACGTAGCAATTAATAAAATCTGTATAATATCAAATTTAACCCTTAACCTTTATATTTTATTTTAATTTGGTCCTAAATATCTCATGTTGGGGGTAGCTCATCGTAGATGGATACCGCAAACAACAATGGAGGTTTTGATTCTCCAATTGTTTTCGTTGCTCATACAAATGGGGTTGCAAAAGGCTACTGTTAACATCAATGGACGTTTGTTTTTTTAAAAGGGAAGAAGATGAAGTTTAGGATTTAAGTGACTAAAATGTTGTAATATTTAAATATTGAGAGATGGAATTTTAAATTTAAGACCAAATTAAAATAAAATATAAAAGTTGAGGGTTAAATTTGTTATTATAAAAATTTTATTAATTTCCATGTCATCAATCATTTATTTTTAACAGAATTGGACCGATTTGTTAGTTGTGATTAGTTAGAGGACCTATTTGTAACTTTTCATAGTTAGGAGACTCAACAAAGAATTAGATCATAGTCGGGGGACCATTTATGTAGTTTACCCTAATTATTATATATCTATGCTATAAAAGTTAAAGCAAAATACAAAAATTAGAAAAACAAAGATATAAAATTAAACAAGTGTAAAAACTTATAATGTGAAAATAAATTATTAACTTGATAGAATATTTTTTAGAAAACAAACAAACTAATGGTCAAAGGTAACAAGGAGAAAGATAGGGGAATATGGAGTATATTAATGAATGAAAATCTCATGCTCTTTGTCGGTATCTCTTTTTATATTTTAACACGAAAAATTATTTTTTTAGATTTTATTTTTTTATCTGTTAAACTATATTCGACTTAATAAGATTTAAACTAACAAAAAAATATTTAATTTTTCATTAAATTTGTTATGTCTCCGGACTTAGGGCCTCCAGAAGGATCATTTATGAGATCAAAGCTTTTCGATGGCCACCCCAGAGCAACACGCGACGTAGTTAAATACGCTCATAATCTTATAGGCATCCTATGATATGACTCCTGGCAAGGCCTCGACCTTAGCTGCTCTATCATCTCATAATAATTAATTTACTCGTCGAGTTTGATTGTCAGAAAGTCATCAAAGGAATTAATTCTAGGTTCTGACTCTCATCGCCATTATAACGCTCATGGTATAAAAAAGAAAGAGAAAAGTCAAAAAAAAGATTTTTTTTATTTTTTTAATTATTATATTATCTGCGACTCTCCATCTAAATCAACCGAGATGAAGTGTTTAAAATCGCCGCCTTGATTTTCTATTTCCACCTCCTTTTGTATGGTGTTAACTAACATTGTCATCAATAAAATCATTATAATTAGTCGATTGAAATAGAAAAAGAAGAAAAAAGTGGTAATAATAGTAAAAAGTGCTTGAAGTGGAGAAAGCCCTTAAACTTAAAAAAATTAATTAAGTTTTTAATTTTTTTTACCTAATTAAGCCCTTAATCAAGAAATTAAATCAATTAAGTACTTCGATTGATTTTGACCATTAAATTTTGACAGTTTTTTAGATATTACTGTCACATAATACACTACAGTTTTATCATGTTGCATTTACATATTTTTTTCAAAAATATTTTTTCCTTAATTTTAAAAGTTTTTTTAGATTTTTTTTAAAAAATAAATAAAATAAAAAAATTCTAAAATGTCAAGTAGAAACACTGTAACATGACGCACTACATCAATAAATCCTCGAAAAAAAATTATTAAAATTTAAAGGTTAAAATTAGTCAAAAAGACTTAATTTATTTAATTTTTTAGTTTAAAAACTTAATTGGATTAAAGAAATTTAAAAACTTAATTAATTTTTTAAAAAATTTAAGAATTTCTTACTTCCTTCAACCGAATAAAAAAATAAAAGGTTTTGATGATTGTTGCCCCTTTTTTCCCTTGTAATTTCGGAACATATTGATATGATGATGAGTTTTGAATAAACTACAATAGAAGGAAGGGTGCTTGTTGAAAGACAACAATTTTAGCAATTAAAATTTAAAGAGAAGACATGTGGAACTTAGCTATCATGACAAAGCAAGGCCAACATCTCTCAAAGTATCCAAAAAAAGCTTTATATAAGTCAAAATTTGAATAATTTTATTTTCCGAACTTTTAATTCATTTTTAATAAAGTCACTTTCGTTAACCACCATTAAAAAATAATAGTGTATCACGTTATTTTTTCCCTTCAACGAAACGTACTAAATGTAACAATTGTCTTTTCCTCTTCCCTTTGTTACGTTGTGAACTTTAAAGGATTAATGGGGATTTTCATGGATCCTGAAATAAGAATATAAAGAAAAAGAATTAAAAAATATGAATTCGAGGGAAGATAGAATGAGAGCCTCATGCCATTAATATCGAAAAAAAATAAAACTTTGGGTGTAGCGACTAAAAAATACGAAGTGTCTCACTTTTTTATAAATATTTGATTAAAGGGAGAATTAAAAAAGAGGCTCGTATTTTAAAAATGAACAAAGGAGTTGCCATCGGTCACTTGGATTAGATAGACCGAAAATTGAGAAATAAAATCAGAGATTTTAAGTTCGGGAGTCGGTTACGTGTGGGGAAGGGTTAGCACCCAACCACGCCAAAAAATTAGCACCTAAAGGGTTCATATCATATTTAACTAAGAAAAATTAAAATTAGACCTAACTTAATTATTAACCCCTAAAAATGCATGAATGCATGAACATGTGAATCGATTATAATCTAACTCGTAACCCACAATACCAAAGGAGATAACACCCAAAGATTCGGGACGATACTCCCACTAGGATATCGGGACCCCGATAAGTAAGCTAAACTAGTGCGATAAAAATAAATATGGCAATTAATTATGCATGAATAAATAATAAAGCTAACAATAAATGAATATAAAAAGAACAAAACATGCTTAACAATAAAAATAACAACTTCATGTGAAATATAAAACCGCCATAGAACTATGTATTATAGTTATGACGTTAAACATATGTATATATGTGTGTGTTAAATACGTTAGAAAAATATATATGATAGAGTAAAGAAGTCAAATAATTTAATACATTACATGTATGGAAATATTACTATATTATTGTTAAAAAGGAAGAAGAATAAGAAATATTACTATATTTAATACGCATTTATGATAAACCTAAATATTACATAGAGATAAAAGAAGAAAACAAAACAATTAAAACACCCAAAACCACGTAAAAATGAGAATGCAAATTAATATGCAGAAAGGGACTGAATTCAAACATTTTAAAAACAAAGAGGGACTGCGTGAAGGATTTTGACGAGACGGAGGGACTTAAATGACGTAAATAACCCATTTTTAAATGTGTATAAAACTCAAAAATGAGAAACAAATCCTATCTGTTAAATCCTTTCGAAAACATACCAAAACCAAACTTAAAGAAGCCTCTGAAATGTTCTTAGAACATTCATCATGTTCTTCATCAAAACTCAGGTTCCGGCGTAGAACCGCCGCATATCGTCGTCGGCCGCCGCCTCTAGTGTCAAAAAAAATCAAAAACCCCTTTTCGAAGCCTTTTCTCTTTTCAAACCCAAAAATCAAAACTTTTTTATACCCGTAGCCCCTTTTGCTTTAAAAAAGAAAATCTCCCCTACACCGGTTCACCTTGTTCGTCTTAGAGAAACCAGAGGCTTCTCAGCGGCAAAGAACAAAGGTAGCACCAAGGTAAACCCCAACCCCCTATTCCCTTTGTTTTTATGTATTTGTTATGAAAATGCTAAGAGAAAAAAAAACGAGTACCTTCTCTAAAATCCTCTTTTTTGTATGTATTGATTATAATCTAAAAAGTGAGTACAATAGATGGTTATATTGCTTTTTATCCGATCTTTGTTTATAAAAACAAGCAAAAATTAAATGGTTGCACTGTGGATGACGATGATATCTGACGTTTCCCCTTCTTTTTTAATATGTTTTTCTACACGGTAGTTGGGAGAGGACGGTGGTCGTACGGTGGCGACTTGAACTCCGACGATGAGGCCACGTAGTGGTTGATATTAGGCTAGATGAAATTTGGTTCCAACAACTGAAATTGCTTGAAGATCAACGGCCCTGATTTGATCTGGAGAGTGATGTGGCAGCGCTGGATTGTGTCACATGGCGCGTGGAAGCTGAAGAGTCCACGCGTGGGCTTCACATGTGCGTGGAAGGCGAAGGGTCCCGAGCGTGCATCTCACGCAGCAAATGAATAGCCTCCTCCATTTAATTTGGACCGTTAGATCAACTCTGATCTAACGGCTCAAATGGGGCTGCGCAAAGAAGATGATATTAGATTAGGGTTTCTAATATTGTTTCTAGGGTTTTAGTTTTTGGGCTTGGGCAGATTGGGCTTAATGTATAATTAATGGGCTTGTATTTTGAATTTGGGACATTTAATAATAACAATAGGTTACTATTATTTTTTAATTGGATTTTATAATCTATTTTCCTTTTTAAATTTTTTAATATATAACATATGTACTACTACTACTACTAATAATAATAATAATAAACTCGTACATATAATAGATAATACATGCAATATATGTACTTACATACCTACATTTAAATATTAATGACATTAAAATAATAAATAAAACATACATACATGCAAGCAACACATACATATAATATACATATAATCATGCATACACACATATATTAATACACTCATATATAACACCTATATATACAATACACATACATATATGCACATGATAATAGCATATATATATATATATATTTAATAATATTAGACATCTATATACATGGCCAGACAAAAATGAGGGATTACAGCTGCCCCTCTTTGCTTGTTCTTGTGAAACGAGAACAAAGTAAAGACCAAAAGTGATCATTTTTGTCATACTTCCCTGTCTTCGGCCTTGAAATCACGGGTTATTCTAGAACTCTCCGCTCTTCCTCGGCCAATTCTTTCAAGCTTCAAACTCTTCAATGCCCCTATTTGTACTCATCTCGACATCTAAAAGAAAGCTTTACATCATACCCGAAGGACTTACCGGTGCCCGAAGGACTTAAGATATGGATTCACGCCATCCCGGCTATCGAAATATCTCTTAATCTGGATTCACGCCAACATGCTACTAATCCCTTAAAATGATGCTCCGGTTTCTATCAGTCTTGACATCAGATTAAGGCTAGCATCATGCCCAGAGGACTTACAAATGGCCCGGAGGACTTAAGAAATGAATTCACGCCAAAATGGCTACCAAAATACCTTAAAATGATGCCTTAGTTTCTACTAGTCTTGACATCAAAATAAGGTTATCATCATACCCATAGGACTTACAGATGGCCAAGAGGACTTAAGAAATAAATTCACGCCAAAATGGCTACCAAAATTCCTTAAAATAATGCCTGGTTTCTACCCGTCTTGGGATCAAATTAAGGTTGACATCATGCCCAGAGGTCTTAATGATGGCCGAGAAGACTTAAGAAATGGATTCATGGCTACCAATAGAAATCTTCAATAAAATCTATCCCTTCAACATGAAGATGTACTTCAAAATACTGTCAATCTTCAAGTATTTGCTTAAAATAAGCCCCTAGCATGAGGATATCTATATGATGCATTATAACACTTTTTCTTTCTTTTTTTCTTCCCTTTTTTATTAAATCTATTTCAAGATCATATTCCCTTAAAGGCCATTCTTCAAATTTCTTTACTTCTTATTTTGCAGTATGCTCTTTAATCTTCATCTTTATCAGTCGAATACTCATCTCGCATTTGACTCACGCTTCTAACCTTTTTGCGCGAGTAATGCTTTTCTTCTTTAGGGTTACTACCCATTTTCGCAAATAATCTCATTCTAGTCCTTATACTATTCTTATATAAGAACTTTCATCGTTTTATAACCCTCTTCAATCTCTGGGCTCAACTACTTTTCTTGTCTTTGACCTAACATGCGGAGTCTTCGTCTGTCTCAACATTAGGGCGAACAAAATGCCTCAACTCCCTGAACTCATTCTTAGGAAATATTTTGGGGAAACCAACTCTGGGTCCTCATAATTTAGCTATCATGCATTCTTACTATTTCACAGTATTACCCTATTCAATCCTTGGTTCAACTACCCCTTTTTTGTCTCTAACCCATCATTCAGAGTCTTTATCTATCTTCTCATTAGGGCAAACAAAATACCTCTACTCCCTAAACTTATCTCTAAATTCCATATTCTTGCAGCATATTAGCGGGAACCAACCCTCGATCCTTATGCTTTAAATCTTATCAATATTTCTTGGGAAATGACAGTCGTTTTGAAAGTAAAACTTGAAGAAAATGCCAAACACTTTGAAAACTAATGTTTGAGAGTAAAACTATAGATATCTTAAAAATCAAGATTTAGGAGCAAATTGCCAAACATTTTTGAAAACCGATGTTTGGAGGCAACGATAAATATTTAAAGGGTAATCTTCACCCGTGGTCCCTTTTGTTTGGGATTTGTTCTATTTTGGTCACCCGAATTCAAAAAATATTATTCTTGCCACTTACGTTTTGAATCGTGTCTGTTTTGGTCCCTTAGTCGTTAACCTCCGTTAATAAAAAATTAATTTCTAATTTAACCCCCAAACTTTCAAAACTTTATTTTTCACCATCTTCCCCAAAACTTGAAAACTTTATTTCTCCGCCCACCACTCGATCCCGACTTGCACCACCATGGATCCGCCACCCTCCTCCGCCCCAACTCATAATCTTGCACAACATTACTTCTCCTTCACTTTTCAGAAAGCAACAAAATTTGTGCAATATACTATTTGATGTAAAAATGCACAATGAACATATAAGCTATAAGATGTGACCTTCTTTGTAAAAATGGGTTACCATTAAACAAATATCCTTTTTCCTATTGGATTTCATGGGTAAAAATCTGTGAGAAATAATTGCATCTAGTGATTTTAAGGGGGAAACAGTTAAGTTTATATGCATCATGATGAATTTTGCATTTTGTAGTTTTAGTTCAAATTTGGGTTAATTTTGTACAGCAGAATTAGAGATACTCTGGATGATGGAAATACAAATTCAAAGCCATGGAAACACAACACTTAACTCAAAACAAAATGAACCAGGAAATGACATGTTTTTTAGCATAAATTGTCAATGTTGAGCCAATCATACTCCTAAAATGTGACTTCTGGTTAACAACAATGATATTTTACTCATTTTTCATCTCAAATAATCATGGATTATGATCAAAGTAGAAGATAAATAGAGGAGTTTTAGGAACAAAAAAGAAGATTTGGGGAATAAAAAGAGACTAAAGTTTGATATAAGAAACAATATACAATCAAGAGACTAGTGACAGATCCTATCAATAATGCAATGGTGGAAATAGTTATCGTCCCAGCTTCTGGCTTTGCTTGAAATATAAAGGGGAAAAACATCATTGGTCGTTGGTGTTATAACTCCATGCTCAGAAATGATGAGAAACAAATTCATCACTAACCAGCGCAAATACTCTGAAAAATCCACATTTGCTGGCTGAAAATGTCCAAATAAAATCCAAGTTTTTAATTCCCAACAAATATTGCTAATTGGGAAATAAGAAAGTAGGGAAATAGTGTCAACTATCACCTCCACTACATTGCCTTGCTCATGGTCTGACAAAGGATTGTCATCTAATAGTTGGCCATTTTCTTGCTTATTATTTGCCTGTACAAAATAAAGAGAATTTATTGCACAAATTTTGTTGCCCTAAATTTATACTCCCATGTTTTGGAGTGGATGAGGGTGGCGGGTCTATGGCGGTGGAAAGAGGGTCGGGATCGGGTGGTGGGCGGAGAAATAAAGTTTTCAAGTTTTGGGGAAGATGGTGAAAAAATAAAGTTTTGAAAGTTTAGGGGTTAAATTAGAAATTAATTTTTTATTAACAAAGGTTAACGACCAAGGGACCAAAACAGATGCGATTAAAAACATAAGTGGCAAGAATGATATTTTTTTAATTCAGTTGACCAAAATAGAACAAACAAGGGACCACTGGTGAAGATTACCCATATTTAAAAGAATCAAAATTTGGAGGAAAATGTCAAACATTTTTGAAAACTAAATTTTTAAAAAAATCAAAATTGGAGTAAATGCCAAAAAAAATGGGAACTAATGTTCAGCCCCAAAATATCAAATGCAACAACTCATTTGCTTCAAATTGACAAAGATCAACCCGAATGAAGCGTATGCTTAAAATATATTAACTATTGTGATGATATATGCACATGTGTAGTCTCTTCCTATCTATTAGGCTTTTGAGAGAAACGATTCCCATACCTAATTTCTAACCCATTTAAGGTGGCTCTCTTAATCTTACTATCTCACCATGCCCCATCCTTCCCTCATTTGGTGTCGATCAGGCACTTGAAGTTTGACGTTCCTTGAAGAAAGGTTAACCCTTATAGGCGGAATATAATTTGAAGATAGGCCCATACAACTTAGATATCCATGTATGATCAAAATGGTCTTTGTAGGCTCGTATAGTAGGTTATGGGTCACGGTTAAGCAAAACCACATTTTTGTACTTATGTGACATGGATATGCTCATATGAAATATTCTCTCCTCTTTCATTCTTTGGGATCACTCTAGAATGCCCATTTTTTGGTTTTCACCCTAGAGTTTATTTCTTTTTTTCTGTAAATTTGTATCGGCTTGCGTCCTAGCTGGATATTGATACTCACTTTTTATTCAAAGGTGATTGATCCTCCAAGGCTTCAAAATTAATGTTTACTTGACTACAGGATTACATATAAATCTCTTGGATCATTTCTTCCAGTTAAAGCCGGATTCTTGTGCTTAACATGCTCAAATAAAATATTCTTTTCCCTTTATTCTTTAGATCGCTCTAGACTGCCCATTTTTGGGTTTTCACCCAAGAGTTCATTTCCTTTCTTCTATAACTCTGGACCATCTTGCATCTTGGTTGGATACTTGACGATCGATCCTTGAAGTATCTTTAAAATTGAGATTCCTTTGAATAGAGTAAATCTTTGGGGTCATTTCTTCTAATCCCAATCTTATTCATGTGTTGTGTGGTATGCTCTAATAAAATATCCTTCTCTTTCTCTTAGGATCACTATAGACTGCCCATTTTTCGGTTTTCACCCTAGAGTTCATTTCCTTCTTTATAATGTGTAGCTGTGGACTATACTGCATCCTGACCAGTATTGATGCACGTTTCTATTCAAAGTTAATCAATTCTTCATGTCTTCAAAATTGATATTTACTGAATGGTAGAATCCTCACGTATCTTGTTTTCTCTTTATTGCACTATTCAACTTAGTGTTCTTATTCTTGATTGCTTCAGCCTTCTGGTTGGTATTTTTCAACTTTTTTTGAGCGTAAATCTTCCTTCAACAGTTTCTTTCTGATGATTCTGGTCTTTGTATCCAATGTATCTAATCTCAGTTCTTCCTCCTTGGAAAGTGGAAGGATGCCATTTGTCGTCCCATTCATAGACATCAAGAGAAAGTCTTAATGGGGTAGAAGTTTAGGGTCAACACATGACTCAAGAATCTTAAATGACAAATGCCTGAGAAATGAATTCACTAAATGGGTCTACCCATTACCTGAACACTCATTTTGTTCCCTCATTGGCCTAAACAGGTTATCAGATGCTCGCATGTGCAATATCCTCACAACATTCAATTCCTTCTAAACATAAGCAACTTGGAATTAATCTATGGATTTGTATCAAATGTATTCTTCCAATTGAAATTCAAGGTCATGATAAAATTATATATACATATACATGTCCTTTCAAAAAAAAGTGTATATGTGTATGGAAGAACAAAAACTACCCCATAACCATGAATAAAATGTTTAAAGAATCAAAGAATGCAAAAATGTTTAGATTTGTTGCCCTAAATTTATACTCCCATGTTTTGGAGTGGATGAGGGTGGCAGATCTATGGCGGTGGAAAGAGGGTCGGGATCGGGTGGTGGGCTGAGAAATAAAGTTTTCAAGTTTTGGGGAAGATGGTAAAAAAATAAAGTTTTGAAAGTTTAGGGGTTAAATTAGAAATTATTTTTTATTAACGAAGGTTAACGACCAAGGGACCAAAACAGATGCGATTAAAAACATAAGTGGCAAGAATGATCTTTTTTGAATTCAGGTGACCAAAATAGAACAAACAAGGGACCACTGGTGAATATTACCTATATTTAAAAGAATCAAAATTTGGAGGAAAATGTCAAACATTTTTGAAAACTAATTTAAAAAAAAAGGATCAAAATTGGAGTAAATGCCAAAAAATTGGGAACTAATGTTCAGCCCCAAAATATCAAATGCAACAACTCATTTACTTCAAATTGACAAAGATCAACCCGAATGAAGCGTATGCTTAGAATATCTTAACTATTGTGATGATATATGCACATGTGTAGTCTCTTGCTATCTATTAGGCTTTTGAGAGAAACGATTCCCATACCTAATTTCTAACCCATTTAAGGTGGCTCTCTTAATCTTACTATCTCACCATACCCCATCCTTCCCTCATTTGGTGTCGATCAGGCACTTGAAGTTTGACGTTCCTTGAAGAAAGGTTAGCCCTTATAGGCGGAATGCAATTTGAAGATAGACCCATCCAACTTAGTATGATCAAAATAGTCTTTGAAGGCTCGTATTGTAGGATATGGGTCACGGTTAAGCAAAACCAAAATTTTGTACTTATGTGACATGGATATGCTCATATGAAATATTCTCTCCTCTTTCATTCTTTGGGTTCACTCTAGAATGCCTATTTTTT
Source organism: Hibiscus mutabilis (assembly GCA_019671005.1). Lineage (NCBI taxonomy): Eukaryota > Viridiplantae > Streptophyta > Magnoliopsida > Malvales > Malvaceae > Hibiscus > Hibiscus mutabilis. The sequence continues at coordinate 30,155,228 of CM033715.1, forward strand.
TGTTTTCACCCTAAAGTTCATTTCCTTTTTCTGTAAATTCGTATCGGCTTGCGTCCTGGCTGGATATTGATACTCACTTTCTATTCAAAGGTGATCTATCCTCCAAGTCTTCAAAATTAATATTTACTTGACTAGAGGATTTGTAGCGATGTCTTTTTTATCGCTAAAAAAAACGAGGGGTTTTCGAAGGGTGTTTTTGAAAGGTGTTTATGAATTTTTCGGATATAAAATATTTATTCCGTGGGGTTTTTAAAAAAAACCGCATTTTAAAAAAATGGAGTCGCCACCGGCCACTTAGGTAGGCCGGACACCATAAAAGCAGAGATTCAAAAAGATTGGGTTCGAAAGTCGGTTACGGATGGGGAAGGATTAGCACCCCCACACCGCCCAAACATTGATACTTTAATAATTACCGCTTTATTAATATTAGATTTTTCGGATTAGAGTGAATATTATTTTAAAATTCGGTCATAATTGCGAATTAATTTTAAGGGTCCCGTTATCCGAGAGTAAACGCCCAACCACTATCACTACGCCTGATACTGGCCCCGTTTACGCTCGGATAAAAGGGCACCGCATTGACAATTTATATCTCGATATGCAATCTTAGTGGGCAAAATATAAAACATGGCAAATAATTTAAATGCAATAAATATTAACATAATGTATCACTAATCTAACATAAATAAAATGCTAAACTAAAACATACATATATACATATTAATCTAACTCATAAATAAAAATATATCTAGCATAAACAAAATACTAATATTCATAAATATTAATCTAACATAAAAACAAATTCAACATAAAATACTATTCTAAAACATACATACATAAATATTAATCTAACTCATAAATAAAAACATATCTAACATAAATAAAATACTAATATAAAACACAAATTTAAAACATATTAAATATTAATCTAAAACATAAACATACAAAATAAAAAATAAGACCACAATTTTAAAATAACTAATACTTCATTAAATTATAAAAATTACAACACTAATAAAAAAGGGAAGAAAATATACCTAACTAGGAGCTCGAACGACGAACCCCGATTGAACCCCACCAAGATCTACCGCGACCCCTCCAAAAATTTAACTAGATCGGACCTAAAATAAGACCCCGATCGAATGTTGGATCGAACCAACTGGGGCCGAGGGCACTGCCCCCAACCCCGGCCAGCCTTGCGGCCGGCCATGCCCCACGATTTGGGGGGTGCCAATTTCAAAATTGGCATGGATTTCTTTGGCCAAATTGGCCGTCCATTTCCCCTCCAATTTTGGGCGTGTAATTGCTCTTCAATTGGCAGCCTATTTATAGGCCAAAGAGGGTGACGTGGAGCACCCTGCTCCACGCAATTTTCTTCCCTTTTTTTTAATATATATATATATATATTTTTGATTTTTTATATTAATAATTTTATTATTATAATAACACTAATAACACTAAAACCCGGTCAAAAATGAGTGATTACAGTTGCCCCTCTTTGCTTGTTCTTGTGAAACGAGGACAAAGCAAAGATCAAAAGCACTCATTTTTTACCTACTTTCTTGTCTTTGGCTTCGGAATCACGTGTTCTTCTGGAACTATCCGCTCTTCCTTAGCTGAATCTTCAGGCTCGTAAGTTCTTCCTATATAGAGCTTCGTCACCTTCCGATCTTGGAGTTATAGGCTCTTTCGACATAGAACCCTTCACTCTGAAGCCTCGAGTTATGAGTCCCTCCTATATAGAACCTTTCATTCTGAGACGGTGCAGCTCGGAGTCCTTCCTATATAGAACTCTTAGCCTTCAACGCTGGTTTCTCCTATATAAAACCTTCAACGTCATGATGGATTCTTCCGACCGGGAGTTCCTCCTATATAGAACTGCTAGTCTTCAAACCTGAAGCCGCCAATCCTTCCTATATAGAACTTTTGGCGCTCAAATCTCGAGCTACAGTGTTCTTCCTATATAGAACCTTTCACCTAAGACATTGAAGCTCGAGCCCTTCCTATATAGAACTCTTTCGCTTTCGACACAACAGAGATTTCCTATATAATCTTGTGTGTCATGGGTGAATTCCTTCGATCGGGAGTCCTTCCTATATAGAATCTGCTAGTCTTCACCCCGAGCTGTCAATCCTTCCTATATAGAACTTTCAGCTTGAGACGGTGCAGCTTGGAGTCCTTCCTATATAGAACTCTTTGCCTTCAACGCTGGTTTCTCCTATATAAAACCTTTTGCGTCACGATGGATTCTTCCGATCGGGAGTTCCTCCTATATAGAATCTGCTAGTCTTAAAACCCGAGCCGCCATCCTTCCTATATAGAACTTTTTGGCGTCTGAAATCTCGAGAGCTACAGTTCTTCCTATATAGAACCTTTCACCCTAAGACATTGAAGCTCGAGCCCTTCCTATATAGAACTCTTCGCTTTCACAACAACAGATTTCCTATATAATCTTGTGTATCATGGGTTAATTCCTTCGACCGGGAGTCCTTCCTATATAGAATCACTAGTCTTCACCCCGAGTCACACCCTTCCTATATAGAACTTTTAGCTTCTGAAGCCTCGGAGCGGAGGATTCTTCCTATATAGAACCTCTCTCTAGAGCTTGGAAACATATGCCTTTTGTATATGAAAACATTGTCTTCTCATTTGGGATTCACAACACGATGGCCATCGATGTCTCTTCAGATTCGGGGATTCACACCGAAAATGGCTACCAATCTTCAAATTTTAGGGACTCACGCCAAAGGTGGCTGCCGAAACTTCTTCAAATTTAAGGACTCACGCCGAAAATGGCCGCCAAAACTTCTTCAAATTTAGGGACTCACGCCGAAAATGGCCGCCAAAACTTCTTCAAATTTAGGGACTTACGCTGAAAATGGCCGCCAAAACTTCTTCAGATTTAGGGACTCACGCCGAAAATGGCCGCCGGAACTTCTTCAGATTTTAGGGACTCGCGCCGAAAATGGCCGCCAAAACTTTTTCAGATTTAGAGACTCACGCCGAAAATGGCCGCCAAACTTTTCAATGAAATCCACCTCTTAATGTTCTTTGATAATTCTTCAGGTACCTGTCCAAAATAAGCAAAAATTGACATGCCCCTATCCATATGATACATGCAATGTAATGTTTTTTTTAAGTCTTACACCCTGAAAGGTCACTCCTCAGATTTCTTCATCTCTTTACTGATTTCTGTATGCTCTTAAATCCTCATTTGAACATGTTTTTAAACCTTTTGTGCGGAAGGCTTTCTTGTCTTTAGGGTTATCACCCGTCTTCATAAATGATCTTCTGGTTCTTATATTATTCTTATAAGAACCCTTGCCATCTTCTTGGCTTGGCGTTGCCCCATTCAACCACGTGCTCCACTGCTTTGAATTTTCTGGCCTATCATATAGAGCCTTGATCTATTTCTAGTCACCAGGGTGAGCCAAAATGCTTTAATCCCTTGAGCTCTTCCTTGATCTCCTCGCAGCATTTCGATGGGAACTAACTTTCGGTCCATATGCTTTAAATCTCATCATCATTCATTTTTAAAGTAAAGTAAAAGGTAATTTACTTGTGTATATTTCAAAAAAAAAAATAATGATCGTTTGAAAAGATAACAGTCATTTCGAAAATCACAACTTGGACATTTTGAAAACATTGTTTGGAACAAATGGTAAACATCATAACTTTGGGAGAAAATGTCAAACCTTTTTAAAACATGTTTGCCCCCGAAATATCAAACACCATAGCGCATCTGTTTCAAGTTGCCAGAGATCAACTCTAATGAAGCGCATATTTAGAAGATCTTGACCATTGTGGAGATATATGCCAATGTATAGTTTCTTCTGGTCTAATAGGCTTTTGAGAGGAACAACCCTACCTAGTTTCTACCCCGTTTAATGTGGCTCTCTTAATCTCACCATGCCCCATCCTTCCCTCATTTTGGTGTCGATCAAGCACTTCGAAGTTTGACGTTCCTTGAAGAAAAGTTAACCTTTATAGGCGGAATGAAATCTGAAGACATTCTCATTCAACTTGGATATCTATGGATGACCAGAATGGTCTTTGGGGCTTGTAATGTTGGCCTTTGGTTTATGGTTAAACAGTATTTCTGTACTTGTGTAACTTAGATATGCCCATTATTCCTTCTCTTTTTTTGGATCACTCTAGACTGCTCGTTTTCGGGTTTTCACCCTAGAGTTCATTTCCTTTCTTTTTATTGTATGCTGCCTTGCATTCTGGCTATATACTGATGTTCGTTTTCTGTCCAAGAATGTTTGATCCTCCAAAACTCCTCGAAACTGAGATTTCTTGAATGAAGGACTATGAGTACATTTCTGGGAATTCTTGTGATTGGCATGCCCAGATGAAATATTATTCTTTCTTTTTTCTTTTTTCTTTTTTCTCTTTTTTTCTTTTTCACTTTTCTCTTAGATCGCTCTAGACTGCCCATTTTTGGGTTTTCACCCTAGAGGTCACTTCCTTCAGTATGTTTTGGTTGGATATTGATGCCAGCAGGCTCAGGTAGACTACTCTTTTTCTTCATTTTTAGGATCACTCTAGACTGCCCATTTTTGGGTTTTCACCCTAGAGGTCATTTCCTTTTTCAAAATTGGCAATCTTCGGGCCGACTTGTCTTGACTTGGCTTCAATTCGAGCTTCTATACTAATTTTCAAAACTGATATTTACTTGAAATGTGGATTTCTTGTGTCTCTTGCACATAGTTGAAGTCTCGTTCTTGTATTGTTTGATCTGTGTGTGAAGCATAGACAATATTCTTTATTTTTATTTTTCTTTTGTTTTGTTTTTTGTTTTAGACTGCCCATTTTGGGTTTTTAGCCTTGAATCTCTTTCTTCTTATTCGGGTCTGTAAATGTATCCTCGAATCCACACGTATCTATACTGGTATTGATGATATCTTCTGCTCGAAGTTACTTGCCTCTCTGCAGCTCTTATGATATTTACTCGATCTGGATTGCTTCGGCCTTCTGATCTTTTTTTTTCGTTTGGACATATCCATGTTTTCAACCACGTTCTTCTGGTGATTTCTGATCTTCGTATCCAATCTGTATAGTCTCATTTGTGTCTTCTGGTAAAGTAAAAGAACAACATCCATTGTCATATTCACAAATGTCCTGAGAATGCCTTCAGGGGGTAGAGGTTTAGGGTCAACTTTCGTTTCAAGGATCTTAAACGACAAGCGCCTGAGAAGATAAATTCCTAAAATGGGAACTGCCCATTGTCTAAACACTCGCCTTTGTTCCTCTGTTGGCCTAAGTAAACTAGCAGATACTCACATTTACAGTATCACCACAACATTCAATCTCTTCTAAATATATGCAACTTAGAGTTGATCTTTGGGTTTGAAGCAAATGTACTGTTGCATTCAAAATTCGAGGACCTGGTATAGAAATGATATATACATATGTCCATTAAAAAATGTGTGTATATGCATATGGGAAAACTACCCCATAAAAATGAAATGTTTAAAGAATCGAGGATGTAGAAATGATTTTCTAAATGGAAATGTGATTTTTAATTCTAATAAACAATGATTTTTTTTGCTGAGAATTTCTTTGTGAAATGATGAGAAAACCGTAGGGACCTTTGGATTATCTCCAGGGTACTAACTCATTCTGCCCCTTCTAAGGTAGTGTAGGCTTGCCTCTTCTCTTGTTTTTCCATCGCTTGATGACTATCTTATCACGACTCCCTTATCGACCAGCTTCTTAATTTTTTAACGAACCCAAATTTCTTAGTATCATGCCCCAGTGCCTCAATGTTTTGAAAGTGATACACATTTATCTCTCTGTTTCCTTTTGCTTCTAGGCAGGTATGGTCTTTAAACTAAGGTCCCGGAGTGCATGTTTGGTTCTCGCTCTGACTGTCATTAAGTCCTCAAAGCTGACCTTCATTTTCTCGAGCATCTTATTAAAGAAGAAATATAAAAGATGGCATAGAAGTCAATTTCCTCTTCATCTACGGGGGTTGCACTTGGGTCACTAAACATAGACACCTCAAAGCACATTCCTTGAAGCTTTCATCAGGTTTCATCTTCGTACCCTAGAGATACCGACGACTTAGTGCTAGGTCCAAAGCACATCATATCACGGTAGGTCCTGCTAGACTGTCGGGGAAGTAGTGGATCGGTAATTTTTCAATGTAGCCCTCCATTTTTTTTTACAGAATATGGTCACACGAATCTTGGGGCATCTTGTTTCGTTATTATGTGGAAATCTTTGGAATCCGGAGGAACGACCAAATCGGGGCTCAAACAGAGTTTTCTTGTATTAAAGGCATCAAACTACTTTTTCTCTCTTTTTCTCTTGAGTCCATCTTTTAACTGCTCGAATCTTGATTTTTGAGTGTGTTCAATTTTTTTATTCACGATAAAACTCTAATTGTTCTTTGGATTACCCCTCAAAAATTTTATGCAAGGTGTAAAATATGTCATGATTGTACAATGTAATGCAATGCAATGCAATGTAATGTAATGCAATGTAATGTAATGCAATGCAATGCATGAATGCAAATGCGGTGTTGATTCTCGAACAGTCCTTAAAAGACTTTCAATCAGTAGAAAAATGTCTGGTTGCAAGAAACTAATAATGAATTACAGTGACATTAGTTTCCTTCGAGATCTTAACTTCGGGAAGCAAAACCTGTGCTCCACGTCTCGACGTCATCTTCAGGATGATGGATGACTTCGTCTTCTCTTCTTATTCTATGGACTCGTGACGTCATGATCTTTATTTTTTTGTGGCTTCTAAAAATAACATCAACAAGTGCAGGCATAATGCATATAAGATCTTTTCTGGGTGCAAACGAATAATACGTCTAAACAGGGATGGATTCTATCGGTCCTAAGGAGTACTTTAAAAATTTTAGGGTTTAAATTAAAATTCTCAAAGATCATTTGGTTTAAAAATTTCCCCATTTTATTATCAAAAATTTTAACTTACTTAAAAATGAAACTTTTAGGTTTCTTTTTGTTATTATTATTCTTCTGAAAGTTTTATGAGAGAAGAAGTTTCAAAGCAAAATAATAATATTTTTATTTTTTTCTTTTTTTGAGTTAAATTAAAATCTAAGAATTTAAAAATGGTCAAATGTGAAGATTTAAAATTGGGGTTCTCATGTCCTGATCAATCTTCTCGCGTCGACGCGTGCCTTATTGTCGCATCGCCTTCTTTCGATTGGCCTTTGCTCGGCCTAACTTGATACTTGTAATATTATCGTTCCCGGCAAAGCGCACTTTTTCTATTTTGAAAGCCTTTTAATGAATTGTTCTTGAATCAACACCATGTCATGATATGCAACATGAATGCAAATAAAGGCGTTGATTCCGCTGGTAATCACCCTTTCGAACGACTTTCATGGGAATTAAAGGGTCCAGATTACAAAAAAGATCCATATTACAAAAGGAGTCCCTATTACAAAAAGAGTCTATTACAAAGTCTTAATTACAAAATAAAGTTCTACACATAATCCCTAGCTCTACCTCCTAGCTCCTTGACAGCTCTGAGCAACTTGATAAACCTTGGTGCTTCTTCCATGTCCGGGGTTACGAAAGGTCAGAGAGTCGTGGCTTCGGTAGCTAAGTCATTCACACACCTTGTAGCTCGTTGTATGTCCACTATTAGGGTCTCGTGTGTATACTTTGGCACTACACGCTTGTTCGGCAAATTGTTACGTCGGATCTGTTGAGTAATCTCTGACCAATGTCACGTGACTGGATCAATGCTGTCCTTCCTAAGACACCTTTTTTCCATGATGAAAGATTTTCTAATCGGGCAAACCACTTGAATCAACGCCTCTATGTAATGTGGATGCAATGATAATGCAACAAAAATATGTGTAAAAATAAAATAAAACAAAAAAAGAAATGAGTTAGTACCAGATAAAAATAATAAATACATAAATAAAAGGACAAATTAAATAAGGTAAATAAACAAAACGACCCTATTTATCTAGTCCAAAACACCTAAGGTTATCCGCATGGCTCTAACAGGGTAGGTTTCTATGTTCTCTACATGCAGTGTTGGTGCTAGGAGGTACCCGAATTGTCCTTGTTGTCTTCTACTAAGAGTAGCAAGGCCCCCGATCATCACCCATTATAGGCTCCTTTCAACCGGGTTCAATTCAGGGGGACCCATTCGCTTATGCCCGTACGAAGGAACGATATCCTTACGAAAGCATAAGGTACTCGAGCCCCGAAGGTACTTGCTAGGCCCATACGGGAGAACGATATCTCCACGAAAGCATTAGCGTTTTCCCCCCACTTAAAAAGACGGGTTTATATGCCATATTTTAAATGCGTTAAAATAAACGCACAATTATGACCGAATGTTAATTTAATAGTCACTTTAATCCGGAACTTCCAATATTAGTAAAGCGGTAATTATTTTAAAAGCTTGACTCTCATTTGTTTTTTAAAAAAAAAACAAAAATTTTCCCTAGCGGAGTCGCTATCTGTAGCGATGTCTTTTTTATCGCTAAAAAAAACGAGGGGTTTTCGAAGGGTGTTTTTGAAAGGTGTTTATGAATTTTTCGGATATAAAATATTTATTCCGTGGGGTTTTTAAAAAAAACCGCATTTTAAAAAAATGGAGTCGCCACCGGCCACTTAGGTAGGCCTGACACCATAAAACCAGAGATTCAAAAAGATTGGGTTCGGAAGTCGGTTACGGATGGGGAAGGATTAGCACCCCCACACCGCCCAAAAATTGGTACTTTAATAATTACCTCTTTATTAATATTAGATTTTCCGGATTAGAGTGACGATTATTTTAAAATTTGGTCATAATTGCGAATTAATTTTAAGGGTCCCGTTATCCGAGTGTAAACGCCCAACCACTATCACTACGCCTGATACTGGCCCCGTTTACGCTCGGATAAAAGGGCACCGCATTGACAATTTATATCTCGATATGCAATCTTAGTGGGCAAAATATAAAACATGGCAAATAATTTAAATGCAATAAATATTAACATAACAAAATACTAATCTAACATAAATAAAATGCTAAACTAAAACATACATATATACATATTAATCTAACTCATAAATAAAAATATATCTAGCATAAACAAAATACTAATATTCATAAATATTAATCTAACATAAAAACAAATTCAACATAAAATACTATTCTAAAACATACATACATAAATATTAATCTAACTCATAAATAAAAACATATCTAACATAAATAAAATATTAATATAAAACACAAATTTAAAACATATTAAATATTAATCTAAAACATAAACATACAAAATAAAAAATAAGACCACAATTTTAAAATAACTAATACTTCATTAAATTATAAAAATTACAACACTAATAAAAAGGGAAGAAAATATACCTAACTAGGAGCTCGAACGACGAACCCCGATTGAACCCCACCAAGATCTACCGCGACCCCTCCAAAAATTTAACTAGATCGGACCTAAAATAAGACCCCGATTGAATGTTGGATCGAACCAACTGGGGCCGAGGGTACTGCCCCCAACCCCGGCCAGCCTTGCGGCCGGCCATGCCCCACGATTTGGGGGGTGCCAATTTCAAAATTGGCATGGATTTCTTTGGCCAAATTGGCCGTCCATTTCCCCTCCAATTTTGGGCGTGTAATTGCTCTTCAATTGGCAGCCTATTTATAGGCCAAAGAGGGTGACGTGGAGCACCCTGCTCCACGCAATTTTCTTCCCTTTTTTTTAATATATATTATTTTTTTTGATTTTTTATATTAATAATTTTATTATTATAATAACACTAATAACACTAAAACCCGGTCAAAAATGAGTGATTACAGGATTACATATAAATCTCTTGGATCATTTATTCCAGTTAAAGCCTCATTCTTGTGCTTAACATGCTTAGACAAAATATTTTTTTCCCTTTATTCTTTAGATCGCTCTAGACTGCCCATTTTTGGGTTTTCACCCAAGAGTTCATTTCCTTTCTTCTATAACTCTGGATCATCTTGCATCTTGGTTGGATACTTGATGATCGATCCTTCAAGTCTCTTTAAAATTGAGGTTCCTTTAAATGGAGATAATCTTTGGGGTCACTTCTTCTAATCCCAATCTTATTCATGTGCTGTGTGGTATGCTCTGATGAAATATCATTCTCTTTCTCTTTGGATCACTATAGACTGCCCATTTTTCGGTTTTCACCCTAGAGTTCATTTCCTTCTTTATAATGTGTACCTGTGGACTATACTGCATCCTGAATAGTATTGATGCACGTTTCTATTCAAAGTAATCAATTCTTCATGTCTTCAAAATTGATATTTACTGAATGGTGGATTCCTCACGTATCTTGTTTTCTCTTTATTGCACTGTTCAACTTAGTGCTCTTATTCTTGATTGCTTCGGCCTTCTGGTTGGTATTTTTCAACTTTTTTGAGCGTAAATCTTCCTTCAACAGTTTCTTTCTGATGATTTTGGTCTTTGTATCCAATGTATCCGATCTCAGTTATTCCTCCTTGGAAATTGGAAGGATGCCATTCATCGTCCCATTCATAGACATCAGGAGAAAGTCTTAATGGGGTAGAAGTTTAGGGTCAACACCCGACTCAAGAATCTTAAACGACAAATGCCTGAGAAATGAATTCACTAAATGGGTCTGCCCATTACCTGAACACTCATTTTGTTCCCTCATTGGCCTAAACAGGTTATCAGATGCTCACATGTGCAATATCCTCACAACATTCAATTCTTTTTGAACATAAGCAACTTGGAATTAATCTATGGATTTGTATCAAATGTATTCTTGCAATTGAAATTCAAGGTCATGATAAAATTATATATACATATACATGTCCTGTAAGAGAAAAGTGTATATGTGTATGGGAGAACAAAAACTACCCCATAACCATGAATAAAATGTTTAAAGAATCAAAGAATGCAAAAATGTTTTCTAAATAAAAATAAAAAGATACGATTTTTCATTCTAACAAAAATAAATAGACATATGTCCTTACAAAATATTCCTACTACTTTAGGGCTTAAGCCGTAGAGTTTGTTTTGTGCATTGTTCCCACAAGGGAAACCAAAATGTAGGGGAAATCAAACTAACATCTTTGCGAAAGGTAAGAAATTCAGGAATATGGACCATCTTATTTTGGCCTTCTTGGCGTGATGCAAACTTGCCCCCATTCTTTTGTTTTCCACTGCTGTATTAAATATTGTGTTAGGACTCCATCGCTAACCAGCTTCTTGATTTCCTCTAGTAATGCTCTACACTTCTTGGTGGCATACCCCGGTGGTCCCATGTGAAAATCACAAGTGTTGCCATGGTCGCAACTGTGGACAGCTGAATTGGGTACTATCTTCATCGGTCTGGGAGTGAGGTAGCAATCTTTCACTAAATGGGGAAATATATCTAAAATATACACTTCAAATACCTCCAAGCCTATGCTTGCCCGAGGAATTTTTCTTGATGGCTCGGAAGAATCGACATTTCTTCTTCTCTTGCGTTTATGAGTGTTTTGGAGACGACACTCATTTACCTCTTTTTTTTCTTTTACTTCCTCATTAGTTTGGTCTTTAGACTTAGATCCTAACTTTCCCATCTGGATAGCGTATTGTACCCTTTCTCCCACTATCATGAAATCCTCAAATCTACTCCCTAATTTCTTGAGCATTATATCGAAGAAAGGAAGGAGAAGTGACACGTGAAACAGATATGTCATTTCCTCTTCAGTTATGGGAAGCTGAACTTGTGCCATCAAACTTCTCCATCTTAGAGCATATTCCTTGAAGCTTTCATTTGGTCTCATCTTTTTTGCTTTGAAGATACTGACGAGTCAGTGCTAAATCTAAGGCATATCTATATTGGCTCAAAAAGGTATTGGCTAAGTCACCCCAGGACCGAATTTGATTTCTGCTCAATCGGTTGTACCAAACTGCAGCAGGTCCCACCAAACTATCACGGAAGTAATGGATCAATAGCTTTTCATTCTTCAAGTAGCCCTCCATCTTTCTGCAGAACATGGTCAAGTGAACCCTCAGACAACTTGTACCGTCGTACTGCACGAATCTGAGAATCTTGAAATCTAAAGGAATGACCAAATCAGGGACTAAAAAAATCTCTTGTATTGAAAACGTCTACTTTTCTTTCTTCTTGAGTTCTTTCTCAAATCTATCTTCTAATTGCTCGAGTCTCCATTTATGTGTCGATTCCATTCATTTTCAATTGGTTCTTGAATTACAGTCATCAAACCTGTAAAATTGTATTGAAATGCATCATAAATGTCTAAAAAGTAAAAGGCAAACAATAAGTATGAACTATCACAATGAATGCAAATGAGGTGTTGATTCACAAACAGTCCTTAGAAAGACATCCATTTAACGGAGAATATGTCTAATTACAAGAAGTTGAAATAACGAATTACAAATGACTGTTAGCTTCTCGTCTTGACATATCGACTTCGTGAAGCAAGGCTCGCACTCCATGTCTTAACGTCGTTTCTGGACTGAAGGGCGATCTCATTGTTCTTTTCTTCTACTGCTCAAAAGGTTCACGTCAATGTAATCTACGTACCCCGGGGCTTTTGGGAAGATTATTAACTTGTGTAGGCAGAATGCAGACAAGAGTCTCTTCTTCATGGACAGATCTTGATAATCCAATTTGAAGTGGCCAATTTAAAAATTTTGAAAATTTTGAAGGCTTAATATAAACTTTTCATAAAATGTATGAGTTTAACTAAAATTTTTGAAAAGAGGAAAAAATTGATACTTATCAAAGCCCATTTTTTAAAAAATATAAAGGGATTTAATTGAAATTATTTAAAATTTTTTGAAATATAATAATAATTTTAAAAATTTTGGATGGGTCAAATTAAAATTTCTAAAATTTTTAAGGGGCTAAATGTGAAAATTTCAAATTTTGGGGGTCGTTGCCCTCACTGGCTTAAATGAGGATCCGCATCTGCATTCAAGATATGTCGTCTCTGCCTTCGACACGTGTCTCACCGTCGGACTGTCTTCTTTCTCCGCTGGTCTTTGTTTGACCCAACTTGATATTGTAGCATTATTGTTCTTGGCATCACAAACTTCTCTCCTATCTTGAATGCCTTATAAATTGGACCGTTTTTAAATCAATACTATGTTATGATGTGATGCTGAAAATTGGGGAAATGAAAGAAAATGGAAAACAAATACCAACAACAAAAATAAGTCAATACGGTAAATAATCAAATAAACAGACTAAATAAATTAAATGAAAACACACACACAATAAATTAAATCAAATTAAAGCACATACATGCCGTATGTAGCAAACAAATTCATAAATATCTCACACAAGGCCTAAAAGGGTTATTGCTAAACAGATAGATCTTCGACATGGCTCTAACAGGTGGGCTCTATGTCTCACTATATGCGGTTAAATTTTAAAGAAAAAATGGTACTCGAACTGTTGCTTGGACATCGATTCGAGGGAATATGATCCTTATACCACACGAGGTTGAAAATCCCACGAAATATAAAGACCAGATTCCGAAAGTGAATTACAATACTATACGAAGGTGAAAACCCCACGAAGCGAAGTACCCATTCTCTCCTAAAGGTTCTAAGACTACTGCATGATGAAAAAAAATGGTAAACAAATAAGGTTAGAAATTAAAAATAAAATTAAATCGAATTTAAATCTTCTTAATAAATACGATACGAACCCGATTAAGGCTTCACTCTCTATTTTCTTTTTTAAAACAAAATTTTGTCCCTAGCGGAGTCGCCATGTTGTAGCGACTAAAAAATCCGAAGTGTCTCACTTTTTATAAAAAAATTGATTAAAGGGAGAATTTGAAAAAGGCTCGTATTTTAAAAATGAATAAAGGAGTTGCTACCGGTCACTTGGATAAGGTAGACCGAAAACCGAGAAAACCCCCCAGAGATTTTAAGTTCTAGAGTCGGTTACGTGTAGGGAAGGGTTAGCACCCCCACCACGCCCAAAAATTGGTACCTAAAGGGTTCATATCATATTTAACTAAGAAAAATTAAAACCTAACTTAATTATTAACCCCTAAAATGCATGAATGCATGAACATGTGAATCGATTATAACCTAACTCGTAACCCACAATACCAAAGGTGATAACGCCCAAAGACTCGGGACGACACTCCCACTAGGATATCGGGACCCCGAGAAGTAAGCTAAACAAGTGCGATAAAAATAAATATGGCGATTAATTATGCATGAATAAATAATAAAGCTAACAATAAATGAATATAAAAAGAAGAAAACATGCTTAACGATAAAAAAAAAAAACAACTTCATGTGAAATATAAAACCGCCATAGAACTATGTATTATAGTTATTACGTTAAACATATGTATATATGTGCGTGTTAAATACGTTAGAAAAATATATATGATAGAGTAAAGAAGTCAAATAATTTAATACATTACATGTATGGAAATATTACTATATTATTGTTAAAAAGGAAGAAGAATAAGAAATATTACTATATTTAATACGCATTTATGATATACCTAAATATTACATAGAGATAAAAGAAGAAAACAAAACAATTAAAACACCCAAAACCCCCCATAAAATGAAAAATGCAAATTAATATGCAGAAAGGGACTGAATTCAAACATTTTAAAAACAAACAGGACTGTGGGAAGGATTTTGACGTGACAGAGGGACTTAAATGACGTAAATAATCCATTTTAAATGTGCGTATAAAACTAAAAAATGAGAAAAAAAAAATCCTATTTGTTAAATATCAAAACCAAACTTAAAGAAGTCTCTGAAATGTTCTTAGAACATTCATCATGTTTTTTTTTATCAAAACTTAGATTTCGACGGAGAACAGCCGCACTAACCACCGCATATCGTCGTCGGCCGTTGCTTCTAGCGTCGGAAAAAAAATCAAAAACCCATTTTCAAAGCCTTTTCTCTTTTAAAACCCAAAAATTAAAACCTTTTTCAAAAATCAAAGGCATTTTCAAAACCCGTAGCCCTTTTTGCTTTAAAAAAAGAAAACTTTACCCTACACCGGTTCACCTTGTTCGGTTTAGAAAAATCAGAGGCTTCTCAGTGTAAAAGAACAAAGGTAGCACCAAGGTAAACCCCAACGCCCTATTCCATTTGTTTTTATGTATTTGTTATGAAAATATGCTAAGAGAAAAAAAAATGAGTACCTTCTCTGAAATCCTCTTTTTTGTTTGTATTGATTATAATCTGAAAAGTGAGTACAATAGATGGTTACATTGCTTTTTATCCGATATTTGTTTACAGAAACAAGCAAAAATTAAGTGGTTGCACTGTGGATGACGATGATATCTGACGTTTCCCCTTCTTTTTTAATATGTTTTTCTACACGGTGGTTGGGAGAGGACGGTGGTCATACGGTGGTGGCGTGAACTCCGGCGATGAGGCCACATGGTGGATGATATTCGGCCAGATGAAATCTGAGGCGTTGGATCGAATTTGATCTAATAGCTGAAATTGCTTGAAGATCAACGACCCTAATTCGATCTGGAGAGTGACGTGACAGCGCTGGATCGTGCCACGTGGCGTGGGGAAGCTTAAGAGTCCATGCGTTGGCTTCATGTGCGCGTGGAAGGCGAAGGGTCCCGAGCATGCATCTCATGCGGCAGATGAAGAGCCTCCTCCATTTAATTTGGAGCGTTGGATCAACTCTGATCCATCGGCTCAAATAGGGCTGCACAAAGAAGATGATGATATTAGATTAGGGTTTTTGATATTTTTTCTAGGGTTTTAGTTATTGGGCTTGGGCAGATTGGGCTTAATGTATAATTAATGGGCTTGTATTTTGAATTTAGGACATTTAATAATAAAAATGGGTCACTATTATTTTTTTAATTGGGTTTCATAATCTGTTTTCCTTTTTTTTTAATTTTTTTAATATATAACATATGTGATAATAATAATAATAATAATAATAATAAAAACTCGTACATATAATAGATAATACATGCAATATACGTACTCACATACCTACATTTAAATATTAATGGCATTAAAATAATAAATAAACCATACATACATGCAAGCAACACATACATATAATATACATACAATCATGCATACACACATATTAATACACCCATATATAATATATATATATATATATATATACACAATACACATACATATACGTACATGATAATAGCATATGTATATATCTAATAATATTAAACATATATATACATAGTTGGACAAAAATGAGTGATTACATTGAGTGACACTCAATTTATTATAGTTTTCTATTTTTTCTTAAAGAGATATGGATTTGAGGAAAGATGTAATTTTTGCATGCATATTAGGAGAGAATCTGAAAATAAAGTTGAATTGACCATGTATTTTTTGGAAGGACACTTCGATCCACCTACCATATTTATTGGGGGTGGGCAAGATCGGGTACTCGGTCAGTTTGCCCTGAATTAGTCCCGGTCTCGATAGCCACTAGTTCTTGAAAACTGGAACCAGTTCCAGTCCCAGTCAAAACGGGTCCCAGATTCTAGGAACTGATCCCGGTACTAGTGGGAATCGATACCAGTATCGGATACCCGGTCAATTGATCTACTATTAAGAAAATTTGGACAACAAGGGGAAAAATCCCAACCACCAATAATAATATTAAATAACAAAGTCAGAATATTGTAGGCTTGAAGGTTGAAGTCTTAAAATGAGTCATACTCATAATATTCATAAATAAAGAGAGAATAAACTAAAGAACTCTAAGTCTACATCCACCAATACATTAGCACAAAGAAGTTCAAGACAATTAATGAGTAAAAGAGCACTCAAAGTCTAAACATTAGGAGTACAAGACATATAAATCAACATAAAAGAGAAGTTTTGCAACAATAAACAAAAGAACTAGCATAAAATCACTCTGATCATCATCTAAAATAACCTGGTTTGAGATAAAATCTTTTAGTACTGTCAAAAAGGAAAAAAAATAGCATAAAATCAGTAAAGAAAAAATGAGGAAATTTATTTAGGGTTTCAGTATTGGGCCTTTAGGTGTGAACAAAGAATTAGTAAAATGGTTTTGGGCTAAAGTGGTCCTAACACACCAGTACCGGGTACCTGGTACGAGTCCCGGTCCCATTGGGTACCCATTGAGTATCGGGTCCAAAAAATTAGGATTCGGTCCCGGTCCCACCGAAATCAGTTTCGGATAAAGATCCACCGAGTTCGACCGAGACCGGTAACCGAATTTTTTTGCCCACCCCTAATATTTACAACTCAAGAGTCAAAACAATGACCTATAATGAGAAAATTGGATTTTAAATCCCTTTAAATTTTATTTTTTAGATCGCATGTTCCTCCCATTCACATCTTTCTTCAAATCCACCATTGTTTCTTTAACTCTCTATTCATTTATCTTCTTCTTCTACCTCCTCTTTCAAGCTCCAAGGAATGTCTATTAACCCCTCAGAGATCATAGTGCTACAAAGAGAAGAAAAGAAAACTTAGATTTTTAATCCAAATTAAGAATAAATTTACTTTCAAATTAGCTGGAAAATAAATTAAAAATAATATATTATTTTATTGAAGAAAAAGAAAAGTCAACATGCCACATTAGTATTCTTTAGCTGCAGTTAATAGGAGTGACCTTATCTAAAGCGAAATAAAAATTCTATGACTATATCACAAGTTTTAAATGTTTGATGACCATACTGAAAGTGCTATAAAAGTTCAGTGACTACCAGTGTAATTTACCCTTTATGAATTTAAACTGGCCCAAATTCTTATTTAATAATAAAAAGAATTTTATTTAATTTAATTATAAATTTATATAAATACTAATATAAAACTATTTTCTAATTTTATTTAAAAAACCAATTTCGAACTTTTAATATTATTTTACCACGAACCAACTCAAATGGACTTCTCCAAAAATACTAAACATGGACCCAGCCAGAGGTGTTCATTTCCGGATATCGGACCAGATCTGATCCAAAAAATTAGATATCTAAAATTTCGGATCGGTAAAATAGCGATCCATATCCGACGAAAAAAATGGATATTGGAATATCAGATATTTCAGATCAAATATTTGGATATTCGATTATCCTAATATATAATTTAATTTAAGTATTTTTTTCAAATTTGACAGTCGTATTTATAAAAAATTAGAATTTTGAATATAATAAGCAACAAATTACTAAATATAGCAAGATTCGCATATATAGAAATTTCGATTTTTCAAATTTTCGGATTTAACAAGCATCCAATTGCTAAACATAACAAGATTCATATTCATGAAAATTTAAAATTTCAGATATTCGAATTTTCGGATAATCTAAAACTTGAATATCGTAATCCGTATCTGATCCGAAAAATTAAAAATAGAATCAGATATTCAAATTTTCAAAACAAATCAACAAATAATCAGATTAAATCGATCGGATCGAATATTTTTACATACCCCTGGACCCAACCCCAAATGATGGACGCCTATAGTATCGTTCAACTATATACAGAAATGCAACAGCACAAAAGGTTCTAGATCTCGAAAACAGAATTTTCATCAATTTTATAAATATAATTCGTCTGATTATTTTTTGTATTTATTTATATGTTTGGTCAATAATTTTATGCTACACATATTAATAAATTTTTCATTGTTTTATTTATTATTTTTTTATTGACAATACGCATGGTATAAAATTATTTGTGGGGTATATAAAGAGACATGGAAAATAAATTTACAAATTTTGTCCTCATATACTTGAAAGCTAAAATTTAAAAAGGGCAAAGAGAACATGTTTTTGCTTTAGAAATGAGCTTTTTTTTCTTTAGTTACAAAGACAGCAACAAAAGCTGTAAAGAAACTAATTTAGAGCTGAAACCGAAGCTTCATTCATATCCTGCTGTAGCACACGCTGCAGTGTCGTCGATGGCCATGGTAAGACCGTGGAACCTAGTGGAGCATTCAGACCTTGCTTAGCAGCAAAATTGGCTATTTGATTTGCCTAGAAAGGAACTTTTAGGTATATGTAATTGTAATCTTTGCACCGGTCTGCAATTTTACATTCGATACGATTATACAATGCAAAAAATCTAATATAATATACAAAAAGCCGTATCGATAGGCAAGGCCGTAGATTCAACTACAATATTGGCCTTGCCCGGATGGTAGTCAGTGACGAGATCATAATCCTTGAGGAGTTCTATCCATCTCCGTTGTCGTAGATTCAACTCCTTTTGGGTCAAGAGATATTTGAGACTTTTGTGATTGGTAAAGTGGTAACATTTCTCTCTATAGAGATAATGTCTCCAAATTTTCAACGCAAAGACAAGTGTAGCCAACTCTAGATCATGAGTGGGATAATTCATTTCATGTGGCTTTAATTGTCTAGAAGCATAAGCAATGACTTTTCCTTCTTGCATTAATACACATCCTAACCCGAGATGCGATGCATCACTGTAAACTGTGTAGTCCTTTCCTGACTCGGGTTGGGTTAGAACTCGTGCATGAGTCAAAACTTGTCTCAATTGATCGAAGCTCCTTTGTTGATCCATAGTCCAAATGAACGGAGCTTCCTTTCTCAACCGCTTAGTCAAAGGAGCAGCTATTATAGAGAATCCCTTGTCGAATCTCCTATAGTAGCCAGTAAGACCAAGGAAACTTCTTACCTCGCCAATGTTCTTCGGTGGATGCCAATCAAGAATGGCTTGAATCTTCTTTGAGTCTACTTGGATGCCCGAAGCTGATACAACGTGCCCAAGGAAGGCAACTTCAGTGAGCCAAAACTCACAATTTAAGAACTTGGCAAATAACTACTTCTCACGGGGGGTTTAAAGCACAATGCGGAGATGATCACGATGTTTCGCTGCATTCTTGGAATAGATTAGGATTTAATCAATGAATACCACTATGAATTTGTCAAGGTAGGGCCTAAAACTCGATTCATCAAATCCATAAAAGCTGCCGGTGCATTAGTTAGTCCAAATGGCATCACCAAGAATTCGTAGTGACCATACCTCATACGAAAGGTAGTTTTAGGAACGTCGCCTTCTTTAGCTCTCATTTAATAATAGCCAAACCTTAAATTAATTTTGGAAAACACAATGGCATCCTTGAGTTGATCGAATAGGTCATTAATCCTTGGCAATAGGTATTTATTCTTGATAGTCACCTTGTTCAACTGCTGGTAATCGATACATAGTCTCATGGAACCATCTTTCTTCTTCACAAAGAGAACCGGAGCTCCCCAAGGTGAGGAACTCGGTTGAATGAAGCCTTTATCAAGCAAATCTTGAACATGGGCTTTCAACTCTTTTAGCTCAATGGCTGTTATTCGATAGGGTGCAATGGAAACTGGAGCAGTTCTAGGTTGTAAGTCGATGCCAAATTCAACCTCACAGGTTAGGGTAAACTCGGGAGTCCATCAGGGAAGACATCAGGAAATTCACACACCGCGTCAATATATGATAGTTGTGGCCCATCCTTAGCTTCTATTGTCAAAGTATACAAGGAAGGATTTCTTGAACTTATCAACACAATGCTCTCCTTGCCAAGGCCTCGGAGATACAATTTTCTTTTGTTACAATCCACCCACGCTTGATGCTCGCTAAGCCAATCTAGACCTAGTATCACATCAAACTCATGGATCGGTAGAGCCAATAAGTTGGCCACAAAAGGAATCCCTTGAATCACTAAAGGGTAATTCTTACACATACAGCTTATAGTGACATAATCACCAACTGGATTAGTTACAAAGATTCTCGATGCTATAGGTTCACTAGTCATCTCATGCTTCTTAACCAGTTCATTACTTATAAAGGAATGTGTAGAGCTAGGGTCAATCAATGTATATAAAGGATGGAGTACAGTTCAATGATACCTGCAATAACATCAGGCTCATCTTCCTCCTCCATACTCCTCACATGATACATCTGAGCAGGAGTCTTGGATTCTTGCTTACTCGGTGCCTTGCCAGAGCCACTGGACATCCCTTGTAGCTCCTGACAAGCCTTGTCTTGACCCTTTACCTCGAAAGGACTAAGTGGGGTTTGCTGTACTTGGCGGTGTAGCCATAGTCTTGCTTGCACCAAGAGGACAATCACAGATAAAATGCCTATGTTCACCACAATAGAAGCACGCTCTAGTCTGTTTACGGCACTGGCCCGCTGGGGGTCGTTTTTGGTAGTAGTTACAAACTGGATTCTGTAAACTCTGATTAGAGCCTCTAGTGCTCTCAACTGAGACCGTCTTAGCAAAAGATTGTGTTATAGTCTGTGGTTTCTCAATGTTCCCAGATTGGGAAGGCTGTGAGTACATGTTCTACTTGAGGCCTTGGTATTTATTCTTCTTGTTCCACCTGAGAGGCCGAGAATCATATCTAAACCTCTTCTCTGCCTTGCTGGATACACCTGATCTCTGTGCCCTTTATGCAGCTTTAGTGGCTTTAACTCGGTTTATGAGGTCTTGGAAGTCGGTGATGCCCAAAGCAGTAAGCATAGGGCGTAACTCATCATTAAGCCCAGTAATGAACACCTTAATTTGTCTTCCTCCTTCTTGATATAATCTGCACCGTATCGACAATACTTATAGAAATCATGGATGTATTGCTCGATAGGTCTACCGCCTTGCTTCAAATGAAGAAAGATACTATGCCTCTCTGCAAGGTAGTATTCACTAACATATTTCTTTCGGAATTCTTAAAGGATGAACCTCCAAGTGACAGTTTCTTCAAGGACGGTGAGAATAGTGGTCTCCCACCACTGAAGTGCTTCATCAGCTAACAATGCAAGGGCGCATTCCAGCTTGTGTTCATTATAACACTGTAATTGCTTGTTCAAAATTCTCAACGTGTTATCTAGCCAGTACTCGGCGATCTCAGGATTGTTATCATCCTGACAAGTACAAGTGTATGCCCGGAGTGATGCCAGCTTATCAATATGGGCTCGAGTATATTGGACAACCGATGGGGTTGGTTGCACTACCGTCTCAGCCCTCATAGATTCCATGAATTGCTTGAACATTTCAGCCATGTTTCGATAACACTCTACTTGCACATTAGGCAACTCCGGCTCGACATTTTGAGGTGGGGGATTAAGTGCGTTCGGAGGGTCTCCTCCCCTTACCTCCTAACCGCGTGTCGAGGAATCGGTAGCGGGTTCATCTATGTGAGCTTCGTTGGTTCTAGACATTTCTATAACATAAAGAGATCGGATTAGTTAACAAGTCACAATATACACAATATATAACTCCTAGGTGGCAAAGTAACACAATGACAATATGATAGACTTTGGTTTAGTCCTAGAATCGACTAAACTCTAGCTCTGATACCACAAATATAACACCCATTTCCAGCCTAGTCGAGAACCAGGTCGGAGAATGATACCAGTAAGCAAAACGGTGATCGATGCAATAAATTTCAATCAATAACTGGTAATTTAATGATATCTCGTTTTATAAACATTGCCAAGGTAAACATTAATCCAATTGTACAATGTGCAACAACAATTCGTCAATTAGGACCAATTTATGACTTTTTTAAGTTCTAGGGACTAATCTGTGAATTTAGTAATTTATGAGTCCTTTCTTACAAATAACTAAATAACGGTGAAATTAAATACAATAATGATGTCTTTGTAAATTTTTAGGCATTTCTGATGTCGATTACTTATCCAATTAGGCCTTACAATATTTAGTGACCATTTTGTAAATGTTACAGAACTGGGTTCAATGACTTTTAACAGAATTAACTACCACCGTATCAATACACCTTGGGTTCGTATTGGTATGGTGTACACAAGTCTGAGGTTTAAATGGAATCAACCAGCTCGTATCGATACTGTAATCACTAATTTTGTTCGGGGTGAACTCGTTTTTATTTTTTTTCTGTTGTTACAATAATGGGCTTATATACTATATAAATAGACATATTGGGCTTTGTTTATCTTTTATTAAAACCTTAAAACCCAATTTTTTTACTAGTGCTATGTTATTATCCATTTGAAAAAACCTAAATATTACTAAGTATTAAATTATTGTTATTACTATCACATTACCTTTTGTTTGTTTTGTTTGTTATTATGTACCATTACTATCTACCATCTTTGCTATCTTTACTATCATATATGGTTATCATTAAAATAAAAAGAACAAAAACATTACTATGTTACATTCAATAAATATATGATTGTTTGTGTGTGGTATATGTAGTATATATGAATATGTTTATATATTATGTAATGGGTGTGTTGCTTGCATGTATTTGTTATATTTTTTTTAGGTGAATATGAATGTGTGTATATATTATCGTGTCACTATTTAAATGTATAATGAGTATTAATGTTTGTTTATATATGTGAGTATACATGTTATTATTATTACAATCATTGTTATTATTATTATTGTTATTATCATCGTTGCTATAGTTACAAAACATTAATGAAATAGATGTATGAAATGGTAGCCCAAATCTATTAGTATATAATCCATATGTTTTAAATAATACAAGCCATATATAAAAATAAATAAATCAGATAAATAAAGCCCAAGTCTGAGTTTAGAGTCCATTTACGATTATTAAAAACCCACAAAAATTATTATTACATCAGACCCATTAAGGCCCTAAACAAAAACCCTAAAGCCTATTTGATCTCCTCCCTTATGCACAACCAAAGGAGAGCCATTGGATCTGATATGATCCAACGACCAAGATTTAAGTTGAGGAGACTCATCAAATTCCACACGCGCCCACGCGCAGGGCCGTTCATCTCCCACACGCGAGACCCTTAAGCTCCCCGTACGCCATATATCACCATCCAATGTTGCCACATCAATTCTCAGATGCCATCTGGACCATCCATTTTGGTGAAATCTCAGCCTTGGATTAAGATCAGATCTAACGACCCAAATTGAATCTCGACAGTTCGGCTCCTACGCGCCGACTTCCCAGCTTCCCCCACGTGCTACATACGCGACCGTTTAGATCTTCCGTTCAATTTTCGGCCGTCCAATTTCTGGTGTGAGCGTGCCTCCCCTCATTATTCGCATAGCCCACAATGGCATGCGTAAAAAAAAGGCAATGGGAAAGTTAGAGCCTTAAATAGCAAAAAACAAAGGAAAGATAACAAAGAAAATTAGGGCAATGACAATCCAAACAAGTCATCAGAAACAATTAATTAAGATTTAGACTAGGCTTGTAATTCAAATCTGTGTATTTAGCTATATAACAAAAGGCCGAACCATTGGCAAATGGGGAATCGATTCTGGATTTTCAATATAATAGAGAACAACAAAGTTTCAGAGGTACCACCACTCTTCTTCTCTTCTTTGAAATACATATATATAGATCTAGGGTTCAAGCATTTTTTACCTTAGTTGTCGACCCTTTTTTCAGGTCGGTTGCTTTCCTCTCCGGTGATAAGTCGTCTGATCTCCGCAAATCTCTGTAGGGTGAACCGGTGGAGGGAGGCAAGCAAAAGAAGGGGTTATCACTTTGGTTTTTAGGCAAATTGTGGTTTTAGGTCGTTTTTGAAAGATCTAAGCCTAGATCTAGGTTTAGATTTGGTTTTGGAGTGGAAATGAGAGTTTTTTTTGGGTATCTTAAGTTTGCGAGCCGCCGGCGAGCGGCGCCCGATGCGGTACAACGATGCCGAAAACTAGAGAATGAGGCAACATTTATCCTAAATGAAGAGAGAATAGAGTGTTTTGATTTTCATTTTGGGAGCAAAATGTTATTCTTTTCCTTTTTTGGTTAAAAAGTTGAGCTTTATACTGGCTCTCACCATTTAAAAAGGGGAAATTGCAAAATAAACCCCTCTGCCCCACTCTAATAGCATCTCTGGTCCTTCTGCGTTTTAAAATAGCCTCCGTGCCCCTTGGATTTTTAAAATGTCTTATAATTTCGTCTGGTCTTCGTTTATTTAAGTTTCAGCATTGCATTTTAGTTTTCTTTGATTTCAGCCCCTGTTTTATGTTTGTATATGTTATAATGTGACCTTTAATATATGTATGTCATATTAGTATGTTAATTGTTATATTTGTTTATGTGTGGAATAATGTATAGTTTTTATATAATATTTGATTTATATAATATGCCTTTTTTATATATGGTTTATATAATATACGATTTATGTATAATATATGGTTTTCTATGCATAATGTGATATACACATATATATATATATACATATGTAATAGGGTATTCCATACAATATATAGTTTTTACATATAATGTAGTCTATGTATGACATGGTTTTTATAACATATAATATATGTAATATAAGGTTTTTCATATAGTATATAATTTGGCATATAATATATAATTTGGCATATAATATATAGTCTTGCATAATATAATATATATAGTTTCATATATATATATAGATAATAAATATGTAGTTCTTATAAAGTATATAATATATAATTTTTATAAGGTATAATATAGCTTTTTAAAGTATTTAATATGTAGTTTTATGTATAATATATGGTTTACATGATATATATATATACATATAATATGGTATTATATTAGTAGTTTGTTTTTATTGTTCATCTTTATTTATCTATACCTTGTGCCTTAGTGCTTTATTATAGTATTTTGCATTCAGAACATAATTTGTTATGCGGTGTCCTTTTATTTGGGAACGAACAAGGCCAGTATCAGTCGTAGTGGTAGTGGCTCGGACGTTCCTTCTCGAATTTGGGGCCCTTAAAATATACTCGTATGCATAACTAAATTTCAGTTAAATCGTCACTTTAAATTCGCAATTTCCAATATTAATGAAGCAGTAATAATTTTGGTACCAATTTTGGGTGATGTGGGGGTGCTCACCCTTTCCCACACGTAACCGACTCCCGAACCTAGGAAATCTCTAGTTACGTTTTCCGGTGTCCGGTCTACCTTACCCAAATGACCGGTGGCGACTCCCATTTTATTTTAAAACACGATTTTAAAAGAATTCCCCTTTTAATAAAATGTTTTCAATAAAAGTAGGAAACCCTCGAACTTCAAACTTCAAAAACGTCGCTACAACATGGCGACTCCGCTGGGGACATTTTTGGTTTTACAAAAAGAGAGTCAGGCCTAAAAAATTTTACATGTTATTTAATATTGGGAGTTGTGAATTAAAGTGACAATTAAGTTGATATTTGCTTATAGATGCGAGTTTATTTTAACGCATTTAAAATCTGACATATAAACTTGTCCGTTTAAGTAGGGGAAAACGCTAGTGCTTTTTTGGGGATATTGTTTCTCCGTATGGGCCTAGTAAGTACCTCCGGAGCTCAATTAGCCTATGTTTTCGTGGAAATATTGTTTCTCCGTATGGACATAGCAAAAGGGTCCCCCTAAATTAAACTCGGTTGAGATGAGCCTATAATGGGTGACGATCGAGGGCCTTGCTACCCTTAGTAGGGGACAAGAAGGACAATTCAGGTACCTTCTAGTACCAAAATTGCATGTAGCGAACATAGAAAACCCACCCCTTTTATAGCCATGCGGTTAACCTAGGTGTTTTAGAAAGGATGTAAATAGAGTTGATTATTTGCTTCGTTAGTTTATCTTTTCATTTTACTGCTTCATTATTTATTGTATCCAATACTAACTTATTTCTTTTGTGTTTGCTTTTTGCTTTTGTTTGGCTTTTACATTCATTTCATGATATAAAGGTGTTTAATTGAGGTGGTTTTCCCGATTAGAGAGCTCTCATTATGGATGAGAGGTTACTTAAGAAGAAAGAAATCAACTCGCAAGTCCGACATTGGTCCGAGGCCAACCAAAGAGTTCAAGGTGACAGTTTGCTGAGTGAGCGCATAGTAGTGGGGTATACTTATGTGAGTCTACAACAAAGTGATTTATACGAGTTAAAAGAAATATGGGAAAGTTAGGATCGAAGATTGAAGAATTTGTTTTGTGAGAATTATGGTGACATAGCCGACTTGATGTATGTCAGAATTAATGAACCTTTGTTCCGAGCCTTATTTGAATGCTGGAATCCTGCATTTTTTTGTTTCACCTTTAATGGGGAAGACATGATGCCCACAATCGAAGAATATACGGCGCACTCCATCACAATAGTGTCAAGAAGGATTGGATCTACTCTAAACACCTGAAGTCTCTGAATTACCCAGCCAAGCTCAAGGATATCGCCGGAATGAGTAAGGATTGGGTGAAATGATTGATTCAGCACAGAGGAGACAGTGTAGCCTTTTCATGGGAATGTATTCAAGATTTAATACCCACACATCTAGATGAGGTTATGAAGATGGACTTGTTTGCTCTGGAATATATGGATTGATCATTTTTTTAGGGTTTTGAATGGCATTGATGTGGCTATTTTAGATGTGCTCGAGTGCTTGAAGAGGAGGGCAAACCCGGTACCGACAATCTTGGCTGAAACTTTCATTTCTCTAAATGCTATCTGAAGGCATGAAGATGAGCATTTTAGATGCTGTGCATAGTTGCTTCAGGTTTGGATCCAAAGTCATTTTTGGGAAACGCCAAAAAGGGTTTTGCCTGGCATTTTGTTTGAGGATTTCTCCCCCTTGCAAGCGTATGTGGCCAAGGAGTGACGAGAAGACATCGAAAAGGTTAAATGGGCTACGATTCTCAAGAATATCCAAGATAGTGATATAGTTTGGCGGGTACCCTGGTTAGGCAGTATCCCTTACTTCTTATATCGGTGTGGAGATTACAATTGGCTGATGCTTCTGGGATTGTATGGAGGGATTGGTTGTGCCCCTTTATTAGTATCTAGGCAATTTGGGTCTCGACAGTTTATTCATGTTACTTCAGGATTGAGCCGTACTGAATTTTCTTTCAAGGGTGAGTTTAAAGAGAAAGTTCAGAATATATCTCGGGCTTGGGATCATTGCTACCGTATAAGGGTCGAGGAAGATCGCACGTGTATTTTCACTCTCGATTACAATTTTTGGAGACATTGGAGGATCAATGATGAGATTCCAAGGCTGGATCAAGGACCAACCATGACATTAGAAGAGCACATGAGGATAGTCCCTTCTGAGGCCGACATTTTGAGGAGTGAGCTCGAAGAGGTTAAGAAAAAGATGGAAGCTTTGCAAACTGAGCATGTGAGCGAGCTCTACAAGGTGAGTTTGGACGTGGACATACGTGATGAGACAATCAAGGACCTAAGGAAAGAAAACGCGGATCTAAAAGAAAGAAATACCATTTACCAAAATGATACTGTCAAGCTTCAAGCTTTGGTACGGAACACCGACCGAAAAAGATTTATAGCAGTTGAGAAAGAAAGAGAAAATGGCCTACGTTTAATTAAGGAAGAAAAAAAAGAAAGGTAGGCAAGAGATTGAGAAAGAAAGGGGAAGCAAAAAGTTGAACATCGAGAACGAGAGAAAAGCCTGTAAGAGAACAATCCATCGGGAAAAAGAGAAAGCTAAGCAAGAGAAGGAAAAAGGTAAACAAGCCGTAAGTTAGGAAAAACAAAATAGTGCTGCGTGGAAGAGAAAAAGCACATGACAACAAGAATCGGCTGGAAGAGATGCAAAATCTGTATAACATTACTTTCGAGAGTTTGAATCACAACCAAGCTCATAATACCCAGTTAGAAGTGAGGATTACGGAGTTGGATCTTTCTCTCTAAGAGTACCGTGATCAGAATGGCTTCTTCGAACTTTAGGCTAGCCAGCAAGAGAATATGACACTTCGGGCCCAAATTGAGACACTAGAGGCTACAGTTTAAGACTACTTGGGTTAGATCTTGGTCCTCGAGGAGGCTGTAGAGGGTGGAGACAATTATTGGCTAAGGCAACTTCGTGATGCCACTAGGATGATTCAAGATCGGGATGACTACAACACAACTTTAATGGTTCAGGTACAAGAAGTAGCCAAACATGTAAGGACTCTAGTCGCGGAAGCCGAAGCTCTTCGCCCTTTTATTGCCTCGGGAATAGACGAAGCACCAAGATTCATTCAACTACTTCGTGCTATCGAAGAACTAGGAGTTAGGGAAGACGCCTATCTATAGGAATTTGCTTTGTCTATTTTGTAACAAAGACCTTTTTATTTTCAATGAAAGTTGTCCTAGGGTGATTACCTATAGAATCAACACCTTTATCTGCATATATTTTCGTACATATATATTTTCATCATCTGTATTGTACATTATATTCCACCGCATATATCATGCATTAATCAATTAATCAATGAAATTAATTGTGAGAAATATCCTGACAGAAAGAAAGTAAAAGTTTAAATCTGTGACCATTTCGTGCTCGTACGGTACCCGCTCACAAACAAGGGCAATAGAAGAAAGGATGGCCAAGGTAGAAAAAGGTCAAAAGGATCTCGAAACACGTTTAGACGGGGTTGAACAAAGCATCAGGGATCAAATCACCAAGTCGCAAGTTTTAGTTGTCACTCAGTTGACCGCTTTGTTAGACAAAAAGCTTGGCAAAGAAGGGGTCTCTATTAACAGCTTGAATGATGAAGGAATGGAAGGGATCACACTTCATGAGAAATCCCAACCAGAAATGCCAAACCTAAAAAAGAAAGTATACATCAATCTTGCAGGAGCGTCTCCTAGCCATCATCACGGAGTTTCTGCAAATCAACTCATTGATGTAGATGTAGGTCTAGATAACGAAGTACCGGATCTAAGCATGATGAATGAGGTAGAGGAGAGGATCGGGGCCGAGGTGGAAAAGAAGTATGAGGAGAGGTTATGTTTCCTTGAAGAAAGGTTCAGGACCTTGCAAGGGATAGATGAGCAAGGGAAAGCTGTTAGTGATTTGAGCCTCGTGGCAGATTTAATGATTCTATCGAAATTCAAAGTTCCTAATTTCGATAAATATGATGGAACCACTTGCCCCTCGGCTCACATTACCATGTATTACCGAAAGATGGTAGCTTTTATCAAAGACGAGAAAATAATCATTCATTATTTTCAAGATAGTTTAACCAGTTATGCAACCCGGTGGTATACTCAACTCAATCGAGTTAATATTAAATCATGGAAGGATATTTCAAAGGCCTTTATAGAACAATACAAACATGTGACCAACATGACACCAAACCGAATCATGTTAGAAGGATGGGACAAAGGTCAAACGAGAGTTTGCTTAGTATGCTCAAAGGTGGCACGATATGGCTGCTCAGATTCAACCACCAATCCCCGAGTATGAGATTACACTGATGTTTGTAAATACTTTAAGGGTCACATTGTTTGACCAATTGATAAACAACACCACCTAAAATTTTACTGACATGGTAAGAATCAGTGAATCAATTGAGATGGCTATAAAGAGTGGGAGAATTGATAGTGGAGAAAATTCCTGAAGGAACTACAAAAGGAAAGATAATGAGGTGAATGCCACAAGCACCTACACTACCCTGAAGAATTTTACTATTTCTCAACCACAAGGCGTAACCGGAGGCAGACAAGGCCCAAACAAGAAAGAGACAAGACCCCTAAAGAAGGAAAATGAGAATATGTCATTCAACCCTCTGCCGGTGTCGTACGCCTAATTATATTCACAACTACACAAGGCTAATTTGGTTAGGCCATATTATGTCACTCTATTTGAACCACCTTACCCCACGTGGTATGATCTTAAGGAAAATTTCGATTATCAAGCCGGCATCCTGGGGCACTCAATTGAAAATTGCATCGCGTTCAAAAAGTTTGCTCAAAACATGATCAAGACTGGGGTATTGCAATTGGATGAACCAAATGTAGGTGTTAACCCGCTACCGAACCATGGAGGTTGTAGTGTGAATACCATCGAAGAGGAATACACTAGGAAGGCAAAAGTGAGTGTGGCTGATATTAAATTCCCTTTGATATGGGTATTCCAACAACTATGCATGACACGCCTAATTGAGAGGGGCATGGAAATAGTACAAGAAGAATGTGGCCCTTACTGTGAATATCACCAAGAGAAGGGACATGAAATCCAGCATTGTGAAGATTTCAAGCAAGTACTTCAAAAGTTGAAGGACAATAAGGAGGTCAAATTCTTCGAAAAGGTCGAAGGAAAGAAGGAATCAGATGTGTGCACGTCGGATGTCTCTAAAGTCCAATACGGGGTAGATAGGCCGTTTAGGATCTTGCTCAAGCCAAGAGAGGAAAGCTGCCTCAAAGAGGAAGTTCTAAGACGGCCCTTAAGCTAGTGATCTCAGATCCAACATCATTTCCTTTCAAAGACACTTGAAAGGTTCCTTGGAGCTATGCCACCAACATGTCAGTACTAGATAGTTTAGAACCACAAGGAAATGAGAAGTCACTCGAAGAGGTGAAGCTAGTACAAGAGGAGGAATCGATAAATTCAAAAGCCGAGACAATGAACGAGGTGAGACACTTTACAAGAAGTGGTAGGTGTTATTCACTGGAGACGTCAAAAGCGGCAGAAGATCCAAAAGACAATGGTAAGGCTGTAAGGACCAAGCCTGAGAAGATGTTTGGGGGAAGAACCTCCTTCAAAGATAAATGAGCCAGTAACAGAAGCACAAGCACAAGAGTTCTTAAGATTCTTGAAGCACAGCGAGTATAACATCGTTGAATAACTCCAGAAACAATAACCCCATATTTCAGTGCTTGAATAGTTGAAATATTGTTAAGCTCCAAAAAACACCGTAGTGTACTATTGAAGGTTTTGAACCAAACTTTCGTCTCAAATGATATTTTAGTGAGTAAGTTGGATCGGATAGTAGGGTATATTACTGCAGATAACTACATCACATTCAGCGATGATGAGATTCCCGAAGGGGGTATGGGATCAACCAAAGCATTGAATATTACAAGCCATTGTAAAGGGCGTGTTCTACAGGGAGTGCTCATTAACAATGGATCTGCCTTGAATGTGTTACCGATGGCGACTCTCCATAGGTTGCCCATCGATAGTTCACACATAAAGCACTGCCATAACTCTGTCAGAGCTTTTGATGGAACCCAAAAGGATGTGATCGGGAAGATCGAAATACCCCTATTAATCAGGCATACCGAGTACATGGTTGAGTTTGTGGTGATGGATATCAGGCCAACTTACAATTGTTTTCTGGGAAAGCCGTGGATTCATTCGGCTGGGGCCGTACCTTCATCACTGCACCAAAAATTAAAATTCATCATCAAAGGAAAGTTGGTGAGCATAGAAGCTAAGCAAGACATTATCGCCTCCGTAACAACCGATGCTCCTTACATCTAAGCGGACGAGGAGGCCATTGAGTGCTCCTTTAGAGCTCTAGAATTCGTGAATGCTGTCTTTGTGGCGGAAGGAAATAAGATCATGTGCCTTAGACTGTCCAATTGTACCAAGATGACGGTTTGGGAGACTTTGGGATGAGAAGCCAAGAAAGAAAAAGGGTATTGGAAAGAGCCTCCAAGGTTGTTTGCGAGCCAAAAGCATAATCAACAAGAAGGACCGGTTCAGACTCGGTTACAATCCCAATTTTCTACAAAAGAAGCTAGAATGGAAAAAGAGAGAAGAGCAAAGGAATGCCATATTCAGGGGCGAAGATATTCTGTGGGAACCATTAACTTACTCCAACATGAAGGATATTTTCTTATCTTGCGGGATAATCAATGTCGAACAGAAGGTGCATGAGGCAAATCTGGAAAGTGACAAACTCAAGGAGGAAGAAAGTTTCAACGAGGCGCTAAAAGGGATGGATGTTAATATGATAACCGACAGAGAAAAGAATGGCAAGTTTCTGTCTGGAATTCGCCTTTGCTTCCCAGAAGAGAAACTCAAAAATTGGACCAGTGTGGACCTATCTGTAGTTTTTAAGTCTGAATCAGAGTAATGCTCAGAACCAACCCTACTTGCTTTTGCCTACGAGTAGTAGGGATCTTTTGTAAAAGGGCTTCTATGTTAACTTGTTTGCTTTCAATGAAAAAGGATGCTTTCCATATTTTCTCAAATGGCAAACATCATATTTATTGTATTCTTTTATTATGTTTATTATTTATTATTTCATTCATTCCATATTCATTTCTCTTCCCAATACCTATTCATTTCTAAAACTGTTTCAGGGTCCCTGTTATTAACTGTATGAATAACTCTGAATCTGATCCCAAGATAGATTTTGAGCAACCTTTATACCTGGAAGAAATCGATGAAGGAGTAGATGAGTTAGAATGTGAAGTCCCGGATGAAGTGCTCAGGTTAATAGAAAGTGAGGAAAAGCATATCCTACCCTACCAAGAAGAGGTGGAAATCCTCAATTTGGGTACGATAAAGAAATGAGAGAAGTGAAAATTGGCACCAATATCTCACCCAATACTAGGCACGAGTTGATAAATCTGTTATCAGAGTTCAAAGACATCTTTTCTTGGACTTATCAAGATATGTCAGGGTTAGACACAGACATTGTGGTACACAAGCTACCGATAAGGTCAGAATACAATCCGGTTCAGCAAAAGTTAAGAAGAATAAGGACAGACATGCTGCTAAAAGTCTGTGAGGAAGTGAAAAACAATATGAAGCTAGTTTTCTAAAGGTTGCCAAATAACCAGAGTGGGTGGAAAATATAGTCCCGGTGCCTAAGAAAGATGGGAAAGTTCAAATGTGCATGGACTATAGAGATCTCAATAGGGCAAGCCCTAAGGATAATTTTCCCTTACCCCATATTGACACTTTGGTCGACAACACCGTGGGGTATTTGTGGTTCTCTTTTATGGACGGTTTCTCAGGGTAAAACCAAATAAATATGCATCCCGAAAGCATGGAGAAGACAACATTTGTAACCATGTGGGGCATGTTTTGTTACAAGGTGATGTCATTTGGGCTAAAAATTGCTGGGGCGACTTATAAAAGAGCCATGGTGACCCTCTTCCACGACATGATGCACAAAGAAATTGAAGTGTATGTGGATGACATGATTGCCAAGTCACGAACTGAAGAGGACCATATTCAAAACTTGAGAAAGTACCAATTAAAGCTCAACCCGGCCAAATGCACCTTCGCTGTCACATCTGAAAAGCTCTTAGGTTTTATGGTTAGATGAAAAGGGATCGAGATTGACCCCGATAAAGTAAAAGCTATTCAAGATCTCCATCTACCTTAGACATAAAAAGAAGTTTAGGGTTTCTTAGGGAGGTTAAATTATATATCCCGGTTCATTTCTTAGTTAACCAAAAAATGTGACATTGTCTTTAGATTGCTTTGGAAGAATAACCTGAGGTTAAATTATAGTGTCAGGAGGCTCTAGACAAGATCAAGAAGTATTTGACTAATGCTCTGATCTTGGTGGCACCTGTGCCAGATAGACCATTAATCCTGTACTTAATAGTCTTTGAAAATTCGATGGGTTGTGTGTTAGGGTAACATGACGAGTCTAGAAGAAAAGAAAAGGCTATCTACTATTTGAGCAAGAATTTCGTCGATTGTGAAACTCGGTACCCACCAATTCAAAAATTGTGTTGTGCACTAGTATGGGCTACCAAAAGGCTCAGGCAGTACATGTTGTACCACACCACTTGGCTGATATCCAAGTTGGATCCGCTAAAATTTTTGATGGAAGTGCCAGCATTAACCGGGAAAATGGCTCATTGGCAAATGCTTTTGTTTGAATACGACATTGTCTATATACGTCAGAAGGCAATAAAAGGAAGCGCTATAGCAGTCTTCCTTGCCAGTCATGCTTTGGGCGATTATGAATCCTTGAACTTTAATTTTCCTGACAAAGACTTGATGTGCATAACCGTGGAAGAAAATGCTACTTCAGAAGAAAGGTCGTGGAAGCTTTATTTCGATGGGGTATGCAATGCCTTAGGTTATGGCATAGAGGCGGTGTTAATCTCTCCAGAAAATGTCTACTATCCTTTCACAAGTAGGTTGGAATTCTTTTGCACAAACAATATAGCTAGATATGAGGCTTGTGTCATGGGCTTACGTGCGGCCATTGGAAGAAAAGTCAAGGTGCTTCAAGTTTTTGGAGATTCATCTTTGGTTGTTTATCAACTATGAAAAGAATGGGAAATAAGAGACTTGAAATTGGTCAAGTATTATGATATGATCCAAGAGTTGGTTAAAAACTTTGAGAAGATCAGCTTTGCTTACCTCCCAAGGGAAGACAATCAGATGGCAGATGCTTTGGAAACCTTGGCTGCAATGTTTGAGGCGAGCACCAAAGCAGAAATAAAGCCAATTGAGATGCCAATTTTTGAAATACCAGCTCATTGCTATAACTTGGAAGAAGAGGTAGATGGCAACCCATGGTACTATGATGTCCTTCAATATATCAAGTTTCAGACCTACCCCGATGTGGCCAATGAAAACGACAAAAGGACCATTAGGAGGATGGCAGCAGGATATGTTCTAGATGGGGAGATTTTATACAAAAGAGGAAAAGATCAAATTTTGTTAAGATGTGATGATGCACGAGAAGCTAAAAGAATCTTAGCCGAGGTACATGACGGGTTATGTGGGACACATGCCAACGGTTTCTCAATGGCTCAAAAAATTATGAGATACTGTTACTTTTGGTCAACTATGGAAGGGGATTGTATCGACTATGCAAAAATGTTCCACAAATGCCAGATATATGCCGATAGGATCCATTCCCCACCCTTACCATTGCACACCATGAATTCGCCATGGCTGTTTGCTGTATGGGGGATGGATGTCATTGGTCAATTCACCCAAAGGCGTCTAATGGACATCATTTTTTGGTAGTCATCGACTATTTCACTAAATGGGTGGAAGCAGCTTCCTATGCCAATATCACAAGAATGATGATTTGCAAGTTCTTGAAGAAAGAAATAATTTGCCGGTATGGTTTTCCAAAAAAGATCATCACCGACAATGCTTCTAACCTGAACAACAAGTTGATGACTGATGTGTGTAAGAAATTCAACATAATGCATCATAATTCCACCATCTATCGTCTCAAGATGAATGGAGCAGTAGAAGCGGCAAAAAAAATATCAAGAAGATCATTTTGAAAATGACTGATACTTTTAAAATTGGCATAAAAAGTTGTCGTTTGCCCTGCTCGCTTACCGGACGTCTGTACGTACGTCAACGGGGGCAACACCTTATTCCTTGGTTTATGGTATGAAAGCGATTCTACCTATGGAAGTGAAGATTCCGTCACTACGGATATTGAATGAGGTAAAGTTGGAAGAGGTCGAGTGGGTACAATCACGGTTTGATCAGTTGAATCTCATTGAAGAGAAGAGACTAAAGGCCATTTTCCATGGTTAGATAAACCAAAAGAGAATGATGCGAGCTTACGGCAAGAATGTTCACCCAAGGGAATTCCAAGAAGGAGATCAAGTGCTTAAAAGGATTTTACAGATTCAAAAAGATTTCCGAGGAAAATGGATGCCTACGTCGTTAAAAAGGCCTTTTGGGGGGAACATTGATTTTAACGGAAATGGATGGGAATGAGTTAAGCAATCCAGTGAACTCAGACTTGGTAAAGAAATACTATGCGTAAAAAGAGAGAAAGTAAAAAAAAGAAGAAAATGAAAAAGAAAAGAAGAAAAAAGAAGAAGAAAAGAAAGAAAGAAAGAAAAAGGGAAGGTTTGAGGTGAAAACCCGAAGAGGGCGTCTTGAAACAAAAAGGAGGGTCTGAGTTGAAAACCTAAAAGGGCGGCCCAGACAAGCCTTCAAGATTAGGCATCCAACATGCAAGATCTCCTAGGATATCAGATGCTTCAGTGAAGAACCTCAAGCGAGCAATCTGTTTCGGTAGATGGGCTCTCGAATCATTCATACAGTCGATGTTCGGGACATTGCATCGTGCATTTTTTACCTTTTCTTCCATGTTTGCCATGACTTTTAAATTATTCCAAAATTTCAAATATTAATGAAGTATTACTTTGAGCCTTCTCTTATATCTTCTACTTAACATCCTACAAGTAGGTTAATATAGATTCATGATAGGCAAAAGATTTCTGGGTATTGCTGTGTTCTGACCTTTTCAGCTACACTTGGTCCTAGGGCAGAAATGAATCTCAAGATTTTCCTATGAACCGAGGTCCAAGCGAATGGAAAACTTCAAGCAATGAGACAGTTAAAGCAAAAAGCTTGCTAAGACAAAGTAATTTCAAAGTGAAAACTTAAAAAGGCACTGTAAAAAAAGGGAAGAAAGAATAAAAGAAGAAAAAAAAGAAAAAATATATAATGATAAACAAAAAAAAGGAAAGGAAAGGAGGGTAAAACAAAGAAAAAAAACAAAAAGAGAAAAAAAATGAGAAAGAAAGAAAGGATAAAAATTTTGAGGTGACACTAAAAAGAAAAACGAAGACCTGAATAGGCACTTTGGAAAATATGGTCGAGGATTTGAGAAAAGAAGGTTGAGATGGTTGAGCCTAAACATTAGAGGGGATACCGTTAGCGCAAGGAATCGAGAAGAAGAAGAAGAAAGAAACAAGAGAACGATCAAAGAAAGGTCGACCGACACGAAAAGGCGTTCGCGTAACGACACCGTTATTCATGCATCATGTGTAGATAGGCATCCCTAGGTTAGGTGCATGCTAATACATATCATCAAAACGCTATGTTTGTTTTGACAGGTGTTTTCTATGCCGCTAAAATGAGAAAGCAAGATATTACCGTCTAGTCTACCAGCCTTTAGTCTCTTGGGAAGCAGTGGAGAAATTCTTGGTACTCGAGGCATCAAAAAGCGGAGTACCATCCCAACATTGAGTATAGGGAAAACTTGAAGATTTCAAAGCGATGAGTTTTGTATAGAAGAAGCTCATAAGCAAAAGAGGTCTCATATAGAAAGGACTTGCAGCTTTAGGATCTCGGAAACGAAAGGTTCTATGTAGAAGGAACTTGTAGATCTGAGGCTTTGAATGAGAAGAGGAGAGAAGTTCTATAGAGGAAGAACTTGCAATTCGAAGAATTGGCTAGAGAGGAAGAGTTCTATGTAGAAAGAACTTACGGTTTCAAGACTTCAAAGAGAGAGAAACGAACAGTTCTATATAGGAAGAACTCGTCGCTTCAAACTCTCAAACAGGAAGTGGGACAAAATTAGTGCTTATGGTCTTTGCTCTATCCTTGTTTTACTAGAATGGGCAAAGAGGGGCAGTTGTAATAACTAATTTTGTTCGGGGTGAACCCATTTTTATTTTCGTTTTTCTATTATTACAATAATAGGCTTATATACTATATAAATAGACATATTGGGCTTTGTTTTTCTTTTATTAAAACCCAAAAAAAATTACTAGTGCTATGTTATTATCCATTTGACAAAACCTAAATATTACTAAGTATTACATTATTGTTATTACTATCACATTACCTTTTGTTTGTTATTATGTAATGGGTGTGTTGCTTGCATGTATTTGTTATCTTTTTTTAGGTGAATATGTATGTGTGTGTATATTATCGTGTCACTATTTAAATGTATAATGAGTATTAATGTTTGTTTATATATGTGAGTATACATGTTATTATCATTACTATCATTGTTACTATTATTATTGTTATTATCATCTTTGCTATAGTTACAAAACATTAATGAAATAGATGTATGAAATGGCAGCCCAAATCTAGTATATAATCTATATGTTTTAAATAATACAAGCCAATATATAAAAAATAAATAAATTAGATAAATAAAGCCCAAGTGTGAGTTTAGAGTCCATTTACAATTATTAAAAACCTACAAAAATTATTATTACATCAGGCCCATTAAGGCCCTAAACATAAACCCTATCTGATCTCCTCCCTTATGCGCAGCCAAAGGAGAGCTGATCCAACAACCAAGATTGAAGCTGAGGAGGCTCATCAAATTCCACACACGCCCACGTGCCGGGCAGTTCACCTCCTACGCACGCGTGCAGCCCACGGACGAGACCCTTCAGCTCCCCCGTGCGCCACGTGTCACCATCCAATGTTGCCCGTCAGCTCTCAGATGCCATTTGGACCATCCATATTGGTGAAATCTTAGCCGTTGGATCAAGATCGGATCCAACGGCCCAGATTGAATCTCGACCATTCAACTCCCACGCGCCCACGTACCAACTTCCCAGCTTCCCCCACGCGCCATAGACGCGACCGTTCAGATATTCCATCTGATTTTTGGCCGTCTAATTTCTGGTGTGAGCGTGCCTCCCCTCATCATTCGCATAGCCCACAATGGCATGCATGCAAAAAAAGGCAATGGGAAAGTTAGAGCCCGAAATAGCAAAAAACAAAGGAAAGATAACAACGAAAATCATGGCGATGGCTATCCAAACAAGTCATCAGAAACAATTGATTAAGATTTAGACTAGGCATGTAATTCAAATCTGTGTATTCAGCTATATAACAAAGGGCCGAACCATTGTAAAAGGGGGATCGATTCTGGATTTTCAATATAATAGTGAACAACAAAGTTTCAGAGGTACCATCACTCTTTAAAAAAGGGGAAATTGCGTAATAAACCCCTCCGCCCCACTCTAATCGCAACCCTGGTCCTTTTGCATTTTAAAATAGCCTCTGTGCCCCCTGGATTTTTAAAATGTCTTATGATTTCGTCTGAGTCTTCGTTTCTTTAAGTTTCAGCATTGCATTTTAGTTTTCTTTGATTTCAGCCCTTATTTTATGTTTGTATATGTTATAATGCGACCTTTAATGTATGTATGTCATATTAGTATGTTAATTGTTATATTTGTTTATGTGTAGTATAATGTATAGTTTTTATATAATATTTAATTTATATAATATACTTTTTATATATGGTTTATATAATATATGATTTATATATAATATATGATTTTCTATGCATAATGTGATATACACATATATATACATATGTAATACGGTATTCTATACAATATATAGTTTTTATATATAATGTAGTCTATGTATGACATGGTTTTTATAACATATAATATATGTAATATAAGGTTTTTCATATAGTATATAATTTGGCATATAATATATAGTCTTTCATAATATAATATATATAGTTTTTTATATACTACATAACATATAGTTTCATATATATATAATAAATATCTAGTTCTTACAAAGTATATAATATGTAGTTTTATATATATTATATAGTTTACATGATATATATATACATATAATATGGTATTATTA
Organism: Hibiscus mutabilis; assembly: GCA_019671005.1. Lineage (NCBI taxonomy): Eukaryota > Viridiplantae > Streptophyta > Magnoliopsida > Malvales > Malvaceae > Hibiscus > Hibiscus mutabilis. Next base: position 30,195,196 of record CM033715.1, read on the forward strand.
GTAGTTTCTTTTAAATGTTGATCTTTATTTATCTATACCTTGTGCCTTAGTGCTTTATTATATTATTTTGCATTCGGAACATAATTTGTTATGCGGTGTCCTTTTATTCGGGAACGAATGAGGTCAGTACCAGTCGTAGTGGTAGTGGCTTGGACGTTCCTTCTCGAATATTGGGGCCCTTAAAATATACTCGCCTGTATAATCAAATTTTAGATAAATCATCACATTAAATTCGCAATTTCCAATATTAATGAACCAGTAATAATTTTGGTACCAATTTTGGGCGATGTGGGGGTGCTCGCCCTTCTCCACATGTAACCGACTCTCGAACCTAGAAAATCTCTGGTTATGTTTTATGGTGTCCGGTCTACCTTACCCAAATGACCGGTGGTGACTCTCATTTCATTTAAAAACACAATTTTAAAAGAATTCCCCTTTCAATAAAATGTTTTCAATAAAAGTCAGAAACCCTCGAACTTCAAAAACATCGCTACAGATACGTTTAGGGCCGTATCGATACCTCATTCAAGGATGACAATCCAATTCCTAGGAATTCAAGAAGCGGTACCGCTTGACCTGTATCGATACAGGTTGACTAATGTTGACTTTGACCATGACTTGTTTCGATATGCCCTAAGGTCGTATCGATGCAATTAATTTCATAGATCTCACTGCCAGGATCCATATCGATACCCTTAGGCTTGTATCGATACCCTGTGATGAACTTCACTTTCCCAGGCTAAATAGGCAAGGCCGTATCGATATGACATGACCTGTATCGGTACGCCATGCATGTAATGTCAGTTTCTTATCTGGTTTTTAGTCCATTTGACCTAGTAAATGATGTCCAAATGCAATGAAACTTTTCCAACCATATTACAAAACTACAATCTACTTGCATGCCAAATTTTAAGGTCATCTAAATCCGATTACTAGGTTTTTACCTTTTAGTGCCCATTATGCATTTTTAGCCATATGTTCACTATGCGAAAGGGGTCATTTTGGGCCTTAAACACTTTCACAAACCATGCTTAACACATACATACCAAAAGGGGCACAAAAGACTATTTCGACTACTTTGCCACCATTCTAGGAGTTCATAGGGACAAAACACATTACTTGTGACTTGAGGTGACTTGTCAACAACGACCAAACTTTCGATCTTCCACGAAAAAATCCTTAAATCTGAAATGTATGAAATGAAATGCATTAGGCATACTTTCCCTAGTGAGGTAGTCACAAATAAATGCTATATCAATGAAATGCATCCCAGTTCATATCTTAGCAATGACAATGCAGTAGTTCAATAGAAACAATGCAAAGAACATGTTCAATAACAATAAATCCATAATTTATCAATAACCCTTGGATCGATTCGGGATAGTGAATACACGAATTCCTACGCCTCGCCAAATTAATGAATGATCTAGTTCCTCTGCCTCGCCAAATCAATATAGGCCGTAGCCCTAGGACCATAGTCCACTCGTACACCGAGCTCATGAATTTTATGGCCTGCCAATTGTATCCAATGTCATTCGAATCCAAGGTCCAGTGACAATATCAATGATCGGTGTTCAATAGCAATGACAATATTCAATATATACAATAGCTTTATCAATAAGCAATGATTCAATATCAATGTCTAATAATAGTATCAATGTCGATAGCAATATTTCAATGATCTCAATGACAATATTTATAGCCGATGGTTCATTTTTAATGTTTTGATAACAATAACGATGTTGACATCAATGATCAATGACAATGGCTATGTCCATGCTATATCAATGCTCTATATCAATATCCTATACTTTCATGATTCAATGGTGATGGCGATGATAATGGCAGTAACAATACTCAATGACAACAACAATATCTATGTCTGATGTTCAATAACGATGACGATGACATTGACAATGCTTAATCCTCGATGTGATAACTTACTAGTACTTACCACAACATCCAATAAGTGGTTCGATACAATAACCCTTTACAACAAGGTTAGCAATGGAAAATTTTAATAACAATATAATCGGGAAAGGCACCTAGCCTAATCCCGAGACTCCGGCTACACTCACCTCGATAATCCGAAGCTTCCAAGGCTCCTGGATAGCAACCCCTTTGTTCCTAGCCCTTGGTGAGGTTGATGGATGTTCTTTATCAACTTCTTGAGCTAAGAAATCAATAGGATTGGTTTAGAAACAATATCTCGACATCGAAATCAAAATCAAAAACTAAACTTGAAATTGCCATTAGCTATCAAGATGACCATGGATAGGAAAACCCTAATTAGGGATTAAGCTTGATATATCCATGGATTTCATTAGTTGTTTGGGGACTATAGCTTACCCAATTACTAGCAATATTCCGATATCAAAGAATCAATGAAAAACCAAGCTTGAGCTTGGACTCCAATGGAGGTGTGTGCTTAGGTAGGGGACGATGGATCTTAGTGAGGTGCTTGCTTGATGAAATATCGGGTAAGTTTACTATCCTTATTTCTTTTTCCTTTTTAATCAAAAGCTTAGGAGTTTTCCTTATGATGAAGCAACTTCATCAGATCATTCCACGGTGAGTGATTATAATTTGAGGAGGGGCTAATCACAAGATTAGTCCCTCAACTCTCTATTTCTTGTACTTTTATCCCTAAACTTGCACTTCTTACAATTTAACCACTAAACAGGTTTCCAATTTATTCGATAGGGTCCTTATACAATAATTCAACTCAATTAGAGTCCAATATCAGTACAATAGACCTCATGGCTAAAATCAATACAATATTTGGACTGCTCCGATGTAGGGTTTTCGATCGCCGAAATCCAAATCCGACTAGGCCGGATTTCGGGGTGTTCACGGCGTATAGTTCTAGTGAGAAGCACACTTATGGTGTGGGTAAAATGAGATAAACTTTACATAATTTTTTATTTAGTTGGTAAGAATTTTAGTAACTACACAAATTCTTACAATCTATACAAAGGTAAGAATGTAGGTTATAATATAAGAATGTGTGTAGCTACACAAATTCTTACCTAAGGCGAAATCTATACAATTTCTTACATAGTTGATAAGAATTTATGTAATTACACAAATTCTTACCTAAGGCAAAATCTATACAATTTCTTACCTAGTTGATAAGAATTTATATAATTACATGAATTCTACCGAAATCCTTATGTAATCTTATACAAATTCTTACTATTTTTTGTAATAATTTATGTCGGTCGTATTTCAATTAAACTTTCCATGGCACGATTCAGTGCGCGCCGCCTCAAAAAGTAAACGTTTCAATAAAAAAAAAACCATTTTTCATCGTAAACAATAATAACACCCCAACAAAGGCCCTTTGCAAATTGACACGTAACTATACGAAGGGTGCTTGTTGAAGGACAGCAATTTTAGCAATTGAAATTAGGATAAACTATATCGGTGACCATCAAACTATTTAGAGATACTTATTTTGACAATCGAACTAGGTAATTCGTCAATCAGACCATTAAACTTATTAAATTGACCTATTTTGACCATCGCCGTTAAAAAAATAACGAATGAGTGACGTGACAAGTTAATAGAAATTTGTAAAATTACACATTTGGTCCATATTATTTACTTATTATATTAATTTGATCTTAATTTTAATTTAATTAAATAAAATTAGTAAACCAATCAAATGATGACACGTGTCATCACCCAATTGAATAAATTTACTTAATTTTTTATTTATTTTTATTTAATATATTTTTCCTCCAATCATGTCACCACCCGGTTAAAGGAAAATTGAAAATGGATGGAATGGCCTTGGGGGAATCAAAATTGGGACCAATAGGTATTATACCCACATCTTTACCACTACACGTGTAACAAAATGCACCATTTTATATACATATCTTATAATGCAGTGAATGTTAGGGAAAAAAAGTAAAAATGGTTGAAAGGTGACTCGAACCTAAATCACTTGAGATGCATAAAATCACACAAACCACCAAATCAAATCAAGTAATTAATTAAAAATGAAAACATTTGAATATTTTAAATTGATATTTTTCTTTTAAATCGAATATTTAATATTTTAATAAATACTCAATTTAATTTTTTTGAATAGATATACTCGATTTAATTTAAATATGAAAAAGAAAAAATATTCGAATATTTTACCGTATATTCAAATATTTAATATTTTAATAAATACTCGATTTAATTTAAATATGAAAAAGAAAAAATATTCGAATATTTTATTTTTTTTCATATTTAAATTAAATAGAGTATTTACTAAAATATTAAATATTCAAATATGTGATAAAATATTCGAATATTTTTTTATTTTTTATATTTAAATTAAATCGAGTATTTATTAAAATATTAAATATTCGATTTAAAAGAAAAAAAATCAATTTAAAATATTTAATTGTTTTTATTTTTAATTAATTACTTGATTTGATTTGGTGGTTTGTGTGATTTTATACATCCTAAGTTATTTAGGTTCGAGTCACCTTTCAACTATTTTTACTTTTTCCCCCTAACATTTACTGTATTATAAAATATGTATATAAAATGATACAGTGGTAAAGATATGAGTATAATACTCGTCGGTCCCAGTTTTGATTCCTCCTAAGGCCATTCCATCCATTTTCAATTTTCTTTTAACCAAGTTGTGACACCTAATTGGAGGGGAAATATATTAAATATTAAATAAAAATAAGTTAAAAATTAAGTAAATTTATCCAATTGTGTGATGACATGTGTCATCACCTGATTGGTTGATTGATTTATTTAATTAAATTAAAATTATGACCAAATGTGTAATTTTACAAATTTTCGCTAATTGCCATGTTACCCCTCCGTCACCCATCCGTTAGTTTTTTAACGACGGTGGTCAAAATAGGTTAATTTAATAAATTTGGTAGTTTGATTAACGAGTTCTCTAGTTCGGTGGTCAATATAGATATTCTCAAATGGTTCGGTAGTCACTGGTATAATTTACCTTTAAAATTAAAGAGAAGACACAGGAACTTAGCTTTCAGGACAAAGCAAGGCCAGCACCTATCAAAAGTATCCAAAAAGCTTTATACAAGTCAAATTTTGAATAATTTGTTTCATGAATTTAAAACTGGCCCAAATTTGAATAAATTATTCGATATTTCTTTAAGTGGAATTATGCGATATTTTTAAATAATCATTAACGAGAAAATTACGAACACACGTGGGTTCGATATAAACCAAAGCAAAAATAGGATTCATTCCCACAAATTATGTTGAAAATCCATAGCCTAATTCCGTATTTGAATTGAACGACAGCTCATTTTTTATTAAATCAAGAAATATTACATTTTAAGTATAAAATAATATAACATAAACATATTTCTATAAACATCTTTAATTACTACGGGAGTTAGTGGATCTAGGCCTCCCACCTTTTTAGCAAACCCTCTTACCAATAAGCAGAGGCTTTTGTAATTAAAATCATATGAAAATATTTTTATTAAATTTAAGCAAAATGGTATTTGAACAATTCATCAATCATATGAAAATATTTGAACAGTTCATTATAATTAGGAAGGATTAAAGCTAGAGCTGTCAAACTGACTTGAAATTTAAATCGATTTTATTTGATCCGAAATTCGATATTGATCCAAATATAATGATTCGAAACTCGAAACAAACTGAATCGAACTAAAATCGACCTGATTTTTAGTTGAACCGATATGGACCAAATCTGATTTTCAACCGAACCGAACGAACCCGAACTGACTTTCAAGCGAACCGAATGGACTCGAATCGATTTCATCCGAATCGAAAGTAACTCGAACTGAAGGCAACCCGAAATAAAGAAAAGATATTAAAAGAAATAATGAAAGATTTGATGTGAACCGTCGCACAACTCACCAAAAAGTTAAATATATTGGCTTTATAAAGCTATATATGGGTTTAAAAAACTGATCTGGCCTGAAAACTTGACAGAAAAATATCGATTTCTTATTGAATCGATCTTGACCCGAACCGAAATCAACCGACCCGAAAAACAACCGATTCGATGTGACCTGATACCCGACCTAAATCACTATAGACACGGATTAAAACCGAACCGGACCAGAGCTGACCCGAAATGAATCGAAATCGAATAGAATCAAAATCGAACTTGACCAGAATCAAAATGACCTGAACTGAACACGATACAAACGACACATTTGCCGCCTCTAATTAAAGCCATTCTGTCATATCAAAGATTGCAATTAACGACGAAAAAAAACCTCCTTTATAATTATAATTAAACAAATAAATAAAACATTGATGCTCTAAAAAAATCCACCAATGCATCACACCTAGATATCATGTCTGCCACCTTGTATTAAAATAAAACTAGTGACTTGTATGTGTAATTATTATATGTTGCGTTCAATATTATCATATCTTTATATATGTTACGTTATTCTAAACGATCTATTCAAATAATTCCTTAAAATCATGTCTCAATATTCAAATGTTAAATATAAATACATTAAACATTCATCCTTGAAAAAGTGTCGATGTAATATATACATAGTTTAATTATTATATATGTATGATATAACATTAACAGTAGAATAGGAATATTAGAAAGACAAAGATAATAAAATTAAACAAGTGTATAAAAAATTACAATATAAAAATGCATTATTAACTTGATAAATTATTATTTAAAAAACAAACAAACTAAGGGTCAAATGTGAGATGGAGAAAGATAGGGAATATGGAGTATATTTATAGCAAGCGGGCAGGCTCAGCTAGATCCGATAAATTTGACCAAAGACCCGATAATCGAACTGATTTACTTGAATTAAGACTCGAAATTGACCCGAATATGATGACACAAATTTGATCTGAAACTCAAAATAAATTGAATTTCAGTTGAATCGAAAATAGACCCGAATCGATTTTATCCGGACCGAAAGTAACCCGATCGAAGGCAATCCGAAATAAAGAAAATATATTAAAATAAATAAATAAAGATGAGATGTGAATTGTTGCATAAACCAAAAAGTCAAATATACATGCTATATAAAGTCATGTATAGGGGTAGAAAAACTTAACTCGACTTGAAAACCCGACTAAAACCGATCGATCTCCTATTTAACTGATATTGACCTGACCTGAAATCAACCAAATCGAAACAACCGACCTAAAATCAACCAAACCGAAAGTGAACCTAGCCGAAAATTAACCGACCCGACGTCTTGACCCGATACTCGAACCGAAATAACCATAGATATGAACTAAAATCGAATTAGACCCAAACCGAATATAATCAGACTCGAAATAACTTGAAACTAAACCGAAAGATACGTTTGCTACCTTTAAGCTCAGCTCCAAATAAGTTCAAGAATCGGTTGGTAAAGCAGTCATGAGAGGCCTCATATTTTAGACCTCTGCAGTCGGAGAAACATGAGCATAACGAAGAAGTTGGTTTTGTAAAACTAGACGGCGTGCTTCATTGTTCTCTTGGTGCTTCAGCTTCAACACCAACTTTTTCCATGTTTCATTTGCTCTTGAATCTACTACTACTTTCACAGATTTGCTCCTTTGCCCCTCCTTGTCAAGCTGGTCGTGAACAAAACAATAGCATTTTTCTCTTGGCGTTCCTTTCCAACATAACAGTGCCATCTTCATCCCCCTTGAATTGGTCAGCTTCTACAGATTGTTGTTTTTGGGAAGGAGTAGTTTGTGATATTGATCGAGTCACTCAGCTATGGCTACCCTCTCGAGGCCTTACTGGTCATCTCTCAACGTCTCTCGTAAACCTCACATTTTTAACCCATCTTAATCTTTCCCGTAACCGCTTCACTGGATTCCTGCCCCCTGGATTTTTCTCTTTCCTCAATCGCCTCCAAGTTCTTGATCTCAGCTACAACAATCTTTATGGTGAACTGCCTCTGGATTTCTTTTCAGATGATAAGAACAATCTCAGCCCTATCCAGACAGTAGATTTATCAAGCAACCGCTTCTCGGGAACCATTCAATCCAATTATCTTCTTCAACCAGCCCTGAATTTGACTGTTTTCAATGTGAGTAACAATACTTTAACAGGTCAGGTTCCGTCCTGGATCTGCATCAATACTTCCCTCACCATATTAGATTTGTCTTACAACAAACTTAATGGTGAAATTCCCACTGGACTTGACAAGTGTTCCAAGCTGCAGATCTTTCGCGCGGGTTTTAATAATCTTTCGGGGACACTTCCTCTTGATCTGTACAGGGTTACCTCACTTGAGCAGCTGTCCTTATCGCTCAATCACCTTTCTGGAGGAATCCGAGATGCCATTGTCCAACTCACCAAGCTCACCATCGTTGAGCTCTTTTCCAATGAATTTGAAGGCCCTATTCCGAAAGACATAGGTCGACTTTCCAAGTTGGAAAAACTGTTGCTTCACATCAACAACTTCGTTGGTTATCTTCCGCCATCTCTCATGAACTGCACCAATCTTGTCACTTTGAATTTGCGGGTTAACCATCTGGAAGGAGATCTCTCTACCTTCAATTTCTCCACCCTTCAACGCCTTAACACTCTTGATCTTGGCAATAATAACTTTACAGGTACCTTGCCCTTAAGTCTTTGTTCTTGCAAGTCATTAACTGCATTAAGACTGGCTAGTAACCAGCTAGAGGGAAAGATATCACCAGCCATACTCTCACTGCAATCTTTATCATTTCTTTCGATTTCTACTAATAAACTAACCAATTTTTCCGGGGCAATAAGGATTTTAATGGGATTCAAGAAGCTGACTACTCTCATCCTTACTAATAACTTTATGAATGAAGCAATGCCCTCTGATGAAAATATATTAGGAGAAGAAGGTTTCCAAAATCTACACATTTTAGGCCTAGGAGGATGCAACTTCACAGGTCAAGTCCCCAACTGTTTAGCTAAGCTGAAGAATCTAGGGGTGTTAGACATGTCCCAAAATAGAATCAGTGGTTTAATTCCCAGTTGGCTGGGCGGCCTACCAAACCTTTTTTACATAGATTTGTCCTCTAACTTAATATCAGGAGGGTTTCCCAAGGAACTCGCAAGTCTGTATGCACTGGCAACACAAGAGTCTAATGATCAAGTAGATAGAAGTTACCTCGAGCTCCCAGTGTTTGTTATGCCTAATAATGCCACCAGTCAGCATCTGTACAACCAGCTCTCCAGCCTTCCGCCAGCTATTTATCTTAGAAACAACAACCTCAGTGGCAACATCCCTAGGGTGATTGGTCAATTGCAATATCTTCATGTGTTAGATCTCAGCCAAAATGACTTTTCTGGCAACATTCCAGAACAAATATCAAATCTCACAAACTTGGAAAAGCTGGATCTATCTGAAAACCGACTTTCTGGCCAAATTCCTGAATCATTAAGAAGCCTTCACTTCTTGTCTTCATTCAGTGTGGCATATAACAATCTTCAAGGACCGATACCACATGGAGGTCAGTTTGATACTTTTACCAGTTCTAGTTTTGAAGGGAACCCAGGTTTGTGTGGTGCAATTGTGCAGCGCATTTGCCCCAATAATTCGAGTAGTGTTCATTCTACCACTGTACCAAAACGCTTCAATACTAAACTTATCATTGGGCTTGTACTTGGAATATGTGCTGGTACTGGTTTTGTCATTACTGTTCTAGCATTGTGGATATTGTCCAAGAGAAAGATTATTCCAGGAGACACTGATACGATTGAACTTGATTCACTTTCTTGCAACTCTTATTCTGGAGTCCATCCACGGACTGACAAGGATGTTACCCTCGTTATGATGTTCCCGAACAAAACCAATGAAGTCAAGGATCTCACAATATTTGAACTCTTGAAAGCAACTGACAATTTTAATCAGGAAAACATCATTGGCTGTGGAGGTTTTGGTTTGGTTTACAAAGCAATATTAGTAGATGGGACCAAATTGGCAGTTAAGAAGCTCTCCGGAGATTTTGGCTTGATGGAGAGGGAATTCAAAGCTGAGGTAGAAGCTCTATCCACCGCTCAACATGAAAACTTGGTTTCTCTGCAAGGTTATTGTGTACATGAAGGATTTCGGCTATTAATATATTCCTATATGGAGAATGGAAGTTTAGACTACTGGTTACATGAGAAAGTAGATGGTCCATCCCAGTTAGATTGGGAAACTCGACTGCAGATTGCTAGGGGAGCAAGTAATGGACTGGTTTACATGCATCAAATATGTGAGCCACACATTGTTCACCGAGATATCAAGTCGAGCAATATCCTTCTCAATGACAAGTTTGAGGCACATGTTGCAGATTTTGGATTGTCGCGACTGATTCTTCCTTATCACACTCATGTTACAACCGAGCTTGTTGGTACTTTGGGTTATATTCCTCCAGAATATGGGCAAGCATGGGTAGCCACTTTGAGAGGGGATGTGTACAGTTTCGGGGTTGTCATGCTTGAGCTGCTTACTGGTAAAAGGCCCGTGGATGTGTCTAGGCCAAAAACATCAAGAGAATTGGTTTCATGGGTGCAGAGATTGAGGAGCGAGGGGAAGCAAGATGAAGTCTTTGATCCACTCCTAAAAGGAAAAGGTTCAGATGAAGAAATGTCGCAAGTGCTAGATGTAGCCTGTCTTTGCATCAACCAAAACCCTTTCAAGAGGCCAACTATCCAAGAAGTTGCGGATTGGCTCAAGAGTGTTGGAACAATCACAAGAAATCAAAATAAGGATTCGTGAAAAGTGCACTTCGTCACTTTTTACGAAACAAATACATATGCTTGCACAAGATGTTTGTATGCATAATTTCACATTTTGTTTTTAACATGGAAACAAATTTATCCAATCATACCACTTCAGCTGTACATAAAAGAAAAGATATCGCAATTAAGTAGAGATATAGTTGCAGGGTTGCAGCTGTAACCTTTTGTCATATAGGTAAATTACTACTCTGTTAAAAGAAAGTTTTCATGAAACATCATTTACAAAGAAAACACCATCTAGTTTTTGGATACTAAACATAATCTGTTACAGAATTTTCATTAAAGGAATTTCATTGTTGTAGTATCACCCACTTAGATATCTACTACGCAAATGCAGGCCATTACTATATCATTACAGATTATTTAATGAGCAGCAAAAACATATAAATCTATTGTCGACGAGTTGGACTGTGTATTTATTTCCACAACAAATAACTACAAAGGAAACATAGATGTTTATCCATTTAGCATAATCCTTGCGACGATATCAAATATAAGGGGTTGTTTGTTCATTGGCTAGAAATCCTACTCCCAACTTCAACAGTGGAACAAGCAATAGAAGCAAAATAAGTATGTGCGTAATGATCATCTCTCATAAAATTAGAGTTACAAATATCTGCTACCTCCTGAGTTATGACATGTTTTAGGATGGTTCATCCAATGTTATGTGAACTCTATGATTCCTAGCTGAAAAAAAAAATTTATATAAGCAGTTGCCTTTTTAGTTGAAAAAGATCATGCTAACAAGATACTTTTTTTCATTAATTATGATGCAAGAATCACAAAAGTTAATCAAAGTTTCATCTCTGAAGTTCGAATATATATATATATATATATATATATGAGTTAGGATCCAATTACATAACTGTTTTTTAACATATGATGAACATATTTGTTTTTAGAAGATACTTTGCTCCGACTTCATTTTCGGAAAAGCACCCTTGGTGTCCAACATCCTTGTCCGGTGAGTATCTAAACATGAGTACAGAAAAATGATACTCCAAAAATCCTTCACAGACAAGGAAACTTTAGGATAATTTTATGCATTTGATATTGTTGCAAATAAGGAAAAATGTTTCTGGTCTTGTGAAACAGTCTGTCCAAAGTGTGAAACAATATTAGTGAAAACAAACCAAAACAGTTAGAAAAAAGACAACTGCTCAGACAGCATAGAAAAAAGACAACTGCTCAGACAACATCCTTAACTATGTAAGTAGTTTCTGTACCGCTGTCAAAAGTGTTAATTAATTCTTGTACTGTAGAACTAAATAGGTTAAGTCTTTTGCATTTGATGTTGTTGCAAATAAGTAAATTTTATTGCAATGCTAATGGCAATCTGTCTAAATACAGATATTGACTTACAAAGTATGAGTTTGAATAAAACGATCAGTAAGTTTATGTTAAACCTATATTTTTTATTTTGATATAACAAGTATTTGAAGATAATAATTAAATTTTTTAAAGGTAATTGAAAGTGACAAGCATTCGAACAAAGCTTTAAAGCTAAAATTATTTATAAGTCAATATGTTTTAAGTTACAAATTTTCTCTAAGTGTTTTGGTACTCAAAGAGACCGTTTTAGTAAGTGAGTACCGGTACGACCCTTTGCGTACCGGTACGGACTTTTGAATTTGTTTTCCAAAATGGTAAATGAGTATTGGTATGTCCCTTACCGTACCGGTACGGACTTTTAATTTTTCCTTAACGAATGTCATGTTAAGAACAGTGAACCTAGTACCGGTACACCCTAGAGCCTTTGAAAATTTTTAACACATTGAGTACTGGTATGGCGAACCTTGTATCAATACGGTATGTTGCATGTTAATATATTTTTCATTGTGATTATTGGTACGGCCTCGAGCGTGCCGATACGCAAAGCTCCACCAAAATTCTAGTGATCAATTTCAGTACCGGTACGGCCTTTGAGTGCCGGCACCCCTTACTCCGTACCGATACGCCGCCTAGCGTACCGGTATGCCCTTTAATACTAATGACTGATTTTTTCTTTAGGTAAGTATCGATACGAGTTTTCCCATACCGATACTCATAGTTGCCGAACAATATTTATTGCGAGAAAAACACTCATCAACGGCTATAATCAATTCTCCAACTACTCCAACAGTTAGAAATCAATGAGATGATATAAAATGAAGTCTCCAAAGCTTCTTCAACAACAAGACAACTATCCAAAAGCATTCAAGCAATATCCAAAGTCTATTAGAACTTCATTTCATATTTTTCTTGTAAAAACACTTGATTGTTCTCATTGTATTCATTCTTTATCAAGTGTTTGTGTATAAAAGAGAGCTTAATTTGTGCTAACATCTACCAAGTGAGGTTTCTTAACTTTGCTTATTTGTTTGTATCTTCGGGAAAGAGTCTCACAAGATTTTGGGGTATAAATCTTGATGAGTATTGTAAGGTTACTCCTTGTCCACAAAGGAAAAACAAATTAAGTAAATTTGTGAAATCTTTAGTGTGGTAGCTGAGGTAGTAGATGTAGACTCCATTGAAGGAGTTGAACCACTCTGTAACAACCGAGTCGCCACCGGTCTCTTTTATTATATTAGGCGGACCGAAAACCTAAAAACCAACCAGATCGAGGGTTCAGAAGCACAGTTACGTGTGGAGAAGGATTAACACCCCCATCACGCCTGTAGAACGATGCTTACTTGATCACAAATATTTTCCTCATAACCCGGATGAATGAAAAGATTTACCTAAGGGTTTATTCAACTATCTACAATTAAGGTAAGGTGGAAAATATTTAAGTTATCTATTATTAAGATGTACATTATTTTAGAAATCTAAGTAGATATTTAATTAAATTTTATTATTAGTAAATTATATTACAGAAGTATTTAAGTTATCTATTAAGGAAACAAACTTAAAGGTATTTATTTTAAGTTATTTGATAAGTTTTTATTAAATAAAATATTAATTATTAAGAAAGCTATTTACCCTAATTTTTATTGAATTAAAATGCCTGAAGATGAACAAATTAAAGAATGCAGTAAACATGAACAATCCAAACCAAATTTAAGTGTGTAAAATAATAATTAAATTAAAAGTAAGGAGGGAAAAGAGATTGCAAACAGTGGGACTGAAACGCGAGCTTATTGATGCGGGTATCAGTCGAACCATGAACCACACTGCATTGTCACTGTTGTCGCCATGCCTGGACGCCGAACGCCACTCACCGGTGGCGTCCCACTGTTGCTTATGCTCCCGGTTCCAGTGGTGGGGTTGGTTTCGTCCCTCGGCAGTAATGGGTACTCCTCGAGCTTGACTTAATGAGAACTCGTACCCCTTTTCCTCCTTATTCGAAACCAAGTAACAAAGGAAAAATAAAAATATAAAGGAACACCATTTGGGTAAAACTACCTCCAAAAATTAACTATAACTTTTATTTCTCTCCAATATGATGTTTGTTTCTGAATGTGTGAATTACACTAGAATGAAGCCTATTTATAAGCTTCAAGAAAACCCTAAAATAATTTACACATTAATGCTAAATCTTTTTTCGGAAAAAGAATAATGCCTTTACTTGGGCATCAAACCACTTTCCTTACACACAAAATAGTCCTAAATTAATTGGAACAAATAGGGAAAAACCTAAATTTGACTTTGGTTACAAATAATCAATAAATTAATTAAAAATTCGTAATAAAGTCAAATTCCCGTATTGGACCCGTGTTCAGTTTTTTGCACGCACTGTCTTCAGTAAAACAAATATATCTTGAGCTCCTGACGTCCGATTGAGGCATTTCAAGATGTATTGGAAAGTTAACTGAAAGACGGTCAATACGTAAGAAGGCATCCTGACCCAGAAATGCTCGAATCCTATCGAAATTTGGCCGTGGGTCCACAGTGAGAATTCATTGCGCATAACTTGACTTTCCATACTTGTTGGACATGATCTTTTGTAATCTTCCCATATCTGAAATGGTTAGGATCTTGTGTGCTCTACAAGAATACATTAATAATAATAGTATAAAAATGGCCAATTAGGCATTTACTCATGTACATTAACTCTTTTTTTATTTTTTAATGGACTCTAATTTATATACGGGCTCTAATATATTTACAAGCATAAAATTTAAAGGGCCGGATAAAATTGTTGACTAGCTGCCCCTCTTTGCTTATTCTGGTGAAACGGGAATAGGACAAAGAACAAAAGACACTAATTTTATCTAGCCGAGCTGTATGTCAAACAACACTTCTTCTAGCTTGATGTGATGCTACCAAAATTTCGACTCTCGTCCTTGCAGATACCAAGTCGGTAAGGCGATCCCCTTCTTCACTGAATCGATAAGGTGATCCTCGCCCCTACAGGCACTAGAACGGTAAGGTGATCCTCGCCCATGCGGACACTGGATCGGTAAGGTGAGTCTTGCCCTTGTGGGCACTAAATCTATAAGGTGACTCTCGCCCCTGTGGGCACTGAATTGAAAAGGGTGACTCTCGCCCCTAGGGGCACTAAATCGAAAATGGTGACTCTTGCCCCTGAGTGCACTGAATCGAAAAGGGTAACTCTCGCCCTTGTAGGCACTAAATCAATTAAGGTTCCATTCTCTTTGGGCCTGAATGGATAGACCATATGTTGAAAAATAAAGGTTTCCATTCTCCTTGAGCCTAAATAGATAGGCTATTTTCTCTTCTTTTTGAAAGGTTCCATTTTTCTTGAGCCTGAATGGATAGGCGGTTTGCTGAATATCAAAAACAAAGTTCCATCATCCTTGAGCCTGAATAGATATGCGCCAAATCGAAAAATGATATACTCCTTCTAGGGATGGCCATAAATGTGGTTTGCTCATTCGAAGTGATGTGAGTATCTTTCCCCTGAAGCGACATAGAATGTCTTGCACCTATGGCCTATTCTATGAAATGGTCATTGTATTCATGTCAAAATTCAACAAATGCTATGACTGTGACAAGTTAGCATGCTCCTAGGGATGCTTAACTCATGAATGCATGATATGTTTTACGAAAAATGTCCCTAAGAAGGGTAGAATTAAGAAATTCTTTTGTGTTTTAAGAAAAACATCCTTAAGAAAGGATAGAATTAAGAAATTCTTTTATGTTTTAAGAAAAACATCCTTAAGAAATTCTTTTTGTTTTAAGAAAAACATCCTTAAGAAAGGATAGGATTAAGAAATTCTTCGTTTTATGAAAAATATAGATGACATGCAAGTGCGTATTTTCCTGGTCGATGCAAAGATGCATTAAATTCTTGTCGAAGTCACCTTCTTGGATTATGCCTTTGAAGTATTAAATCGACCTTCATGCCTCAACAAAATTTTGCCTCAAAATTTTGTTGTTCATTCTTTATTCAAACCTTTAAGTCACGTGACTTTGGTCAACATTATATCTTTCCCCTACTCTGAGAAACCCTCTGACTTCTCCATTAATTAACTTTTTCAAGCTCTGCCTCTTCTCTTAAAGTGACGTAGAGTCAGAAAATGGCCCCTGTCAAAATTTAACAAGTGCTATGATTTTGATGAGTTAGTGATCACGAGAGGGTGCTGCTCCACTGCTTCAGCATTTTACTACTTCATAGTTTCCTGTACAAACACTACTAAAATGCCATACCTTTCCCATCAATAGGATCCAAATATAGATTGTTGAAACACAAAGTTAAACTCCTATAATTAATGCAAACTATATCTAAATGCAACTATATGAGCTTGATTTCATACAAAACTCAAATAAAAAGGCATAAAAATATAGGTTTTCTACAGACTTACCATATCTCTAAACTCAAGCTATGGCTTATCCTCAAGCAATGACATGCAAAACTAAAGAAAAGAAAAGAAATTGTACTATGGCATCAAAAATTTGAACATGCTACATCATTTTTTCAATCCTCTAAAAAATCAATGATGTATGCAATATAACAAAGCTCAAAAGATTCATTCCTAGGATCGATTCCACTGTAAGTGCAGTGTGTGTTGTGTTGCATACAATCAATACTTAACGACCTTAAATAATTTTTAGGATTGCTCTCTATTCTTGCCTAGCATTTTCTTTCCCTTTTAGCACATTATTTTACTCCTTTGTTGTTTAGTTCATCAAACTGTATCCTTGGGGCTTCAACTCATCACAACTACTCTTCAGGCCTGAAAATAAAGTAGAGCAAACACCCCATCCTCGAGCCCTACGAGCAGAGTCATCATGTGAAGACTTTCATTCACTATTATGCTAGTACTACTGTTCCTACCAGGGAAAGTTAAATGGAGAAAACAAAGCTCACCTCGTGTACTAAGCTAGTAGATCATATTAGAGTGTCCCTTAACAGTTTGCCTTTGGCATCAAGTTTACGTTTAAATTCATCTTTTTCATTCTTTTTCTTGATTTTAATGGGAGTTTCAGTTTTTAGCCTTCATGCTAACATTGAGCATTCAGTTCATTATTACCAATTTATGCTAAGGCATCAGAGAGTCGACTTAAAATTTCCTAAGGCTTTTTAAGTGTTTAAAAGCATGCAACGTGTCAAGTATAATTTTCAGCATAAACAACCCTAAGATAAAATCACTAGAGCTTTTACTACATAGCTATTAATTAAGCACAAGTCACCATCATAGGACATCATCAAAAATTTAAACAACATACTCAAACTATCAATGTCATAACAACAAAAAATAAAACTAACTGTTAACTAGGACAAACTTGCCTCAAACTTGAGAAAAACATTTCACTCAATGCAACTACATGAACATAAATGCAAAAGAAAAGAAAAAAGTAAGGGAAACTAACTGGGAGTTTACTATGTACGGGGGGTTCATGCTTCCTCATTGGACGCTTGAAGCGGGGCACAGGGCTAGTGCAGAAGATTTTTTGCTTTTTCTTTGAAAGTTCGAAAGAGCCTTTATGTCTTCAGAAGGTACTCCCGTTTGAAAGTGCAGATGATGTCCCGATAGTTTTGCTCTAAGAATAGACTTTGGATCTTTGTTTGAAAGTGTAAAGATGCTTTTATGTCCCCGTTTGAAAGTTTGAATGACGTATTGATATCTCTGTTTGAAAGTGTAGGAGATATTTTGCTCTTCATTTGAAAGTGCGAAAGAGACTTTATGTCTTCATGAGGTACACCCGTTTGAAAGTGTAGATGATAAAAACCTTTCTCACACAAGGTGAGGCCTCTTTCAATCTTCAAACAAGATTTCATCGCTGATGGGCTAATCTTCTTTTGAGTGAACGTCTTATACTAAACCATGTCTTTTCCATGTCAGGTCGATTATTCGTATCAATGGCCTGCTTTTCCTTTTCCCCAGCGAGACTTCTTTCAGGAATCACTTCCTTCTATCTTGGAGTTGTTCATGTTCGCTATGGCCTTGAAGCTTTTGTCTGAATCCAAGCTTTTAATTTCCACTAGCTTGAAGCTTTTTTTTCCAGATCCAAGCTTTTAATCCCATTGCATCATGAGAAAATATATTAGTAATTATTAATGGTCTGAGCCAACGAGAACGAAGATTACCTAGCTTGAAGCTTTAACAGGGCGTGATATAACAACACCTGTTCACCAACCTCAGAATCAATAAATAAGATGTGAATGATGATGATGCAAGATCGTTGATATTCAGAAATCAAAAGTGAACTTCATAGATCATAAGGTTCGAGCACACATTATTCTCAAAAATAAAGAAAATGGTTTTCTATTCTGACTACTCTCCTCCTTTGATGTGCTTTAGTACTGGTTGCAACCTCTCTCTAAACACAGCCGAAGAATTGGCTAATCTGTTGATACTGACCCACTACCTTATCTAGGAAGTCTAATAGATGCTGCTTGTCCTCTCCAGTTGGGAGGAACCTTTCTCTCAAATCTTCATCTTGGTTCTTCATTTCTCGAGCCTTGGAGACCTTCTTTTAGAGTTTCTGAGTCAAGTGGTCAGTGTACAGTTGTCTACCCAGGCATGCAACGTTAACGACTCACTTGGAGTTGGCTTACATGATATTCTCGTAGTACCGGTTATTGATAATGGTACGGATATGGTCCTTATGTACTTGTAATTGCGTCTTCAAGTCTTTGGGACTATAATGAAGTAGTTCGGCTTCAACACTCTTTGCCTCTTCTTCTTTCAATTTCTCTTGAAGCTCTTGATTCTCGTTCTGGCATTTTATAAGGCTACGATGTACTTCTGAGTATTACCCCTCTAAATGATGTTTTTTTCTTGATAAGTCGATATGCCTTCGAGCCTCGCGTTGCTGAACTTTTAGCTCTTTCTTCATTTTCTTTGAGGCTTTGGAACTGCAAGCACGTGCCCCTCGAGCCTTCTAGCGATTATTTTCTTATGTTAACTCTTGTACATCTTTTAGGTGGAGTTCTTGCTTCGACAACATGGTTTTTACCTCTTTCTAGTAACCCTCTTACTGGTACTGTTCGACGATGAGCTTGCCTTCGAGTTTAGTAACCCTGCCCCACAACTTCTCTTTCTTTTTCTCAAAGTCTTATTTGTAAATTTCTAGCCTAGTTAAAAAGATGTCATGCTGAGGATTATTTGATGAGATTTCCAATATTGGAACACCTATATAGTCGATCATTTGCTTTCAACTCGTGTACTCGGGTGCAACAGTGAAAAATAAGGGCATCCTCTCTCGGTATGTTCGTTTTCACTGACTTGCTAACTCTATGACTTGGATTGTGGAATTATCCTCCGTATAAGAGAATTCTTCTTCATGCAACTCGTGGATAACATGAATGAACTGCCGAGACCCATATTGATGTTGCACAAGCAAATGGGCATAACTGGAGGCTCCCTATAGGCCTATAGGAGGAACCCATTCCATCTTTCCACACTTGTACAGAATTGACACTGGTACATCCATGAGGCTTTCTACGTTACATCAACATCTGTCAGGTTCTTGAAGAAAGCTACCCACTGCTCTTGCTTCCCATTTTGTGACCACTGCTTTCTGGTAACCTTTTTAATCAGGACTGTAACCCCCTCGACACGGCCTAGATGCCAGACCGAACCGAACGAGCTACATTGGGTTTGCCGAAACAAACCCGTGAAGAGATAACTCGAATTATGTCCATTTTTGTTTTTATATTGTCTAGATACATATTATTAACCTAAGGTGGACATGCTTGCAGCGAGTGAAAACTCTATTGAATTAGGCGTTAGTTCGACATCCAATTATACATATTTGCAATTTAGGGACCAAATTGCAAATCTATAAAATTATAGGGGCTTTCTTGGTTTTAAGCTTACCTTTCCTTAATTAGTCAAATTACATGCTTGTATGCCAAAATCCGACTTAGAACGATCATCCAATCTCAAACAATTGCACTTACAATAATTAGGGACCAAAATGAATAAAATAGAAACCTTAAAAACACATTTTAACTGTATTAACAACTACCCGTACCGATACACGAGCAAGTGTATCGGTACACCGATGGATTTTCAAAATCCCAGATTCTAGTAGCTCAAACCCTTATCGGTACACTTCTTCGAGTATCGAAACACTATACTGAAACACACTAACTCGTATCAATACGGTCTCAAACATATCGATACGCTGTGCCTAAAAACACTAGCCCGTATCGATATGGTCTTACGCGTATCAATACGCCCTGACCTGAAATATCCAATTTTGCTGATTTAACATACATTTATGGATTCAAAAATGTCCCAATCATTCATAATCATAAACACAACAATTCTAGGGATCAATTCATGCTAGAACATCAATGATATATGAGCAAAACATGGCAACATGGATCAACATGATTCTAGAGGCATGCTTCCTATAACCATTTAGCTTAACACTCAAATAGAGGTTTAAGGCATACTTCAACATAGGCATAGCATCAACGGCCTTAAAAATACCATTCAAAACATACTTGAACCCTTAAGGACCTGATCATAAGCATTTACAATCAACATGCTTACTAAACAGAAAACACCAAGCATAAGCTCGTGCTAGCATATCATCAACATTCATGCCTTAATTCAAACCATGAAAGCCATCAAACCACATTTATTGTAAAACAAAAAATCGAGAATTAAAAATCCCCCAAAACCGAGGCATTATAGGGACTAAATCTCTGGGCGTTGGATGTCTACTTATTTTCTCATTGTCCCAGAAATGGCTTCGTAACCACAAGTAAATCAACTGTGAGCATCTAGTGAAACACCCTCTTCTTGTGTTCGGCAAAAAGTTCAAGGACCTGATAGTCTCTACAAGAATTACTGGAACCAGATTCACATTCTTCTAGGCTAACAGATCAACTAAGATTATCTCAACATGCTCTAGGACTTTAGGAAAAATTACCAAACCGTAGATGGCTAGGGCGAGCAAATCGAGGACCCTTCCACACTTTACATCTTTCATGATCTGGGCATAGATGAATTCCCATGTAAAGCAAGGACTTTTGTTCTTTTCGGCAATATGGGTATCCACCTCTTTTACGTCTAGACCAACAAGCTTGGCAAATTTCCCTCGATAACCGGAGTTCTTCTCTTTCTAGTATATCTTGTCAGGCTTCTCTAATTCTAGGTGCATCAGGACCATGTATTCTTCTATGGTAGGGGTCATGTCCTCCTAGTTGAAGATGAAGCAACGATAGGCCAGATTCCAGAATTCAACCGCTGCTAATACCATGGGCTCGTCTATTTCTACCCCAAGCAAAAAGGCTATGTCTCCTTACCTCTTGGTGAGTATAACTCAGTCTTGGGCTTCTAGGCTTTCCCAAATAGTAACCAGTCCTAACAAATGGTTGTAAGAAAAACCCATGTGCACTTACTTTGGTAGATCGATGGTGGTTTTCTTTCGCACACTATCTCTGTACTGATGCTGAAGCTCTAAGGACTTAGTTCGGACGTCAGTGTTCGAACAATGGACCCCAAAGCTAGATAATGCAACTCAAACACTCATGATCTCTGACTGACTAGTGTTTCGAAATAAGAGCGTTAGTACATGATAATAATAAACATAAATACAAGAAATAATTATAGAAAAATAAATCCTAATCCGCATGCATTCTAGTTCTCTAGGGCTTTCCACATAACTCTAACGGGGTAGGCTTCTTAAGTTCTCAAACATGTGGGTTTGGTTCTAACAAATGTTATCGAATCATCCCTATCCCCTACTCCAAGGTAGATAAGAAGTTTGATCCTGGCCCATCACAGGCTTGCGGATCGAACACAACTCGAGGGGATGCATTTTCGTTATGCCCTTGTAGAGAGTTACTCGCGAAAGCATAAGTACTATGGATCCTAAAAGACTTTCACTAGCCCATGCTGAAGGTTACTCACGAAGGCATAGCTATTTTCTTCCACTTAAGTTGGATAAAGCCCGGGTAGAAGGCTTATGTTATGATGCAAACAGTTTAGAGCACCCAAGAATGCAATGGGTTACTAAGGAAAATAACTCGTGATCAAGTAAAAGTTGTGCCCTTTTAAAATGTCCTCAGCAGAGTCGCCAAGCTGTAACAACGGAGTCGTCATTGGTCCCTTTTATTATATTAGGTGGATCGAAAACCTAAAAACCAACCAGGTTGAGGGTTTGGGAGCAGGATTACGTGTGGGGAAGGATTAGCACCTCCATCACGCCTGTAGAATGACACTTACTTGATCACTAATATTTTCCTTATAACCCGAATGAATGTGTGCAAAGATAATCTCTTTTTAAATGGTGTTTTACGAACTTTTTAATTTTATGGGTGATTTTAATGTTCAAAGTTAATCATTTAGAAACATATATTCAAAGACAATAATCCTAAAAGGCTCTATCTAATTATTTACATTTAAGGAAGATGAGTTATTTACTTTTCTAATAGTTACCTAAGGGAATTTTATTTACAATTAAAGAATTATTTACCCCTTTCTTAAAGAATTGCCAAGTCAATTTTTATTTACCATTATTTACAATTAATAGATTATTTACCCTCTTTTAAAAGATTTACCTAAGGGTTTTATTCAACTATCTACAATTAAGGTAAGGTGGAAAATATTTAAGTTATCTATTATTAAGATGTACATTATTTTAGGAATCTAAGTCTAGATATTTAATTAAATTTTATTATTAGTAAATTATATTACACAAGTATTTAAGTTATCTATTAAGGAAACAAACTTAAAGGTATTTATTTTAAGTTATTTGATAAGTTTTTATTAAATAAAATATTAATTATTAAGAAAGCTATTTACTTTAACTTTTATTGAATTAAAATGCCTGAAGATGAACAAATTAAAGAATGTAGTAAGCACGAACAATCTAAAATAAATTTAAATGCGTAAAATAAGAACTAAAATAAAAGTAAAGAGGGAAAAGAGATTGCAAACAGTGGGATCGAAACACAAGCTTGTCGACGTGGGGTACTAGTCGAACCACGAACCACACTACACTGTTGATGCTATTGCCACGCCTGCACGCTGAACGCCGCTCACCGACGGTGTGCCACTGCTGCTCCCGGTTCCAGTGATGGCAATGGTTCTGTCCCTCGGCGGTAATTGATACTCCTCGAGCTTGACTTAATGAGAACTCGTACCCATTTTCCTCCTTATTCGAAGCCAAGTAACAAAGGAAAAATAAAAATACAAAGGAACAATGTTTGGGTAAAAATACCTCCAAAAATCAACTATAACTTTTATTTCTCTCCAATATGGTGTGTGTTTCTGAATGTGTGAATTACAATCGAATGAAGCCTATTTATAGGCTTCAAGAAAACCCTAAAAAACCCTAAAATAATTTACACATTAATGCTAAATCCTTTTTTTCGGAAAAAGAATAATGCCTTTTACTCGGGCATCAAACCACTTTTCTTACACACAAAATTGTCCTAAATTAATTGGAACAAATATGGAAAAAAACTAAATTTGACTTTGATTACAAGTAATCAATAAATTAATTGAAAATTTGTAATAAAGTCAAATTCCCATATTAGATCCATATCCTGTTTTTTGCACGCGTTGTCTTCAGTAAAACGGACATATCTTGAGCTCTCGACGTCTGATTGAGGCGTTTCAAGATGCGTTGAAAAGTTAACTGAAAGACGGTCAAACTTAAGAAGACATACTAACCCAGAAATGCTCGGATCCTATCGAAAATTGGCCGTGAGTCCACAGTGAGAATTCCTTGCGCATAACTTGACTTTCCATACTTGTTGGACAGGAACTCTTGTAATCTTTCTATATCTAACATGGTTAGGATCTTTTGTGCTCTATAAGAATAGATTATTAATAATAATACAAAAATTGGCCAATTGGGCCTTTACTCATGTACATGCACTCCTCTTTTATTTTTTAATTGACTCTGATTTATATATAGACTCTAATATATTTACAAGCATAAAATTTAAAGGGCCGGATAAAATTGGTGACTACACACTCTAAATCCCTCTTGCATTTTTTTATTCTTTCACTTTTCTTCCAATTTAGTTTTAAAATTTTAATTCACTCCCCTCTTTGCTAATTTTGATTGTTTGATCAACTCAACGGTTTCTATTCATCTTTTTGTTAATTGCAAATAAGAAAAAAATGCCAAATTTCATAAGTACATATCAGGGCGCTCAAGAGATATTTTGGTGGTCCAAGGGCTAACTTAAAAATTAAGCCCTTATAAAAAGTATGCAGAAAAATTGAATTTTAAAAGTAGTCCCCGAATAAAAAGTATTAGAAAAAATTAGGTCTCTAATAACAAATATTGGAAAAAAATTAATTTTAAGAGTATATCTCTAATAACAAATATTGAGAAAAAATTAGGCCCCTAATAACAAGTATTGGGAAAAAATTGGATCTCTAATAAAAATATTTGAATATATATGCATATATATTAAGAGTAGACCACAAATAACAAATATTGAGAAAAAAATTTGGCCCCTAACAACAAGCATTATAAAAAAATAGGTTTCTAATAATAAGTATTGGAAAAAATAAAATTTTAAGAGTATGTCCCTGATAATAAATGTTGCAAAAAAATTAGGCCCTTAATAACAAGTATTGAGGAAAAAAACTGGACCACTAATAACAAATGTTCCGAAAGTTGTCCGATCTGGACACTCAGTTAAGGTCCCAATGTTCCGAAAGTTGTCATTTGCCCAAATACATGAAACTTAGAATATATTTCACATGAATGAAATTGATAAATCAACAAAACTTAATGACACAAAGTGATGATAGAGTCTACATAGGATAGGAATAAATCAACCCTTGAACCGTTTCTTGTGAAAATAAATTTACTTTACTAACTGACTAGTAGACACGATGTCTTTGAACTGTTTTACTGCTTTTGTAAACGATGATATACCTTACACATATACCTCATGACAAGGTCTTGATTCCCATGGATATGTTTATAAACCCGTGAACATCTTCTACTTCTGCTAGAATTTTAATGAACTATGCCCTTGTAGTTTCCTTAAAGCATCCTCATTTCACTTTCACATAGATAACTTATGTTGCTTGGCTCACTGAAACAAAAAATGATCATTAAAAATATTGTGTTAACGTTCTCCACATGATAATCATTGTTTTCATCATAAGAATAGACTTAGGGTAATAACCCCATAATGACCTCACACGGTCTATGCAAGTAGGTTGTTCATTTGAACCTAGATCTTAGGATCTCAAGTAAACTAGGTTGGGTTTTCCTTCATATAGTGCCTTAAACATTCATGGGCTTCATTCTAATTCCTTTTGATGTTTTTTGAACCTAATCTCAGTTCAACATTTTAGTTAACGAATCTGCAATGTTATCTTTTGATTTTATAAAATCAGTAGAGATAACTCTAGTTGAGATCAATCGTCTAATGGTATTGTGTCAATGATGCATGTGTATCGACTTACCATTGTACATTACATCATGTACTCTACAAATTGTTGTTTGGTTATCATAATATATGATATTTTGGGCACATGTTTCGGTCATTCAAGAATATCCTCCAAGAAGCTTCATAGTCATTCAACCTCTTCTCTAAATTTATCTAGAGCTACAAATTCATATTCCATTGTGGGTCTAATTATAATCGGTTGCCTTAAAGATTTTTATGACACAACTCTTCCTCTCAATGTGAAGACATATCCACATGTGCCTTTAGTATCTTGAATATTAGATGTCCAACTGCATTAGAAAATCATTCCATCACAACATGATCTATGGAATAATGCAGTCTGTAGTCCTAAGTATATCTGAGATATCTCAGTACTCTTACAATTACTTTCTAGTATTTTCCCTATATTGCTTGTGAATCTACGTAAACTGCTCACAGCCAAAACAATATCTAGTCTAGTACATTTCATAAGGTACACTAAACTTCCTATGACCCTTTCATATTTCACTTGATCAACAATTTTATAGTTCTTTTTGGACAAGTATTGACTCATATCTATTAGAGTAATCGCTACACCAAAATCCTCCTTGTTCAATTTCCCAAGAATCTTGTTCACATAGTTGACTTAGTCAATATGAGACCTCTAAGTGACCTTTTTGATTTGGATGTCCAAAATTACATTAGCTAGTCACAAATCTTTCATGTCAATTTTTGAATTTAACACGTCTTTGCTACGTTTTACGATATCATCATTACTTCCAACAATGATTATGTTATCGACATATAAACACAATATTACAGATCCACTGACAATAGTTTTTACATGCACACATTTGCTACCCTCTTTAATTTTAAATTAATTTCTCATCATTACAATGTCAAACTTTTCATTTCACTACTTTGGTGCTTGCTTAAGTCCATACAAGGATTTTATCAACTTATAGATTTTCCTTTCTTACCCTAGAGTTACATGACCCTTAGGTTGTTCCATGTAAATATCCTCATCAAGATCTCTATTTAAGATGTATTAACATTCATTTTATGTACTTCAAGATTCCACAAAGTGAAAATTGCAAGTATCATCCCTATTGAAGTCCATACAAGGATTTCACCGATTTGTCCTTATACTTATCAATTGTTCCATTTGTTTTCATTTTCCATTTGCAAATCAATTTAGAATTTAATGTTTTAGTTCCCAAAGAAAGATTTACTAATTCACACATATGATTTTGCAAGATGGAATCAGTTTTACTTTTAATAACATCTTTCCATAAAATAGATTTTAGGAAAGCATGTAGTTTCAATGTAAGTTTGAGGTTCAACCTCTAGCATATAAGTTAGAAAATTTGATCTAAAGCACTTTTTTACCCTTTCTCTTTTACTATTTCTTCGCTTTGCCTCAATTTCAACCTCTTGTTGAACATCTTGACTATTTTCATCAATAGTCTATGAAATTTGTTTAATTGAACAAGAACTAATATTCCTTGTCTTACAATTGAATATATTTTGAAAGAATGAGACATTCTTTGACACAAAAGTGTAGTTGTGTCTTATCCTTTGTGAATTTTCATTTGTTTTATGTCCTTACATAACTTATATGATGTCTTATCATTTTTCTTGCAATGTAGTCTATTTAAAAGGTAATTAGTTGATAGAACATAGTTGAGAAAAAATAAGCAACTGTAAATTAATCGAGAAAAATTAAACATAGCTGGGGGAAAATAAACAACTATAAATTAATCAAGAAAAATTAAATATAGCTAAGGAAAATAATAAAAAATTTTACACTAAACTTTTGGACAGGGCCAAACTAAAAGCGGAGTTTTGTTGAGGCATGTGTAAACAGTCTCTTTAAGACAGATTCATTATCTTCCTGGTGCTAGAGAATTTTTAACATCTATCTCTCAAGATAAAACAAACGCTTACTATATGCAACATAACTTCAGCGAGCAACACAAATTCAATTGAACTTTCTTCTATCACCAGACTAAACGAATTTGAGAGGAAAAGAGTTGGAATTGTTTGTGATGTGTCAAATGAATAGTGTTTCCATATTATTTATAGTGAGAGAGGAAAAGAAGTTTTTTAGGATAGCGGTCAAAAGGTTTAGGAGAATTAAAAGTTAACAATGGACACTAAATGGCTGCAAAAAATGAAGAGTCGTGACAAATTTAAACTACATTATCTAGAATGTTTTGCCTTTGGTACACTAAGAAATACTATTCTATATGTCATCTTATTTATAGTGGGAGAGGAGTGGAAATTTCATAGGATAACAACTAAAGTGTAATGACCTGAATTTTGGTTAATAATTCGGATCTTGGATCCGGGCACGAGTATCTTGATATTTTGGTTTTATTTGGAATAATTTGAATTTTGGAAGCTCAATTAAATGGAAATATTGACTAGAGTGAATAAGGATTAATGTCTTTGTGTATAAAGTGAAAACAAGGATAGAGATGAAATTTTTATGATAGAATTTACCCGAAGTGATTATGGAAGCTTTTACAAGCAAGTGTTTTGGATCATTAGAGTTGGATGGCTTTTCCATCTTTAATATGGAACCTTGGATATATTAGAATTTTGAGATTTATTTTGATTGAAAAGGTATATTATATTGAGTAAGGAGAGAGAGAAAATATGAAGTAATGTTCATGTTCTTCGCTCAGTGTTCCCCAGCGTGAGAAAGAAATAAATATTGGGTAAGTTTCTTTCCTATCTTTTCTCAAATCCACTGAGATTTTGACTTGGTTTGTGAAATATGAAATCAATCTCCATCTCTTTCTCTTTCATTTGAGCATAATATTGATGGGTTAAGTCTCTCTTTCTCTCATAGAGATGGATGGTGAATTTGAGAGAAAATGAAGGTAAGAGTTCAAACTTTTTTCTTCAAATTATTCCCTATTTAGTTAGATTTTGGGTTTGTGAGATGAGAAATTGTTTATCTCACCATTCTATACAAAATGAGTGTATTGTTGAAGGTCATTGGTTGGGTTTAAGTAAACCCTAAATTCCATGGAAACCAACAAGTGAGAAAGCTTGAGTTAAGATCTAGAAATATAAATAGAGAGTGAATTGTGAAAGAAAATGAGTATTTGAGTTGGTTTTTGGATAAACCCTAAAGCGTTATATAAATATTCTTGAGGGATCTTATTGGGTGTTTTTAAAGGATTAGCTTTTAAAAAAAGGATCCAAGCTTAGGTTTATTAATTAAATTATTTAGTTACCTTTATCAATCTTTTGGAAATATAATAATTCATTCTTACTGTAACATCTCGAAAATTGGTCTAGTCAGAATTGGGTTTTGGCGATCGGAAACCCTACATCGGAAAGGTTCAAATATTGTGTTGAGTTTGACCGCGAGATCAATTACATCGATATTGGACTCTAATTGAGTCAATTTATCATTTACAGATCCTATTGAATGTTTTGAAAACCTTTAAGTGACTAAATTGTAAAAATTGAATGTTTAGGGGTTAAAGTTCAGTACATTAAGAGTTGAGGGACTAATCTTATGATTAGCCCCTCCTCAATTAAAATCAACACTTAGGTGGGTGATTAGAAAACAATTCCTTCAATAGAAGGAAACCTTTGTTAATAAAAAGAAGAGCATGGATATCTAATTTAGCCTTACTAATTACCAAATTAAGCAAGCACCTCATTTATCTTCATCTAAGCTAGCACCTCCATTGAAGCCTGGGTTCAAGCTTGAGTTTTCTTCAATTTATAGATATCGAATCATTGCTATAAATCGGGTAAGCTACAATCCCCAAACAATCAATGAAATCCATGGATAAATCAAGCTTAATCTTAAGCCAGGGCTTTTGTCATCCATGGAATCGATGGCCAATAGCTATCTTAAGCTTTGGTATTGATTTTGATATCGTTATATTGATTTCGATATTATGTGGTGAATTATAACAATTTTCCTATTGTTTAACCTAGCCCAAAAATAGGATAAAGATCATCCACCATCACCGATGAAAGCAAGGAACAAAGAAATTATCATCCGAGAGCCGTAGGAGCATCGAATTATCAAGGTGAGTGTAGTCGGAGTCTCGGGATAGGCTAGGTGCCTTTCCTGATCCCATTGTCTTTATTTATTGTACTGTTAATATCATTGTTAAGGAATATTGCACCGAACCACTTTGTGGATAATGTAGGTAAGCATCGATAAGTATAGTATAGATTATTGGTACGGTAAGCATCGAAACATAAAACAATGATCATAGAGCATAGTCATTGCTATCGCCATTGTTATTGTCATTGAACATTGTTATTGATATAGTTATTGTTATGAAAATATCATAAATGAAGTATCGATGATTGCCATTGTCATTGAGATTATTGAGCACTGACATTGTTATTGATATTGTTATTGAACATTGATATTGAATTGTTACTTATTAACAAGAATAATGAACATTGCTATTGTTACCGAACATCGATCATTGATATTATTATCGGACCTTGGATTTCAAAGGACATTGGATACAATTGGCATGCCATAGAATTCATGAGCTCAGTGTATGGGTAGACTATGGTCCTTGAGCTACGGCCTATATTGATTTGGCGAGGTGGAGGAATGTATTGTCATATTGGTCATATTAGCGAGGCGGAGGGACTAGACCATTCATTTATTTGGCGAGGCCTAGGAATTCGCGTATCCATTATTCGGGAATCAATCCAAGGGTTAATGTACAAGACATGATATTATTGTTACTAAATATGAACACTACATTGAAAGCATTGGTTCATAACATCATTATTATTGATATATGACTTGAAATGCATTGCATTGATTTTGATATTGTTTATGACTACCTCATTAGGCAAAGTATGCCTAATGCATTTCATTCCATATATTTTAGGTTAAGGATTTCACCGTTGAATATCAAAGAATTGATGTTATTGACAAATCACTACAAGCCCCAAGTAATGTGTTTTGCCTTTACAAACTCCTAGGACAGTGGAAAAGTAGTTGAACTAGTCATTTATGACTCTTTTGATATGAGTATATTATGCATGGCTCTTAAGAGTCACTAAGGCTCTAAATGACTTTTTTGCATTGTCTAAAATTGGCTAAGAATGCATATTTGGCCTTAAAAGGTGAAAACCTAGTAAATGGATTCAGATAGCCCTAAAATTTGACATGCTTATAGATTATTCCTTAATAAACTTGCTGGTAAAATTTCATTGCATTTGGACATCGTTCAACAAGTTAATTCGATTAAAAACTAGATGAAATTTGGTAGTATAGTGCAAGCCGTACCGATACGGGTCCACCTGTTTCGGTACGGTAGTGCATATTTGGGACAGTTAAAGTGCAAGTTAACCTAGGTGTATCGATACGGCTTCAAAGCATTTCGATACGATTTTGGGCAGTGAGGTCTGGAGAATTAATGGCATCGGTACGGGTACATGGTGCATCAAAACGGGTCATGGTCAAAGTAAACATTAGTCAACCCGTATTGATATAGGTCAAGCTATATCGAAACAAGTTCTTGAGTTGCTGGAAATTGGGTTATCACCCTTGCATGATGTATCGATACGATCCTCGACCGTATTGAAATGAAGTTGGAAAATTTCATTTGGAGTTCAAATCCATGTATACCCATACCGATACGACACCAATTCGTTTTGGTACAGTGTCTGTTATATCAGTTAGGGGCTGCTGAACACAGGTTTGCATTGTTTACATATTGGTCACTAAACCTTGGTAAGTCTAATTGGATGGGTAAATGACATCAGATTAACATGAAAATTTGCAGACTTACTGTTTACTGATTGAATTACATATTCGTGTAGTGAAATTCAGATAAAGACCCTTAATTCCTAGAATTTGTAATTTGGTCCCTAAAAGTTGTAAAAGTCTAAAATTGACCCTAAATTAACGATCGTAGTTCTGTATCAATCCGTTACCTCAATGTAGTGATATCGTGATGTGTTATATTATCTTGCATTGAATTTTTGTTGAAAGATATTGCACCGTCCACCGTACTATTCACTGTTAACGCTTTCCAACCCGGTTCTCTACTAGACCGGGAAAGGGGTGTTACAATTATGGTATCAGAGCTAGAGTTTAATCGATTCTAGGACTAAACTGAAGTCTATTGCATTGTTATTGTGTTACTTTGCCACCTAGGAGTTATATATTGTATATATTGTGACTTGTCGACTAATCCGACCTTCTTATATTATAGATATGTCAAAAACAAATGAAGATCATATCAATGAGCCTGCTACCGGCTCCTCATCCCATGGCGATGAGATAAGGTAAGAAGATCCTCCAATTCAGTATGATCCTTTTGCATAGGGTATCGGACCTGAGGTGCCGATTGCTCAGGTAGAATGTTATTGGAACATGGCTGACATGCTCAAGTAGTTTATGGCTGCAATAAGAGATGAACAAGTTGTGCAACCTACTGCACCAGTTATCTAATATACTCGGGCCCATATCGACAAGCTATCACAGTATCGGGCCTATACCTTCACCAGCCAAGATGATGACAATTCTGAGGTTGCTGAGTATTGGTTAGACAACACCTTAAGGATTCTGAATAAATAGCTACAATGCTCAGATGAACATAAGCTAGAATGCGCCCTCGCGTTGCTTGCTGACGAGGTGTTACATTGGTGAGAGACTACTATCTTTACAGTCTCCGAGAACACTGTGACTTGAGAGTTCTTTCTTCTATAAATTTGAAAGAAGTATATCAGCGAGTTTATTTCGCAAAAAGAGGCAGCACCTTCCTCAACCTTAAATAAGGTGGGCGACCAGTCAAGTAGTATATTCATGACTTCTATAAGTAATGCTGATATGGTGCGGTAAACATTAAGAAGGAGGAGGAGAAGTGTTGCATGTTCATTGCTGGACTTAGCGATGAGCTTCGTCCTATGTTTACTACTTTGGGCATTATTGATTTCTAGGATATGATGAACCAGGTCAAGGCCACCGAGGCATCACTGAAAGCCCAAAGAACCAAAGGGCTGGGTAAGTCTGAAAAGAGGTTTCGAGATGACTCTTGACCTCCTAGGTGGAACAAGAAAGGGAAATATTATGGCCCTAAGTAGAATGCCTACCCATAGCTTTTTTATTCCAAGAATGTTGAGAGGCTTTAGTCTGTGACTCCATCTTTTGCTAGAACCGCTTCAGTCGAGAGTACTAGAGGATCAAACCAGAGCTCGCAGAACCATGTTTGTAATTACTATCAGAATAAACATCCAACATGCCCGTGCCATAAGTATATTAGAGCTTGTTTCTTTTGTGGTGAGCAAGGATGTTCATCCTTGATTGTCCTCTGAATGCAACCAAGTCTACTGCTACACTGGCTAATGTTGCCGCCTCTATTTAGTCCTCTAGAGGTAAGAGGTCAAAGAAAGGATTATCATGAGCTATCAAGAGACCTAGTGGCTCTGGAAAAGTATCGAGTAGACATGAATCAAGAGCTCCTAATTAGATGTATCGCGTAAGGAGCATAGAAGAGAATGACGAACCTGATGTCATAGCAGGTATCATTGAATTGTGTTCACATCCCTTGTATGCATTGATTGATCTTGGTTCTACTTATTGTTTTATAAGTACCGTGTTAGTCAAGAAACATAGATTGTTTTCTGAACCCATAGCATTAAGAGTTTCTGCAACTAATCCGTTGGGTGATTGTGTCACCATAAGCTTTATATGCAAGAACTGTCCCTTATTGATTCAGGGATTCCTTTTCAAACCAATTTGTTGGCTCTACCGACCTACGAATTTGATGTGATACTGGGATTGGATTGGCTCAGTGAACATCAAGCATGGGTAGATTCCAGTAAGAGGCAGCTATACCTTTGAGGCCTTAGCAAAGAGAATATAGTGTTGATGACTTCGGGAAATCCTTCCCTATATGCTTTGACATTGGAAGCCAAGGATGAACCACGATTAACGAATGTTGACACCATATGTGAATTTCCTGATGTCTTCCCTAATGAACTTTTGGGATTGCCTCAAACTCGTGAAGTCAAATTTGGCATCAAAGTGCAACCTAGTACTACCCCAGTTTCTATTGCACCTTACTGCATGGTAGCCGTTGAGCTCAAGGAGCTAAAGGCTCAAATTCAAGACCTTTTGAATAAAGGTTTCATTCAACCGAGTTCTTCTCTTTGGGGATTACTAGTTCTTTTTGTTAAGAAGAAGGATGGTTCCATGAGATTGTGTATCGATTATCGATATTTGAACAAGGTAACCATCAAGAATAAGTATCCTTTGCCAAGGATAGATGACCTATTCAATTAGCTTAAGGATTCCTCAGTGTTTTCCAAGATCGATTTAAGGTTTGGGTATTATTAGATGAGAGTTAAAAAATGTGATGTATCCAAGACGACCTTTTGAACAAGATACAGACACTACGAACTCTTAGTGATGCCTTTTGGGCTAACCAATGCACCGACAACTTTCATGGATCTAATGAATCAATTTTTCTGACCCTACCTTGATAAATTCGTAGTGGCATTCATTTATGACATTCTAATTTATTCTAAGAACCATGCCGAGCATCGAGATCACCTTCGCGTTGTGCTTTAGATCCTTAGGGAGAAGCAGTTGTTTGTTAAGTTCTCCAAATGTGAGTTTTGGCTCACCGAAGTTGTCTTCCTTGGGTACATTGTATTGGCTTCGGGCATACAAGTGGATCTAAAGAAAATCCAAGCCATTGTTGATTGGCACCCACCGAAGAACATTGGTGAGGTGAGAAGTTTTCTTGGTCTCTCTGGCTATTATAGAAGATTCGTTAAAGGATTCTCTATGATAGCAACTCCTTTGACTAAGTTGTTGAGGAGGAAAGCTCTGTTCATTTGGTCTGTGGATCAACGAAGAAGTTTTGATCAATTGAAGCAAGTATTGACCCATGCACCGGTCCTAACCTAACCAGAGTCTGGAAAGGACTATACCGTTTATAGTGATGCTTCGCATCTCGAGTTAGGATGTGTATTAATGCAAGAAGGCAAGGTTATTGCATATGCATCGAGACAACTTAAGCTGCATGAGATGAATTATCCTACTCATGACCTAGAGTTGGTTACAGTTGTCTTTGCATTGAAAATCTAGAGGCATTATCTCTACGGATAGAAATGCTACATTTTCACCGATCATAAGAGTCTCAAGTACCTCTTGACCCAGAAAAAGTTGAATCTTCAGCAACGGTGATGGGTGGAACTCCTCAAAGACTGTGACCTTGTTATTGATTACCATGCGGGAAATGCCAATGTTGTAGCTGATGCACTCAGCTGCAAACCTTTGCCTGGTAAATATTTTTATTGATCATTGAGTCTAATATGTTGATTAGTGTATAGACTCATTATAAAGTCCTTGTATTGTAGCTCCTCAAGCTATCAATGCTCCCTTTTGTCTTCGGAAGCAGCTCTATCTCGGAGCTGAACTTCAAGTTTAATCTACCATCATATCGAGAATTCAAACATTGCAAAAACAAGATCCTAAACTTCAAGTAATCATTTCCAAGTTGTAAGATAACCCCGACTTCAGAATGAGTTCTGAAGGGCTCTTATGTTTCCGTGACCCAGTCTGTGTGCCCAATAACGAATCTATTCATGATGATATTCTTAAGGAAGCTCATTCAAGTTTATTTTCTATTCACTCGAGGTCTGTGAAAATGTATAAGGACCTTCGGGAACTATATTGGTGGCCAGGCATGAAGAAAGCCATAACCGATTTTGTGTCTAAATGTCTCACGTACCAACGTGTCAAGGTTGAGCATCGAGTCTCTACCGGTTTATTGCAACCTATCAATCTACTACAATGGAAGTGGAATAAAATCACTATGGTCTTTGTTAGTGGTCTACCTTTGACTCATACTAAACACGATGCTATTTGGGTCATTGTAATCGTCTCACCAATGAAGCCCATTTCTTGCCAATTAGAACGAATTACGATCTTCCGAAGCTAGCTGACTTGTATATCAAGAAAGTTATCCGACTCCACGGAGTGCCTCAGTCAATCATTTCCAATCGAGATCCACGATTTGCATCTCGATTTTGGAAGTTGTTGGAAGGAGCTCTGGGCACCAGAGTTAATCTCAGTACTACTTTTCACCCTCAATCTAATGGCTAGTCAGAAAGGGTAATCCAAATCTTGGAAGATATGCTTTGAGCATGTATCATTGATTTTGGAAGCTCGTGGGAGAAATCCCTACTTCTTATCAAGTTTGCCTACAACAATAGTTACCAAGCTTCCATCAAGATGGCACCATATGAAGCGTTGTATGGCAGACATTGTAGAACTCTGTTGTGTTGGTTTGAACTTGGTAAAGGCAAAATGTTGGGCCTTAACTTATTTCGGGAAACTGAAGAACGGGTTACCATCATCCATGACCAATTAAAAAATTCCTTTGACCATCAGAAGCCCTATGTCGATCTTAAGTAAAGGGATATGCAATATGAAGTTGGTGAAAAAGCCTTCTTTAAAGTCTCACCATTGAAGAAAGTTCTGAGATTTGGCAAAAAATAGAAGTTGAGTCCTTGATTTATCAGACCTTTCGAGGTTATTAAGAGAGTTGGCCCTGTGGCTTATCGTTTATCGTTGCCCTCATGACTTAGTAAGATCCATGATGTGTTTCACGTATCTATGCTTCAGAAATATCGTTATGACCCTTCGCATATCATTAAATCTGAATTTGTGGAAATCCAACCGAATTTGTCCTACGAGGAAGAACCGGTTCAAAATCTTGTAAAGGAAGTTAAGAGACATCACAACAAGTCGATTCCCTTAGTTAAAGTGCTTTGGAGGAACCATTTCGTGGAAGTAGCCACCTGGGAACTAGAGGAGGCAATGAGGAAGCAATACCCTCATCTCTTCAATTCAGGTAAATTTGAGGATGATTTTTTTACAGAGAGGGAGAGTTGTAACATCTTGAAAACCGGTCTAGTCAGAATTAGGTTCCGACGGTCAAAAACCCTACATCAGAAAGGTCCAAATATTGTGTTGACTTTGACCGCGAGGTCAATTACATCGATATTGAACTCCAATTGAGTCAATTTATCATTTACGGATCCTATTGAATGTGTTTAAAACCTTTAAGTGACTAAATTATAGAAATTGAAAGTTTAGGGGTTAAAGTTTAGTACATCGAGAGTTGAGGGACTAACCTTGCGATTAGCCCATCCTTAATTAAAATCACCACCTATGTGGGTGATTAGAAAACAATTCCTTCAATAGAAGGAGACCTTTGTTAATGAAAAGAAGAGAATAGATAGCTAATTTAGCCTTACCGATTACCAAATTAAGCAAACACCTTCTTTGTTTTCATCGTCTTCATCTAAGCTAGCACATCTATTGAAGCCTGGGTTCAAGCTTGAGTTTTCTTCGGTTTATCAATACCAAATTGTTGCTATCGATCGAGTAAGCTATAATCCCCAAACAATCAATAAAATCCATGGATAAATCAAGCTTAATCTTAAGCTATGGTTTTTGTCATCCATGGAATCGATGGCCAATAGCTATCTTAAGCTTTGATATTGATTTTGATATCGTATATTGATTTCGATATTGTGTGGTGATTTGGAACCTAGCCATGAACTAAATCTATTTGGCTATGGTTATTGTGTTTTGTGGTTGTGAGAAACAATTGGATTTTGTTTAGGTAATAAGAGTTTGCACTTTTCTATTCAAGGTTTATTCATTCTTGGTTCTTATTCTTGTTTGCGATTGAATTGGGAGAGGATCTCGTAACTTCATCTATTTATCTAATATCGGGAGAGTTAGATTCAAGAAACGAATGAATATGATCTTTATTCAATCTATTGATGGTGAAGATTAATCCGGCTTAGGAATAAGTTAAGGATTTCAACGGCTAAGAAGAGCGCAAGATTGGTTGTTGTTCACCCTTGATTCACGCAGGGATGTATTATCAAGGCATGCACAAGTAGCTAGAGTTTTGACTTAGGGATAAGAAGAAACCATTGAAGAACGCTCTGCTGAACCTTGAAGGTTGATGCCCAAGTAATTGCCCAACTAGTCGCACAGGCAACCATCGATTAGTTGCCAAGGCAACCTCGTTGTGCAAGTTGCCACGGCAACTGAGTTGCCCTTGCACTCTTTTACCAAGACGATCCAATCGGCTATCACACTTCAACTCATAATAACCTGGCCTATCTCTCTCATTTGATCTCATATATTCTTTTACTTTATTGCTTTCTAGTTTAGTTATTAGTTAAACTCCTATAATCTTCTATTTGTGTTTTTACTTTTTGTAGTGCAAGAGAATAGATTCTTAAAGTGGCACCAATCCCTGTGGAGACGATATCTTTTATACTATAACTTGCGACGTGTACACTTGCACAATTGCGGAGCACTTATTACGCGCAACATTGGTTACTAAACTTAACCAGAGTTGGGGTCAATTTTAAACTTTTCTTAACCTTAGGGACTAAATTGTAAATTTTTACCAGTTATCTGATTTCATATTACCAATTGAAATTAAACTCTCCTAATTATTGATCTAAAGGTTTCATTATTAGAACCTATCGTATTACTATGCCAATTAAACCAATTTGAGACTTTCGATGAAAAATCAATTCTGTGACTTAACTAAAGTTACCAAATTTTACTAGTACACTTATAAACCATGTTTCTATTGGTATGTCAAATTCGGAATCCATTTACCAAGTTTTCACCTTAGGCTCATTTTAGGCCCTTTTTAATCTACTCAAATGTAGTCATTATAAGCATACAACAAAACCACATTACCAAGTCATCATACAACCATAGAAAGGCTTATACAAAACAAGTTGGACCATATGCCATTTCACTAGGAGTTTATAGCAAAAGATAACATACATATATGACAATGTCCATAATTGCACAAATTCACATAGTCCATAATTTTTTTAAGTCATATCATATCAAATATCAAAATGAGCCTTAGCTCTATACCATGTAACATTTCATATCATTTTCATATATCATATACGTGTAACTTATCATAGTCATATTTGTACATATCAAAGCAATGTAAGGCACTTACCGGATCTGCCAATCGAATTCGACATAGTTGCTCTACGTGAGCCCTTAAACAAATACAAACATAATCACAAAATAATGCAACGGGATGGAACCTAGCCTATCCCCTAACACAACTACACTCACCACGACAACTCGATGTTTTAAGACTCTCGGGTAACAACGCCTTTATCTTTGGCTTTCGAAAGAGATGACGGTTGTTCTTTATCAACCTCCAATCGATAGAAAGGATTCGAATTTGTCGAACTAGAAAACTTGAGCTTACCACCCTATTACTGAATTGTTTCTCTTTTTTTCCTTACTTCATGTATCTTTGCGCAAGGTTCCCCCTATTTATACATAAATGGTCGGCTCCCTTATTTTTCTCTTCATTCTCCACGTATGTTGGAGTGGTGGCATGCTTTAAGGGGCATGGCCCTTAGTCTTTCCCCGCGTGGGGGGATTTACGGCCATTTCCTTCAAATTCAAGGAATTAGCTGTGGGTCCCCCCACTCACACCACTTTCATCTCTTTTTTAATAATAATAATAATAATAGATTGTTACAGTTAGCCCAAATAACCTTCATTGCTTCAAACTAGGTACAAGATCGAGTAAATTACTTAATCGGTTTAAAATATTTGATTATCAGAACCTAATTCTGACTATATCGGTTTTCAAGGTGTGACAACTTTAAAGCAAGGATGTATAATATTAAAAAATCATTTTGTAAAAGTCCTTTTCACTAGCCCAAGATATACATGTGAGAGAAACTAAGTATGCGAGTCATGTAGTCCCAGACTACTAGGCCATAAAGACCGATAAACACTAGACCATAAAGGCCGATAATCAATAGACCATAAAGGCCGATAATCAATAGACCATAAAGGTCGATAATCACTAGACACATAAAGTGTCGATAATCACTAGACACATAAAGTGTCGAGCGCATGTGCTAGACTCTATGACATGCAACTATGCTGTAACTCTCAATAGTAATCTTGGGCAATAAAACAATATCATTACCTTTGCAACATATCATTCTGTAGATGGTAAAAAACTCATCATCGATAAATCAAAATAATGGAGCAGTTCATACTCCATTGTACCATAAATCATTACAAAACATATAATTAATATATGATAGTAAAATATCATAAACAAAACACAATACGGCAGTTCATAGCCTATCATATATAAAATCTTTAATTTATGCCTGTGAAAATATCATATTTCATATGAAAAACAATATTATCAATTTAATAAAATCATATAGGTCAACTTATCGCAAGTCTTCCTTAATACATTTTAAAACATATAAATGCACTCGCATTGACACTTCTTATCCCAAACTAAATTGAATAACTTAAGAGAACTTCAAGCTTGATCATTTGCCTTATCTACTAAATTTCTGATTTCTCTTGTTCATTAACGATGTTGATCCGTAGGCTGTCTTATCCAATGAGGGTCTTAATCAATGGTTTGCTTGGGTGGTGGCTTGGTTGCCGAAATGTTGTAGTGGTTACTAGAGTGTTTGGCTCTCAATTATGGGGATGTCAATCCATTTATGGTCGATAGAATCTTTTCAGAATATGGTGAATGGTTAGGGTACATTTGTGTGTATGTATAAAGGTACAGAGAAACTGAAATCCTTTGAAAGAGCTTGAATATTAATTGTGACTGATAAATTGGATCCAATCAATGAAGTGGTTTAAATTGTTTGTGAGGAAAAGGTGAGTCTAGTTCAGGTCCATGAAGTTGAGGTTATACATGCTTACGATATTGTGCGTGATTGTGAGGATGAGGATGATAGTTGTGATAATACAAATCAAGGGAAGTGACAACAACCAAATTGAATCGAGATGCATGAGCAGGTCTGGTCACACGAGCAACAAGATGAGGTGGATGGTTCACCAGTGGTATAGAAATCGAATGAGCTTTGGGAGGGTATCAAGGGGTAGTCGTAGCCTGTGCTTGAGGATTTTGTGTCGTGTGAGGGAGTGGTGCCAGATGAGCTGGTTGGGTTGCTAGAGAGAGTGTTGCTGATGGTGAGTAATTACTTTGAGGAGGTAGGTTGTCATTTCGAGGAGGGGTTGTGGCGAGGGGTAGAATCAAGATCGTCACAAATAGAAGGTGAGGTTAGGACAATGAAAGAGCTTGAGTCAGACTTGAAGTTTCCCAATAGTAGGGAACTTGTGGAAGTTGGATTAAGATCAACTTTTTTAGGGGATAAGGATTTGGTTGAAGTTGAATTAATCTTAGATTATTTAGTAAATAATTATTTTACTGTGATTACACCTTATCCAATCGGTTTGAACTCGGAAATTAAATTGTGATGGGGGGGTGCAACTGAAGTGGTAATTTTGAAAGCACAAGGTACGATCAGCAAATGGTTTGGTGGAAAGTTCACTTTCACCTGAGAGACGTCGTGTGGTGAAAGCTGCACGAAGTAAAGAGTAACAGGGTAGACCTCGTAAGGGACCGGTGAAGGAGGCTACTTTTGCAAATGAATCCCTGTCAGATTCTGATTTCTTGCTGTGACAACAAGCTATTACAAGGGAAGCATAGGCAACTGTTTAGTTGGGTCAGTTGGTGGGGATAGAGACTATTGGGTGTGAGAATAACATTGTTCAGGATATTTATCGGGTGATTGGAAATCGAGGCAAATCTTTGCCTCAATGAGGATTATAACTTGGAACGTTTGCAGGCTTGGTAGTGCTGCAAAAAGGAGAAGGGTACAGGACGTTCTACGTAAGCAGCATTGTGAATTGGCTTTTGATACAAGAGACTAAATTGCAGAAGGTGTTTGTTGGTTTGACGAGAAAGGTTTGGTTTACAAATGACTAGGGATTTGCTTTTATGGCATCGGTTGGTGCTTTAGAAGGAATTTTTTCTATTTGGGAGGCGTCGCGATTTCGTGTAGATGTAACCTTGTCTTTTCGTAGTTTTGTGCTTTTAAAAGGATGTTAGGTGCAGGTGAATTTTGAGTGTAGCATCATAGCAGTGTATGTGCCATGTGCGGTTAAGGAGCAGTTGTCTCTATGAGTGAAATTGTTGCGCATGTATTGGCTGATGATGTGCCTTGGTGTGTTGCTAGAGACTTTAACGTAGTCCGTTGGGTATCAGAAAGAATGGGTTGTAGCACACGACCTTTAGGAATGAAGGAGTTTGGTACTTTTATCGACAAAGCTGGGTTGGTTGATGTACCTTTATATGGGAAGCATTTCACATGGTTTGGTTTTGGCAATCATTATAGTCGATTTGATTGAATCTCAGTTTTGCCATCTTGGTTGAATCGCTTTCATAAAATTCAACAGATAAGTTTACAACGTTTAATTTCAGACCATTCTCCTTTACTTCTGATTACTGGTGATAGTGTTAGGGACTTTAGGCCTCTCCAATTTCTAAATTGTTGGCTAGATTGTACATAGAATGTTAGATGTTTTGTATAGGAATGGTTGCGATTGTCGGAGGAAGGAATTGGGCATGACAATGTTCCAGTGAAGTTATGACATTTGAAGAAATTCCTGAGGTCGTGGAACTGGTCAGTCTTTGGGGATTTGGATAAGGCGATTGAGTCTTTACAGCTTGATATTGATGGAGTTGATGAAGTTGTGGCCGCAGATACGGTGTTTGAGGATGTGTTGGTGTAGCGTCGTGCTTGGATGTTGGCATTGTGGCAGGCAATTCACTGTAAGGAGTCGTTGTGGAGGCAAAAAGCTCGGGTGTTGTGGCTGCGGTTGGATGATAGCAACATGTTATTCCACCGTGCTACGAAGGTTCATGCAACTAGAAACTGTATTTTGGGGCTAGTTATCAATGGTCGTTGGAAGTCTAGTTTTGTTCGTCTTTGGGGTTTTGTGGTGCGGGAGTTTCGGAAACAATTTATAGCAGTCCATAAACTAGCTGAGTGGTCAGTGTCAGGGGATTTTAAATCTATCGCCGAGAGGGAGGCGACAAGGATGGTTGTGCCTTTTTCTAAGGAGGAAGCGAAGGCTGCAGTGATGAATTGTGATCGGTTAAAGGCACCGGGTCCTGATGGATTTAGTTTTGATTTTTTTAAGAAGTGTTAGGACTTTGTGTGTGCAGATGCGCTTGGTTTTTTAATCAGTTTTATGTTTTGAGGAAGTTGTTGAGGGGTTCGAATTCTTCATTCTTAATATTGTTACCTAAGAAGGATGTGCCACGGGATTTAGCAGATTATTAGCCTATCAGACTTTTAAATTTAGTGTATAAAGTATTGGCTAAGGTGCTGGCTGGACGGTTGCAACCTGTGTTGGGTGAGGTTATTAGCGATATCCAATTGGCTTTTGTTAAAGGTTGACAAATTGTGGATGGTGTGTTACTTGCAAATAAAGTGATACATTCGTTGCGGAAAAGTAATTTGTCAAAGGGAGGGTTTTCTGAAATTGGATTTTGCGAAGGCATATGATTATGTCTGATGGTCATTTTTAGATGATATGATGGCTCATATGGGATTTGATTCGGTTTGGCATGTGTGGATTCAGGAATATGTTAGTACAGCGCGAATGTTGGTCTTGTTCAATGGTTTGACTACTAAGGAGTTTGGTGTCAAATGCGGTTTGTGCCAAGGTGATCCTCTTTCTCTTATGTTGTTTGTTATTGTGGCTGAAGCCCTTCATGTTTTGCTGGAGAATGCGAAGGCGTGTGGTGTGTTTAAAGGAGTTGTTGTGGCTAAAGGTGTGTTTAAATGAG
This sequence comes from Hibiscus mutabilis, assembly GCA_019671005.1. Classification (NCBI taxonomy): domain Eukaryota; kingdom Viridiplantae; phylum Streptophyta; class Magnoliopsida; order Malvales; family Malvaceae; genus Hibiscus; species Hibiscus mutabilis. Next base: position 30,238,388 of record CM033715.1, read on the forward strand.
TTGCTGGAGAATGCGAAGGTGTGTGGTGTGTTTAAACGATACGGTGCTGTTTTTTAGGCTTCGATTGAGGTGGCATAGAGTATTCAACGATATTGAATTGCTTTGAGGTTTGTTCGGGGTTAACAATAAATTTTCATAAATTATCGCTATTTACGTTTGGTGCCGTAGAGGATATTTTTGATGAGGTTGCTTCGGTGTTTAATTGTGAGTTAGGAGAGTTATCGTTTAATTATTTAGGTTTGCAGTTGGGTGTAAACCCGAGAAGTGGTGCGATGTGGGATCCTGTGATTGCATGATTTTGAATTAAATTGGCTAGGTGGAAGTGTTCTTCCCTTTCGCTTGCTGCTCAGGTTTTGTTGGTTAATTTAGTGTTGTTCACGTTGCCAATGTATTATTTGAGCTTGTTTGAGGTGCCCAAGGGGTGATTGCAAAGATTGATAGGCTATGTCGGTGATTTCTTTAGGGAGTGTTGACTTGCAGCGGAAGATGAGTCAAGTCAGTTGGGATGTGGTTTGCTGTCCGCAACGTTTTGGTAGGTTGGGAGTTGTGGATTTACGGATACGGAATATGGCTTTGCTCTCTCGTTGGTTTTGGCGGTATGCCATGGATGGTTCCTCTTTGCGGTTAGCTATAATCTTGGCTAAATATGGTGAAGACGTTCCTTCATGGCATGTGAATACACGGGGTTTGAGGCATATGTCACACGGTTGGAAGCAAATTGTGGTTGTGACGTGTGGTAGTGAGGTAGGCGCTCATTTGGATGTATTATTTTTTATTTGGTAAATTGGCTCGGCAGATTTGGTGCTCTTTTGGCTTGATCCATGGTGCATCGAAGATCCACTTAAGGTAATGTTTCTGAGATATTTCTCAATTGTTGTGAATCAGCTAGCTTTGGGGCTCTTTTGACCATGACATGTGGCTTTCATTTTTTTCGTCGTGCTTTGTGTTCGTTTAAGGTTCGAATGCTGAGGGAGTTATGGTCGTTGGTTATTTCGGTTGTGTTGTATGAGGAGGTGTGGGATACACTTGTATAGAAGCCTATCCAAGGGGCTATTTCTTGGTGAAGGCTTTGACCGAGAGGCTCCTGTTGCAGGTTGTTAGAGATAACTCAGTAGGTGCTTGTTTTGTTTGGAAGATATTGGTGCCACCGAAGGTTTAAGCCTTCTTGTGGTTTGCTTGCCTAGATAGGTTGCATACGTTGGCGTTTTTACTTAGCCGTTCACCTTTAGGAACGACAAGGACCTTTTTTGTGGCGTGGGGTAGGGATGGACGAGATGGATCATATTTTTTTTCATGTCTGATAATCAGTTTTGTGTGGGGCTGGTTTGTTGGGTGGTGGGATGTATGTTTGTCGTTACCATGTTCGTTGCAGGATTTGCTTTGTCCAAACATGCACGGTTTGTTTGTAGGTGAGGTTCGACAATGGTGGTCTTCGTCGGTTGCGGCTCTTTTTTGGTCATTTTGTCTTGCGCAAAATGAGCTTGTCTTTAACTCTAAATGGATGGCAATGGATGAGGTTTTCTTTTTGTTAAAGCTTCAGGCTTTCTATTGGGTTCGAGTGACTCCTACGGCTGCTCTTATGGATGAGGGGCAATGGTGGAGCTGCCCTAGGCTGTGTTCATAGACCTCGTGTTCTACGGGTGCTCGAGATAATGTTTGTTGGTGTCCACCGTATGCAAGTTGCTTGAAATTTAATGTGGATGGTTCTGCTCGTGGTAAACCAGGTACCTTAGATTATAAGGGGTGTTGCAGAATGAGACTGGAAAAATGTTAGCAGTGTTATCTGGACCTTTGGGGTGTATGGAGTTGAATGAGATTGAATGCGTTCACAGTGGAGGACTGAGTCACGTTTAGTTATTGAGTCTGATTCGAGGGTTGCGCTTGGTTGTGTGATGTGTGTAGCTCGGCGGCCGTGGTATCTTTGGAAGGTTTTTGTTAGTATTGATTCCCTTTGTGCTTCATTACGCGAGGCTTGTTTTGTACATGCATTTCGGGAGGCAAACGGCATTGTGAATGCCTTAGCTTAGGAAGGCGTGGATAGGGTCTCAGTGTTTCAAGCTTCTATGTAGGGTGATGGTGTGATGTGGGCTTGGTTGTTTGTTTTGTCGTTGTTTGGCATTTGTTCTTGCATCGGGGTGTGGGTGTACTCTTTTTCTTCCATCTAAGTTTAATGGTTTTTTTTAACGAGGCACCCGTTTTCCCTTCGTTATATGGTTTTGCATCTAATAAAATCATACGTATTGAGAAAAAAATATTTCTATAAAATAATCTACGACTCAGAATTTGATTCTGTTTGTTTTGACAGAAAGTAGATTCGATAAGCTTTCAACCATATAAACTAATAGCCTAAATTCAACTTGTACGATTTATGACGAATTTTCAAAGTCAAATTCCAGTGTTGAATTTCGAAGCAGATTGTTACTCTGTTTTCTGACCTTTCATCACTTAAAAATTCATATATTTTGATATAAAAATCAAAATCAGTCCCTGTTTGTTTTAAACAAAACTAGACTGAACCAGGAATACAATGGTATTTGGCTCACTTTCTAATCATTTTTATGGAACTTTTGGTGAATTTCCAAACTCACTGCCAAAGACTAAATTCTGGGCAGATTTCATAATTCACATCTTTATCATCCTTTAACCATGCCAACACCTCAAGTTAACCTTTAATTATATTATTTCAACATTTTCATTTCATGAAAACTCCAAATTCAACTTGAATCCTTAAACCCCAAATTAAACCCTAATTAACCAAATGGTATCCCATCAAGAATACATCAATTTCAACTTCAATTAAGCATGGAAATGATAAAACATCACATAACAATCCTAATTCATTTGGATCGCTAAACCTTAAATTATCTCTTCTCAAAATTTAAGAGTTATCTTTAATTATTTCATGAATTTCTTATACCAAATGAAAGAGAATTCAAGGGAGAACAAATTTGTATTTCATGAACTAACCTTGAATCCAAGTCTAAATGCTTGCAAATTGAACTTGAAAATTCTTTTCTTCTCTCCCCAAAACCCGCGACAACAACAAGGAGGAATGAAGAACATTTTTTTTTGTTTTTCTCTTCTAATTATGCCAAAGGGCATAATTTATTCCATATAATACAAAATATCTTTATTTAATAGTCAAATGACTATTTTACCCTTAAATCCAATGAATCAATAATGTGCCAAATGTCATCATCCTTCATCCAATGGCCTGGATTTAATCTTGAGTTAGTAGTTTACCAATTTTCCCTTGAACTATATCAATTTCCATTTTTGCCCTTGAAACAAACTTAAATTCCAATCTTGTCCATTTGATCCAATGGCTAGGATTTAACATGGAAAAATTATCTTAATCCAATGGTCCACATTAATTCTAACATTATATACATGTGTATTGACATTCTTACCCTTCCATCCAATGGCTAATACTACTTTCTTGAATTTATATTCAATCCATTTATTCGAAAATTTTCGGAAGCTTTACCGAATAATTCCTTAAAATCGAAATCCTGAATTAATTTAATATTCTCGTTTCCAACCCACTTCTTATAGGTGAAACTACCTATTTACGAAATAAAAATTATTTCTGGGAAAATTACCTTTTTAGTACTCAAACTTTTTAGAAGTTTTCACTTTGTCCACCAAACTTTCATTTTATTCATTTTGGTCACTTCACTTTGGACATCAAACTTTCAATGTTATCATTTTGGCCACTAACTAAACTTTGGGGTATTACAATTCTCCCTCTTAAGAAAATTTATCCTCGAATTTTAGCACATACATATTATTTCTCTAATTAGTCTCCCTTATGGCTTCTACCACTTTGAGATTCTTTCAAGAATCTTTTCTATCGAAATCTCTTTTATTTTTCAATTCTTTGACTCCATAAGCCATGATCTTTGCCGGTTCTACTTCATAAGTGAAATCTAATTGAATCTCAATCCTTTTCTGGTGCTTTGATATGTGAAGAATCAAATTGACACCATAAAAGCATCGACATGTGGAACACATTATGGATTTTAATTCTTCTTCAGAACCTAATATAGGTCCATGAATCTTAGGCTAAGCTTTACTTCTCGTCTGAACCATAACACCTTCTTCCAAGGTAAAGCTTTTAAGGAATACTTTATCCTTAACTTCATATTAAATATCTTTTCTTTCAAGATCAGCATATAATTTCCATCATTCTAAAATTGCTTCGAACCATTCTTACTTTATTCTCCGCACCTTGAACTGAATCAGGTCCAATCACCTTTTAGTTCTCATTTTAACCCATTATCATCGGGGATATAAATTATCCCTTGATAATATGAACATCCATTTAGACTTGACATTGAAGTCTTTAAGTTTCTCTTTTCACCTTACTGAATTCTTTCCAAGCATATCTTATCTTTCATCTGTAAATCTTTGATTCGATTTGTCAAAGTAGACTTGAGCTGAAGCTGTGTAATCAATACACTATTTTCTTCCAAAGATAATTGGACATTTAATGCTTATAAGGCAAAGGATGACTTTTGGCTAAATACATCTGCCACTACGTTATCCTTGTTAAATCAATACACAACCCAACCTATTATGGAATGTGTCATTAAATAACATGGAATCCTTATTAACTTTAGACTATATTAATACTAGTGCTACCATCTTAACTTTTCTAGGATCTACTCAAATCCTCTTTGTTGAGACAATGTGAACTGGAAATGCAACTTGAATTAATCAAATTCACATTTGAGTAACTTTGCATACAACTACCTTTCCTACAAGGCTTGTAACACTATTCATAAATGTTTATCATAATCTTCTTTCATATTACACTTTTGATGAAGCCATACTTATACTCGATTGATAACTGTTATTAAAAGAAATTTCATCTAGTGGCACATGTTGCGTGATTTAAGTGCAATGCAAACGGTGGAAGTATACACGTCACAGGTAATAAAGTGATATGTATCAAGTATCATCTCCACAAGGATTGGTTTGGGCCACTTTGCTTAAGTTACTGCATTGTAAAAGAAATAGATTGATGGTGATAAATATTAAGTAAAATAAACTAAGTAAATAGAAAGAATTAATCGATATGAGAGATTAGGTCAGGTTATCCTGAGCAGTGGTGTGATTGCTGAATGAATTGTTGTGGCTTCTGACTGCTGAGGCAATACAATTGTTGTGGCAACTAGGTCTAGATAAATGTCGTGGCAACTAGGTCACGATATATGCCGTGGAAACTGGTTTGGATGAATGCCATAGCAACTGGGTTTCCTCCTTCAATGTTCGACAAAGTTTTCTTCAATGCCTTTGTGTTATGCCTAACTGAAGAACTGGTGTTTGCACATGCCTTGGTGATACATCCCTGCGTTAACCTTGGGTGAGCAACACCGATCTTGCACTCCTTTTATCCGTTGAAATCCGATCTTTATTCCTAAAGCAGATTAGTTTCCACCAACATTCGTTCAAATGGAAACCGCGTTTACTCGTTTCATGAATCTAGCTCTCCCAAGCCTAGATAAACGGATTCACTCGTGTTCCTTTACCAATTACCTCAAGGTAAAAATCAAGATCCAAGAATGGAAAAATAATGAAATTTATTGAATCAAAAAACAAAAAACCATTCATTCGTCTCTTACACCAACAAAACCTAATAACCCAAGACAAATTAAACTAGCTCATGGCTGGGTAAAGACAAAATACAAAGGAATAAAACCCAGACATGGAAGGATTACACGATACAAGATAAAAGAAATGGAGAAGATGAAATTCTCCAATATTTGTTGATGGCTGCATGCAAATCCCCCTTTTAGATTTGATCTCTCTCTCAATCCACCCTACCTATGATTTGTAATTTGATCTATATATATATAGGGTGTTGCGATCAGCTTTGTGTTGATAGGAAGGAGTTTGAATTAATTTGAATTAGAGATAATTAATCTCTTTTCTCTACAACAGCTCTTCAAATCTAAGTCTTTATCCAATGTGATAAGGATAATGTTGGAGATAAAGCTGGAAATTCTTATCCTTATCTCGAACTTGCCACGACATCTCTCGGCAAGTTGTCGTGCACAAAATAATGTAAACCAACATCAATTTCTCCACAGAAACCATCAAACATAACACCAAGCTCGATAGATGATGAAACTATGCATGAATGACTAAAAATGCAACCAAAATGAGCCTAAGTCTAACAATAATATGAGTAAAAAAGTAGAAAATATAGTACTTTTACAACTTAACACCCCCCAAACTTAAACTATTGTTTGTCCTCAAGCAATGCAAAACACTAACAATTACCTACCAAGGTATTTACCACCAAAAACATGTTTTTTACCTGACTTCAATCCTCAAAACCGTAGCACAAAGAATTAATTACCTTTCAATCGTTGGAAAGCATAGAAAATTACTCAAAATTAAACTACATTGCTAGTGAAAATGTGTGTGCGGAGTTGTGTACAAGTCAATCAACAGGATTTCATGAAAACCTTAGGTTTTATTATTAACTTGTCAGGGCAATTAATTCCGTTAGAGCCAGTTAGGTACCTTTAGCACATTTTCCAATTTTAATAACCTAAAGTTTTCTAGGTCTCCCTCAATCAACAAGTCACAACAGTGTCAAAATAAGCAGCATCATAGAAAATTTTCAAGTAAACTCCATGCTAATCCTAAAATCTAAGGTTTTCTTATCTAAACGTTGTGCCAAACCAAAATCATAGGATATCACAACAGGTTTCGGCAGTTTTATCAGGTAATTGTCATGGCAAGTAATATATGCAAACTAACATGAGATGAACAAAATTAATGCAAATGACCATAAGACAAACAAGGCTAAAACCAGTTGCCAAGGGCAGTGCATGAAGGAGATGCCGAGCTAGTTTCCAGGGCAATTCATGAAGGAGACGTCGAGCCAGTTGCCAGGGTAATTGTCGTCAAAGAATAAGGTGATATGGTAGTCGAAATTGATGACTAGACAAGCCCATGAAGAGGTTAAAGAAGAATTAAATTCCAAGAAGATAGGATAAGTTCTAGAAGGAATATAATTATAATAAAGAATTATATTCTTTGAAGATAATTTAATTCCAACTTAACTTCCTCCTCAAAGAAGGACTTTGACCTAGCCCTATAAATAGATCACCAAGCCGTCAACTCCAAGTGGGCAAGAGGAGGGAAAATTTCGACAACCCCATAGGGCAAGAAGAGAGAAATTTCGACAAGAAAGCAAGGGGGAGAGAGTTCGATTTCTTCTTCTTCTTTGCTTCCATTAGATTCATGGTTTGAGGATTATTCTTTGTATATCTTTTGAACCCAACCATGAACTAACTTGATCGGTTGGGGTTATTGAGTCTTGTTGTTGTGAGAAACAATTGGATTTTGTTTAGGTAATAAGAGTTTGCACTTTTCTATTCAAGGTTTACTCATTCTTGTCTTTTATTCTTATTTGCGAGTGAATTGGGAGAGGATCTCGTAACTTCATCTATTTATCTAATATTGGGAGAGTTAGATTCAAGAAACGAATGATTGTGGTCTTTATTCAATCTATTGATGGTGAAGATTAATCCGGCTTAGAAATAAGTTAAGGATTTCAACGGCTAAGAGGAGCGCAAGATTGGTTGTTGTTCACCCTTGATTCACGCAGGGATGTATTATCAAGGCATGCACAAGTAGCTAGAGTTTCAACTTAGGGATAAGAAGAAACCATTGAAGAACGCTCCGCTGAACCTTGAAGTTGCTGCCCAGCCGCCCAAGTCGTTGCCCAGCTAGTCGCCCAGGCAACCATCGATTACTTGCCAAGGCAACCCCGTTGTGCAAGTTGCCACGGCAACTGAGTTACCCTTGCACTCTTTTACCAAGACGATCCAATCGGCTATCACACCCCAACTCATGATAACCTAGCCTATTCACTCTATTTTAATTTCATCTATTCTTTTAGTTTATTGCTCTTAGTTTTCTCGTTAATTAAAACTTCTATTTTCAATTGTGTTTTTACTTTCACAATGCAGTAACTTAAGCAAAGTGGCCCAGACCAATCCCTGTGGAGACGATACTCGTATCACTTTATTACTTGCGATGTGTATACTTGCACATTTGCGTAGCACTTATTACACGAAACAAGTTTTTGGCGTAGTTGTCGGGGATTGGCAATTGGTGTTAGTTGTTTTTGTTATTGCATTTTTTCTCTTAGTTTTACTAACTTTTCTTTTTGTTTGTTTTATCGAAAAAAAATTTAGGTGCGCTACAAGTTAAGGGACATCAACATGTCGGGAAATAAAAGCGGATCTATTCGAGAGATGATGTTGGAAGATATGAATCAATCCAATCAAGAGTTTCTTTCACCCTTTGATGTTTACCTATACCAACCGAGAAAAGGCCAAAGAACTTATACTGTGGAAAAATCTTGTGCTGTGTGTGGAGAACATCATGTGTTTGAAACTTGCCCTCACATTTTTGGTGCATATAACTACATGGAGGCTCATAGAGGGAACCAGCAGCAAAATTCTTCATGGTATGGTCAAAAAGCTCAAAAAATTTTTTACCATAACAATTTTGCCGCAGCAACATATATGCCATGGCAATGTAGTCCTTTTCAAGAGCATTCCAATTCCTTGGAGGAAACGTTACTAGCTTCCTTGGCTAGACTTGACGGATTAACTGAAGAGATTTGAGAGCTATCAAAATCTATGGATACGAGGATAGCTCAGTGGTTTGCAACCTTAGTGGATTCAGAAGATCAATTGGGGAGATCCACATATGTCATGGATAACATGCACCAACAATTCATTCCTAGGGATACTGACGCCCCAAGGCAAGAGGATAAGGAGCAATGCAAAGAAAGCTCTCCGATGTGTGGGGAACAACTAGAACCTCAAAGTCAAGAGGATGCCAATGAGAGAGAATGCCCAACACATGATGAGCCTGGACAACAAATTGCCTCGGCAATGATTGAGGAGCCTAAATAGAGCAATGCCGTGACAACACTCAATGAAGCTGAGAACAACAATACTATAGTAAATTCTGAGGAACCTGATGCCCAGAAGGTTACAACGTTGATGTTGAAGTAGGAATCTGTAGATTGCTCTCATCTACAATTGCCACGGCAATTACACGACCACATGTAAGATAAACGATATGATAATACTTTGCCAATGGAATTTGAGCAGGTAATGGTTGAACCTTTCGAATTCTTTAAAAACTCACATCGTCCATTGCAGGTATGTCTTAAGGAACCGAGGTTGGTGGATTTGAAGCCATCGAAATCTCTACTGATGGAGATGTTTGAGAGGCCAAAAGAAAATGGTGTTTGGATTCGTAAAGCTTTTTAGAAAATTGGTTCTTCCTTTGACTTACAGCAAATTTTGGCAACTGATTGCCACGGCAATTGGCTTGAGCAGCAATTGCCACGACAACAAAGGCTACATCCAACCATTATAGAAGTTGACAAGAATGAGGTAATTGAATGGTTGAGAATGGATATAATTTTTCCTATTAATATATTTGTGCCTTCAGGAATAGTAGCAAGGTGGAGAGTATACATGGACTACAAGCAAACAAAGAAGAAAGACACCTCCACCATGGTAACGCAAAAGGGAGTAGTGGCAAGCACATTGGCCAAACTCTTTTTGGGCAATATTGTCACCCAATGGAGGGTACGGATGGACTATAAGAAGTATCGGAAACGACCATCCTCAAGTTTTCTCAGATATGCACTAACATTAGAAGATGCATGATGGCACTCTTTTCAAACATGGTCGAAGACTTCCTTGAGATCTTCATGGATGATTTTTCCATTTTTGGTAGTGACTTCAACAGTTGCCTCGACAATTTAGAGAATGTGTTGGCAAGATGTGAGGAAACTGATTTAGTCCTTAATTGGGAGAAGTGCCATTTATGGTAGATGAAGGAATAGTGCTCGGCCACAAGATTTCATCCAAAGGAATTGAAGTAGACAAAGCCAAGGTGGACGTGATCGAGAGATTACCCCCACCAAGATAAAGTCTTCCATTTTGATGATTCTTGCACCCAAGCATTCGAAACCCTAAAGGAAAAGCTTGCCTCGGCACCCATTGTTGTTCCACCAGATTGGACACTACCTTTTGAGCGCATGTGTGATGCAAGTGATTTCGCAGTAGGAGCAGTCCTGGGCCAATGCGCAGGAAAGGAACAGAAAATCAAGTGGCCGATCACTTATCACGTTTAGAACATAATAGGGAGGAGGACGCGGATTTAGAGATATGCGATGCATTCCCGGATGAACAACTTTTAGTTGCCTCGGCAACCATTGATGCACATGCCTCGGCAGCCCTCGACGTCGTAGCAGCTCTTGACGCGCATGCCTCGGCAACTCCAGACGCGCACGCCTCGGTAACCACTGATACGCACGCCTCGGCAACCATGGACGCGTATGCCTCGACAACTCTAGACACACACGACTTGGTAATCTTGGGAGCAGTCGCCACGGCAGTACATGCCTCGGCAATACCCTGCATTACTTTTGGGAGGAGCCTCTTTTGTTTAAACAATGTGCAGATCAGGTCATACGCCGATGTGTCCCTGAAGAAAGTGCAGCAGAATATACTCTGATAATGCCATTCTTCACCCTATGGAGGACATTTTGGAGGAACTTGTACTGCGGCCAAAGTTTTGCAATCCGGTTTGTATTAGCCAACACTGTACAAAGATGCCCAAGAGTTTTACAAGCAATGTGATCGTTGCCATAGGACGGGCAATATCACCCACAAACCAATGGGCAAGCAGAAATTTCCAACTGGGAATTGAAGGGCATACTCGAGAAAGTTGTAAATCCCTCTAGGAAGGATTGGTCAGTAAGACTAGATGATACACTTTGGGTATATCGCACTGCATTCAAAACACCCTTAGGTATGTCCCCCTTCCGACTTGTCTATGGCAAAACATGCCATCTACCGGTGGAAATCGAACACAAAGCATATTGGGCAATCAAGACCATGGATATGGATTGGGAAAGTGCCGGACCAAAGCGTTTGCTGGACCTCAACGAGATAGAAGAATTTTGTGCACTCGCCTATAACAATACATGAATCTACAAGGAGAAAACAAAGCAATGGGACGACAAGAAACTATTACCGCGGCAATTCATGCCAGGGCAACTAGTTCTCTTATTCAATTCTCGGCTGAAACTTTTCCCGGGAAAACTAAAATCAAGATGGTTGGGACCATTTGAAGTTGTCAAACCACTCTCCCATGGTGCCGTGATAATCAAGTCCATTACCGACGAACATGAATTCAAAGTTAACGGACAAAGATTGAAGCACTACAACGGTGCCCATGTAGAACGTAACAAAGAAGTTGACACCTTAGGAGATGCATAAGCATGCCCTCCTTTCGATATTTTCTTTTTTTTTCAAACTATTTTTTTCTAATATTTTCGGTTATTTTTTCTCTTTATTTATTTTTGGAATTTTTAGGAGATATTTTATTTTTCTTCATTATCTTTAGTTTCCAGGTTTTCTTTGTTTTCTTTTCTTTTCCACAACAAGACTCACAACCACCATGCTAAGAAAATTCACTACCAACTACTTGCCACAGCAACCACAACAGAGATTGCCCAGGCAACAACAATGGCGTCGGCAACTTCTGATGCCCAAACATGGATCAAATAAAAGCAATGCTATTCACATGGTACCAGCCACAAGCATTCAACCACCGACCGGAAAATGAATCAAGCAAACGGCACGAAGGAAACTTATCACTCGAGGTGACGACCTCTCCGACTAACTCATTTCATTTATTTTCTTTTAAATTTTGTTTCACTTTTACATGCATTGAGGACAATGCTTCTCTCGAGTTTGGGGGGTGTTGGTTTCTAGTTAGTTTCATGTTTAGTTGCATTCATCTTTAGCAATCATATATAGGTTGCATATGTTACTTGCCATGCCTTTAATTGGATTTAATTGCTTAAGACTTGTTGAATATCCAATGATGAATTATTGCCACTGCACTTAATTGAAAGAACCTTTAATTTTAGGATTGCATGAAAAGAACTTAGAATTTTACTATGATGCTGAATTTTTTTTACACAGTTGTGGCTTGTTGATTGAAAGAAACTTAGTGAACTTAGTTTGCTTAAAATTTGGGTAAATTTAAAATTGAAAATTAAAAGTTAAATTCTTGCTAGAGGTGCCCGAAACTGGCTCTAGTAGTTAATGCACATTAAAGAATCGCTAGAGGTGCCCAAAATTGGCTCTAGTCGACTAAAATAAAATGAGAAATTGCTTACTTTGCTAGAGGTGCCCGAAAATTGGCTTTAGTGAAAATAAAAATAAATGCCCCGATAATTAAATTGATAAAAGCCTATTGTTCACATAGAATCTTGAAAATCAACTTGTACACAACTACGCACACAGATTGTCATGAGCATTATAGTTTGGTTCCAGGTAATTTTTATGCTATCCGAAAAATTAAAAGGTTATCATACTTTGTGCCACGGTTCCGAGGTTTGAATTCAAGTTTGAAGCATGTCTTTGAAGATTAAAGTCTTGGCAGGTAATTGTTAGTTTGCATTGCTTGAAGACAAGCAATAGTTCGAGTTTGGGGGTGTGATAAGTGTTCAAAAGTACTATTTTTATTACCCTTTTTACTCATATTAATTGCATAATTAGTCATTCATGCATTAATTCATGTTTCTTTCCACCATTGAGCTTGATTACATAACTTGGTGATTTTTGTGGAAAAAGATGTTGCTTTGGTGTGTTTTTGTGTGTGTGCAGAATCACTTACCTAAACAAGGCTACAACCAGTTGCCAGGGCAGTGCATGAAGGAGATGCCGAGCTAGTTGCCAGGGCAATGCATGAAGGATACGCTGAGCCAGTTGCCAGGGCAATTGTCGACAAAGAATAAGGTGATATGGTAGTCAAAATTGATGACTAGACAAGCCCAAGATGACGTGGAGCAAAGCTAAATCCCAAAGGAGTTTGATTTCCGTGAAGAGGTTAAAGAAGAATTAAATTCCAAGAAGATAGGAGAAGTTCTAGAAGGAATATAATAATAATAATAATAAAGAATTATATTCTTTAAAGATAATTTAATTCCAACTTAACTTCCTCCTCAAAGAAGGACTTTGACCTAGCCCTATAAATTAGAGGCCATATCGTCAACTTGGAGGAGAGCAAGAGGAGGGAAAATTTCGACAACCCCATAGGGCAAGAAGAGAGAAATTTCAACAAGAGAGCAAGGGGGAGAGAGTTCGATTTCTTCTTCTTCTTCTTTGCTTCCATTAGATTCATGGTTTGGGGATTATTCTTTGTATATCTTTTGAACCCAACCATGAACTAACTTGATTGGTTGGGGTTATTGTGTTTTGTTGTTGTGAGAAATAATTGGATTTTGTTTAGGTAATAAGAGTTCGCACTTTCAATTCAAGGTTTACTCATTCTTGGTTCTTATTCTTGTTTGCGAGTGAATTGGGAGATGATCTCATAACTTCATCTATTTATCTAATATCGGGAGAGTTAGATTCAAGAAACGAATGAGTATGGTCTTTACTCAATCTATTGATGGTGAAGATTAATCCGGCTTAGGAATAAGCTAAGGATTTCAACGGCTAAGAGGAGCGCAAGATTGGTTGTTGTCCACCCTTAATTCACGCAGGGATGTATTATCAAGGCATGCACAAGTAGCTATAGTTTCGACTTAGGGATAAGAAGAAACCATTGAAGAACGCTCTGCCGAACCTTAAAGCTGCTGCCTAGACGCCCAAGTAGTTGCCCAACTAGTCGCCCAGGCAACCATCGATTAGTTGCCAAGGCAACCCCGCTATGCAAGTTGCCCTTGCACTCTTTTACCAAGACAATCCAATCGGCTATCACTCCTCAACTCACGATAACCTAGCCTATTTACTCTTTTAATTTCATCTATTCTTTTAGTTTATTGCTCTTAGTTTTCTTGTTAATTAAAACCTCTATTATCAATTGTGTTTTTATTTTCACAGTGCAGTAACTTAAGCAAAGTGACCCAAACCAATCCCTGTGGAGACGATACTCGATACTCGTATCACTTTATTACTTGCGACGTGTATACTTGCACATTTGCGTAGCACTTATTACGTGCAATAAGTTTTTGGCGCCGTTGCCGGGGATTGGCAATTGGTGTTAGTTGTTTTTGTTATTGCACTTCTTCTCTTAGTTTTACTAACTTTTCTTTTTGTTTGTTTTATCAAAAAAAATTAGGTACAAGTTAAGGGACATCAACATGCCGGGTAATAAAAGCCGATCTATTCGAGAGATGATGTTGGAAGATATGAATCAATCCAATCAAGAGTTTCTTGCACCCTTTGATGATTACCTATACCAACCGAGAAAAGCCCAAAGAACTTATACCATGGAAAAATCTTGTGCTACGTGTGGAGAACATCATGTGTTTGAAAATTTCCCTCACAGTTTTGGTGCATATAACTACATGGAGGACCATAGAGGGAACCAGCAGCAAAATTCTTCATGGTATGGTCAAAAAGCTCAGTTTTCTTTTACCATAACAATTTTGCTGCAGCAACAGATATGCCATGGCAATGTAGTCCATTTCAAGAGCATTTCAATTCCTTGGAGGAAACGTTACTAGCTTCCTTGGCTAGACTTGACAGATCAATTGAAGAGATTCGAGAGCTATCAAAATCTATGGATACGAGGATAGCTCAGTGGGATGCAACCTTAGGAGATGCATAAGCATGCTCTCCTTTCGATATTTTCTTTTTCTTTTCATTTTTTTTCAAACTATTTTTTTCTATTATTTTCGGTCATTTTTTTCTCTTTTTTTATTTTTGGAATTTTTAGGAGATATTTTATTTTTCTTCGTTATCTTTAGTTTCTAGGTTTTCTTTGTTTTCTTTTCTTTTCCACAAAAAGACTCACAACCACCATGCTAAGAAAATTCACTGCCAACTACTTGCCACAGCAACCACAACAGAGATTGCCCAGGCAACAACAATGGCGTCGGCAACTTCTGATGCCCAAACATGGATCAAATAAAAGCAATGCTATTCACACAGTACCAGCCACAAGCATTCAACCACCGACCGGAAAATGAATCAAGCAAACGGCACGAAGGAAACTTACCACTCGAGGTGACGGCCCCTTCGACTAACTCATTTCATTTAGTTTCTTTTAAATTTTGTTTCACTTTTACATGCATTGAGGACAATTCTTCTCTCGAGGTTGGGGGGGTGTTGGTTTCTAGTTAGTTTCATGTTTAGTTGCATTCATCTTTAGCAATCACATATAGGTTGCATATGTTACTTACCATGCCTTTAATTGGATTTAATTGCTTAAGATTTGTTGAATATCCAATGATGATTTTTTGCCACTGCACTTAATTGAAAGAACCTTTAATTTTTGGATTGCATGAAAAGAACTTAGAATTTTACTATGATGCTGATTTTTTTTTACACGGTTGTGGCTTGTCGATTGAAAGAAACTTAGTGAACTTAGTTTGCCTAAAATTTGGGTAAATTTAAAATTGAAAATTAAAAGTTAATTTCTTGCTAGAGGTGCCCAAAACTGGCTCTAGTAGTTAATGCACTTTAAAGAATGCTAGAGGTGCCCAAAATTGGCTCTAGTAGTTAATGCAATAAAAGAATCGCTTACTTTGCTAGAGGTGCCCGAAATTGGCTTTAGTGAAAATAAAAATAAATGCCCCGATAATTAAATTGATAAAAACCTATTGTTCACATAGAATCTTGAAAATCAACTTGTACACAACTACGCACACACATTGTCACGAGCATTATAGTTTGGTTCTGGGTAATTTTTTGTGCTATCCGAAAAATTAAAAGGTGATCATACTTTGTGCCATGGTTCCGGGTTTGAATTCAAGTTTGAAGCATGTCTTTGATGATTAAAGTCTTGGCGTGTAATTGTTAGTTTGCATTGCTTGAAGGACAAGCAATAGTTCGAGTTTGGGGTGTGATATTTGTTCAAAAGTACTATTTTATTACCCTTTTTACTCATATTATTGTTAGACTTAAGCTCATAATTGCATAATTAGTCATTCATGCATTAATTCATGTTTCTTTCCACCATTGAGCTTGATTACATAACTTGGTGATTTTTGTGGAAAAAGATGTTGCTTTGGTGTGTTTTTGTGTGTGTGCAGAATCACTTACCTAAACAAGGCTACAACCAGTTGCCAGGGCAGTGCATGAAGGAGATGCCGAGCTAGTTGCCAGGGCAATGCATGAAGGATACGCTGAGCCAGTTGCCAGGGCAATTGTCGACAAAGAATAAGGTGATATGGTAGTCAAAATTGATGACTAGACAAGCCCAAGATGACGTGGAGCAAAGCTAAATCCCAAAGGAGTTTGATTTCCGTGAAGAGGTTAAAGAAGAATTAAATTCCAAGAAGATAGGAGAAGTTCTAGAAGGAATATAATAATAATAATAAAAATTATATTCTTTAAAGATAATTTAATTCCAACTTAACTTCCTCCTCAAAGAAGGACTTTGACCTAGCCCTATAAATTAGAGGCCATATCGTCAACTTGGAGGAGAGCAAGAGGAGGGAAAATTTCGACAACCCCCATAGGGCAAGAAGAGAGAAATTTCAACAAGAGAGAAGGGGGAGAGAGTTCGATTTCTTCTTCTTCTTCTTTGCTTCCATTAGATTCATGGTTTGGGGATTATTCTTTGTATATCTTTTGAACCCAACCATGAACTAACTTGATTGGTTGGGGTTATTGTGTTTTGTTGTTGTGAGAAATAATTGGATTTTGTTTAGGTAATAAGAGTTCGCACTTTCAATTCAAGGTTTACTCATTCTTGGTTCTTATTCTTGTTTGCAGTGAATTGGGAGATGATCTCATAACTTCATCTATTTATCTAATATCGGGAGAGTTAGATTCAAGAAACGAATGAGTATGGTCTTTACTCAATCTATTGATGGTGAAGATTAATCCGGCTTAGGAATAAGCTAAGGATTTCAACGGCTAAGAGGAGCGCAAGATTGGTTGTTGTCCACCCTTAATTCACGCAGGGATGTATTATCAAGGCATGCACAAGTAGCTATAGTTTCGACTTAGGGATAAGAAGAAACCATTGAAGAACGCTCTGCCGAACCTTAAAGCTGCTGCCTAGACGCCCAAGTAGTTGCCCAACTAGTCGCCCAGGCAACCATCGATTAGTTGCCAAGGCAACCCCGCTATGCAAGTTGCCCTTGCACTCTTTTACCAAGACAATCCAATCGGCTATCACTCCTCAACTCACGATAACCTAGCCTATTTACTCTTTTAATTTCATCTATTCTTTTAGTTTATTGCTCTTAGTTTTCTTGTTAATTAAAACCTCTATTATCAATTGTGTTTTTATTTTCACAGTGCAGTAACTTAAGCAAAGTGACCCAAACCAATCCCTGTGGAGACGATACTCGATACTCGTATCACTTTATTACTTGCGACGTGTATACTTGCACATTTGCGTAGCACTTATTACGTGCAATAAGTTTTTGGCGCCGTTGCCGGGGATTGGCAATTGGTGTTAGTTGTTTTTGTTATTGCACTTCTTCTCTTAGTTTTACTAACTTTTCTTTTTGTTTGTTTTATCAAAAAAAATTAGGTACAAGTTAAGGGACATCAACATGCCGGGTAATAAAAGCCGATCTATTCGAGAGATGATGTTGGAAGATATGAATCAATCCAATCAAGAGTTTCTTGCACCCTTTGATGATTACCTATACCAACCGAGAAAAGCCCAAAGAACTTATACCATGGAAAAATCTTGTGCTACGTGTGGAGAACATCATGTGTTTGAAAATTTCCCTCACAGTTTTTGTGCATATAACTACATGGAGGACCATAGAGGAACCAGCAGCAAAATTCTTCATGGTATGGTCAAAAAGCTCGATTTTCTTTTACCATAACAATTTTGCTGCAGCAACAGATATGCCATGGCAATGTAGTCCATTTCAAGAGCATTTCAATTCCTTGGAGGAAACGTTACTAGCTTCCTTGGCTAGACTTGACAGATCAATTGAAGAGATTCGAGAGCTATCAAAATCTATGGATACGAGGATAGCTCAGTGGGATGCAACCTTAGGAGATGCATAAGCATGCTCTCCTTTCGATATTTTCTTTTTCTTTTCATTTTTTTTTCAAACTATTTTTTTCTATTATTTTCGGTCATTTTTTTCTCTTTTTTTATTTTTGGAATTTTTAGGAGATATTTTATTTTTCTTCGTTATCTTTAGTTTCTAGGTTTTCTTTGTTTTCTTTTCTTTTCCACAAAAAGACTCACAACCACCATGCTAAGAAAATTCACTGCCAACTACTTGCCACAGCAACCACAACAGAGATTGCCCAGGCAACAACAATGGCGTCGGCAACTTCTGATGCCCAAACATGGATCAAATAAAAGCAATGCTATTCACACAGTACCAGCCACAAGCATTCAACCACCGACCGGAAAATGAATCAAGCAAACGGCACGAAGGAAACTTACCACTCGAGGTGACGGCCCCTTCGACTAACTCATTTCATTTAGTTTCTTTTAAATTTTGTTTCACTTTTACATGCATTGAGGACAATTCTTCTCTCGAGGTTGGGGGGGGGTGTTGGTTTCTAGTTAGTTTCATGTTTAGTTGCATTCATCTTTAGCAATCACATATAGGTTGCATATGTTACTTACCATGCCTTTAATTGGATTTAATTGCTTAAGATTTGTTGAATATCCAATGATGATTTTTTGCCACTGCACTTAATTGAAAGAACCTTTAATTTTTGGATTGCATGAAAAGAACTTAGAATTTTACTATGATGCTGATTTTTTTTTACACGGTTGTGGCTTGTCGATTGAAAGAAACTTAGTGAACTTAGTTTGCCTAAAATTTGGGTAAATTTAAAATTGAAAATTAAAAGTTAATTTCTTGCTAGAGGTGCCCAAAACTGGCTCTAGTAGTAAATGCACTTTCTTGCTAGAGGTGCTCAAAACTGGCTCTAGTAGTTAATGCACATTAAAGAATCGCTAGAGGTGCCCGAAATTGGCTCTAGTGGAAACAAAAATAAATGCCCCGGTAATTAAATTGATAAAAACCTATTGTTCACATAGAATCTTGAAAATCAACTTGTACACAACTACGCACACACATTGTCACGAGCATTATAGTTTGGTTCTGGGTAATTTTTGTGCTATCCGAAAATTTAAAAGGTGATCATACTTTGTGCCATGGTTCCGAGGTTTGAATTCAAGTTTGAAGCATGTCTTTGATGATTAAAGTCTTGGCAGGTAATTGTTAGTTTGCATTGCTTAAGGATAGGCAATAGTTCGAGTTTGGGGGTGTGATATTTGTTCAAAAGTACTATTTTTATTACCCTTTTTACTCATATTATTGTTAGACTTAAGCTCATATTAGTTGCATAATTAGTCATTCATGCATTAATTCATGTTTCTTTCCACCGTTGAGCTTGATTAAATAACTTGGTGATTTTTGTGGAAAAAGATACTGCTTCGGTGTGTTTTTGTGTGTGTGTAGAATCACTTGCCTAAACAAGGCTACAACCAGTTGCCAGGGCAGTGCATGAAGGAGATGCCGAGCTAGTTGTCAGGGCAATGCATGAAGGAGACGCCGAGCCAGTTGCCAGGGCAATTGTCGACAAAGAATAAGGTGATATGGTAGTCGAAATTGATGACTAGACAAGCCCAAGATGACATGGAGCAAAGCTAAATCCCAAAGGAGTTTGATTTCCATGAAGAGGTTAAAGAAGAATTAAATTATAAGAAGATAGGAGAAGTTCTAGAAGGAATATAATTATAATAAAGAATTATATTCTTTAAGGATAATTTAATTCCAACTTAACCTCCTCATCAAAGAAGGACTTTGACCTAGCCCTATAAATAGATCACCAAGCCATCAACTTCAAGTGGGCAAGAGGAGGGAAAATTTCGACAAACCCATAGGGCAAGAAGAGAGAAATTTCGACAAGAGAGCAAGGGGAGAGAGTTCGATTTCTTCTTCTTCTTCTTTGCTTCCATTAGATTCATGGTTTGGGGATTATTCTTTGTATATCTTTTGAACCCAACCATGAACTAACTTGATTGGTTGGGGTTATTGTGTCTTGTTGTTGTGAGAAATAATTGGATTTTGTTTAGGTAATAAGAGTTTGCACTTTTCCATTCAAGGTTTACTCATTCTTGGCTTTTATTCTTGTTTGCGAGTGAATTGGGAGAGGATCTAGTAACTCTATCTATTTATCTAATATCGGGAGAGTTAGATTCAAGAAATGAATGAGTATGGTCTTTATTCAATCTATTGATGGTGAAGATTAATCTGGCTTAGGAATAAGTTAAGGATTTCAACGGCTAAGAGGAGCGCAAGATTGGTTGTTGTTCACCCTTGATTCACGCAGGGATGTATTATCAATGCATGCACAAGTAGCTAGAGTTTCGACTTAGGGATAAGAAGAAACCATTGAAGAACGCTCCGCCGAACCTTGAAGTTGCTGCCCAGCCACCCAAGTAGTTGCCCAGCTAGTCGCCCAGGCAACCATCGATTAGTTGGCAAGGCAACCCTGCTGTTCAAGCTGCCACGGCAACTGAGTTGCCCTTGCACTCTTTTACCAAGACGATCCAATCGGCTATCACACCCCAACTCATGATAACCTGGCCTATTCACTCTTTTTTAATTTCATCTATTCTTTTAGTTTATTGCTCTTAGTTTTCTCGTTAATTAAAACCTCTATTATCAATTGTGTTTTTACTTTCACAGTGCAGTAACTTAAGAAAAGTGGCTCAGACCAATCCCAATGGAGACGATACTCGATACTCGTATCACTTTATTACTTGCGACGTGTATACTTGCACATTTGCGTAGCACTTATTACACGCAACACTGATAAGGACTACATTGCCATGGCACGGTAAAACTGTCATGGTAAAAAAAATTAAGCTTTTTGATCATACCATGAAGGATTTTGTTGTTGGTTCCATATTTGGTCCTCTGTGTATCCATATGCACCAGGATTGTAAGGGCAGTTCTCAAACACATGATGTTTTCCACAACAAGGGCAAGAGTTCCACGATATGGACTCTTTGGGATTTTCTTGGTTGGTGTAGGCAATAATCGGAGGGTGTAAGAAAATCTTGAGCGAATTGATTCCTATCTTCCAATACCAACTCTCAAATAGATCGACTTTTATTTCCCCACATGTTGATGTCCCTTAACTTTGTAACACGCATGATTTTTTTTTGATAAAACAAAAAAAAGAAAAGTTAGTAAAAATAATAAGAAAAATGCAATAATAAAAACAGCTAACACCAATTGCCAATCCCCAGCAACGGCACCAAAAAATTGTTGCGTGATTTAAGTGCAACGCAAACGGTGCAAGTATACACGTCGCAAGTAATAAAGTGATATGTATCAAGTATTGTCTCCACGGGGATTGGTTTGGGCCACTTTGCTTAAGTTACTACATTGTAAAAGAAATAGATTGATGGTGATGAATATTAAGTAAAATAAACTGAGTAGATAGAAAGAAGTAATCGATATGAGAGATTAGGTTGGGTTATCGTGAGCAGTAGTGTGATTGCCGAATGAATTGTTGCAGCTTTTGACAGCTAAGGCAACATAATTGTTTTGGCAACTAGGTCTGGATAAATGTCGTGGTAACTAGGTCATGATATATGTCGTGGCAAATGGGTTTGGATGAGTGTCGTAGCAACTAGGTTTCCTCCTTCAATGTTCAGCGAAGTGTTCTTCAATGTTTTCTTGTTATCCCTAACTTAAGAACTCGTGTTCACACATGCCTTGGTGATACATCCCTGCATTAAACTTGGTGAGCAACACCGATCTTGCACTCCTTTTAGCCACTGAAATCTGATCCTTATTCCTAAGGCATATTAGTTTCCACCAACGTTCGTTCAAATGGAAACCGTGTTCACTCGTTTCATGAATCTAGCTCTCTCGATCCTTGTTAAATGGATTCACTCTAGTTCCTTTCCCAATTCCCTCAAGGTAAAAATCAAGATCCAAGAATGAACAAACAAGGAAATTTATTGAATAAAAACCAAAAAACCATTCATTCTTCTCTTACACCAACAAAACCTAATAACCCAATCCAAATTAAACTAGTTCATGGTTGGGTAAAAAGAAAATACAAAGTAATAAAACCCAGACATAGAAGGATTGCATGATACAAGATAAAAGAAATGGAGAATATGAACTTCTCCAATCTTTGTTCATGGCTGGGCGCAAATCCCCCTTTTAGATCTGATCTCTCTCTCAATCTATTCTCCCTATGATTTGCGATTTGATCTATATATATATAGGGTGTTGCGATCAGCTTTATGTTGATAGAAAAGAGTTTGAATTAATTTGAATTAGAGATAATTAATCTATTTTCTCTTTTATCTGCAATAGCTCTTCAAATATGAGTCTTTATCCACTGTGATAAGGATAATGTTAGAGATAAAGCTGGAAATTCTTATCCTTATCCAACTTGCCACGTCATCTCTCGGCAAGTGGTTCAGCAAGTCATCCTGCACAAAATAATACAAACCAGTAGCGATTTCTCCAAAAAAATCAAAACTTAACACCAAGCTCGATAGATGAAGAAACTATGAAAATATGCATGAATGATTAAAAATACAACTAAAATGAGCCTAAGTCTAACAATAATATGAGTAAAAAGGGTAGAAAATATAGTAATTTTACACACTTAACATGGCACATAATTTTCCTATGAACCTTCAAACTTAATCAAATAGAAATTATACATATCATTCAAAATTTGAATTAACCTTTTAGATTTTTCGTCATTCTATGGATGCTAAGTAGTGTTGAAATTGAGCTGAATCTTTAATGCCTTGTGCAAGGAACTCCAAATCTTAAAATAACCTTGGATATCAAGCACACACAATGGAAATAAGTACATCACTTAACATTTCAATCTTTCAGAGTGGCACATACTTTTCCCATTAACCTTCAAACTTAATCAAATAGAAATTATGCATATCATTCAAAATCTAAATTAACCTTTCAGATTTTTTGCCATTCTATGGATGCAAAGTAGTGTTGAAATTAAGCTGAATCTTTAATGCCTTGTGCAAGGAACTCCAAATCTTGAAATAACCTTGGATCTCAATTACACACAATGGAAATAGGTACATCACATAACATTTCAATCTTTCAGATATACAGCTCAGCATATTTATTCATTAAGTAATCAGTCTAAACTAGAATGAAAGTGTATAACTTGATCATATTCTATTTACAACCACCTAAATCGAACCATTCTTACTTGGGTCAATGTCACTCTCTTTTATTTCCATAGAGGAATGGAAATCGGCTCTAACAATCTAAACGTCACTTGATGTTCCGCTTTTATTTACTAGCATGTTAAGAACTTATCAACAAATTTAGTTACAACTATTTTCATACTTGGTCACCAATAATAACCTTTCAGATCTTAATATATCTTATTGCCACCTGGACATGTCATCATTAAATTGAGGTCCACTTCAGTAAGAAGTTATTATTTCCATTTCATTATCATCAAAGACATAACTCTCCCTTGACATTCCAAACATCCATCAGACTTAACTTCAAAGTTATTGGTTTCACCATTTTCAGTTTGTTTAATTCTATTCCCATATTTCTCATCTTTCAATTGGCGATCTTAAGTCTGACCTAACCGAGTGGGTTTAAACTAAAGTTCGGTAATTAACATACCATTCTTTTTCAATTACAGTTGCACATTCATTGCTCTTAAAGTAGAGATTATCTTTCAACTAAGTGCATTGGCTACTATATTGGCCTTTCCAAGATAGTAGTCAATCGTAACATCATAATTCTTGAGGAGTTCTATCTACCTCCTCTACTGTATATTCTAATATTTTTGGGTCATCAAACATTTTTCAGACTTTTATAATCGTGAAGACATAACATCGCTCACCATACAAAAGATGCTACCAAAATTTCAAAGCAAAATATTACTGCGCCTAACTCCAAATCATGAGTCGAGTAATTTCTCTCGTGAGTCTTGATTTACCGTTATGCATATGCCACTAATTTACCCTTTTACATTTATATGTATCCCAATTCATTATGAAAATCATTATTGAAAAGTGTGGAATCTTTTTGTACCAAAACTGGAGATTCTGCCATATTCTCTCTCTCTCTTTTAAATCCAATCAAATTCCATCGAGCCATGCAATATAGCCTAATAAAACAACTTCAGATATCCAAAATTCATATTTGGACAACCTTTCAAATAATTTCTTTTTCGCAGAATCTAAATTACTACCCGAGGGTGTGAACCATAATCTTCTCTGGTCTTTGAGTACATAAGAATATCATCAATGGATACCACAACAAATTGATCCAAGTACTAGAGAACTCTCTATCCATCAGATTCGTATATGCTATTAGAACAATAGCAAGATCAAAAGACACTACCGCAACTCATATTGTCTAAACTATATCCTGAATACAGTTTTAAAAATATTATTCTCCTTAACCTTTAATTTTTATCCCAATCGAAGATCAATTTTTGGGAACACTTCTGCTCCATTCAATTGATTGAAGAGATCATCAATCTACAACAACGATTATCTATTCTTTACTACCACTTTATTTGATTGGCGATAATCAATACATAATCTCATCAAACCATTTTTTTACAAACAATATTGTAATTCCCCAAGGTAATATAATAAGTCGTATAAAACCTCAATCCAATATTCAAAGTAACTAAACCTTTAACTCTCTTATCTCTATAAAAGCCATTTTGTACAGTAGCTTTGATATAAGTTCAGTGGCAAAGAAAACCTAAATCTTTAATTTCACTTCACGATTAGATGGTAACCCTGACAGTTCCTGAGGGAACACATCCTATTATTCGTTGACAGTTGGGATACTTCCATGTTCACCTTTGAATATTTGTATGTTCACAACATAATCTAGAAATTTATTACATCCTTGTGATAGCAGTTTCCTAAAAAATATTGTTGAATCACATTGGTCATAAAGATTTGATTTTCCCTCGTCGTTACAATCTCTGAACTTTCTAGTTTCTTTCAAATATATTCGTTTCGAACAAAAATTCAAATGACATAATAAGCGGATAACCATTCCATGCCCAGCATAATCACAATTAATAAAAAGGCAACTCCATTAACCTTGCTAAGAATTTTATTTCTTTGAATTACTATCGAGTAATTCTTACAAATTTGACTTTCCCTTGTGCTATATCCCAAGAGATAAGTTACTATCACATCGAGCTTTCCCTGATCATAACAACAAAGCCCTTCTAGCATCATTTTTATATTTATTAAACCAAGAGTCTATCAACATTGGTTTTCCACCAATACCCCACCTGAAGTCCAACACTTCAAGACTTCCCAGCTCTCTAGCAATAGAAGTCTAAGGAACTTGGGGTTGCATTTCATCTAAAATCATATCCAAGGTTTGAAATAATAAACCTTGGTTTAGCTAGGCATTTCCAACTTCATCAGCACATTAACATCACATTGGGCGGAAAACAATTAATGATTAACCTTGTTACTACTTTTATGGGCCTCATTCTTACCTAACTGTTTAATCGCTCGACGCGATCTCTCAACTTCGGACACCTATAACTTTATACAATCAATTTAATAACCAATTGCATCAAGTTAATCAAGCATCAATACAGGAATATTATGACATCCTAGTGGCATCTATACACTTACTAACTAATAACAAGCTCAGTTTGGATCCAGAACCGGCCAAACCTGTAGCTCTAATACCATTAAATGTAGCACCCATTCTCGACTCCGATCATCTAAGTTGAGTCAGGAATATCACAAAACCTAATACAGTATAGACAATGAAATTTATTCTAAAGTAATTATAAATTTAAAACCTTTGAAAATATTTATATTAACTTGTACACAAAATCGGAGCTCATTTACTTTATGAAAAATAAATTAACCGTTTGATAAATATTAGACTCTGAACCAAAATAAACAAATTTATCTCATTTATACATGCAACTAAAATTAATTAAAAACCTTAACTAGGATGTCATTACTGTGGTAGCTTGATGAGAATTTTCTAAACTTGATGCAACGCCTTACTTTCATCAATGTCTCGGACCACCTACGTATACACAGGCAAAACACTCTAAGTACGAACTTAGTTAGGCATTATAATGTAATCATAAATCATTAAATAATTAACTTTAGAAATATAATATAGACAATTCTTATTCAAACCCATTTCAAATCAATATTGCTTTAAATCAATGATGAATAATATTAAAAAATCATTTTGTAAAAATCCTTTTCACTAGCCCAAGACATACATGTGAGAGAAATTAAGTATGCGAGCGTGCAGTCCTAGACTACTAGGCCATAAAGACTGATAAACAGTAGACCATAAAAGGCCGATAATTAATAGACCATAAAGGTCGATAATCATTAGACACATAAAGTGTCGATAATCACTAGACACATAAAGTGTCAGGCGTAGCTGCTAGACTCTATAGCATGACACTATACTGTAACTCTCAATAGTAATATTGGGAAATAAAAAAATATCGTTACCTTTGCAATATATAATTCTATAGATGTTAAATAACTCATCATCGATAAATCAAAACAATGGTGCAGTTCATACTCCATTATACCATAAATCATTACAAAACATATCATCGATATATGATAATCAAATTATCATAAACAAAACACAATAGGATAGTTTATACCCCATCATATATAAAATATTTAATTTATGCCTGTTAAAATATCATATTTTATATGAAAATCAATATTATCAATTCAATAAAATCATATAGGCTGACTTATCGCTAGTCTTCCTTAATACATTTTAAAACATATAAATGCACTCACCTTGACACTTCTTATCCCAAACTAAATTGAATAACTTAAGAGAACTTCAAGCTTGATCCTTAGTCGTATCTACTAAATTTCCGATTCTCTCTTTTACTTGAGTGCTTCAGAATCATCCCTTACAAGCACAAATTAATAACACCAATAAGGTACTCATTTTATAATCCACCAATCTGCACTACCTTCAAAGAAATATTTCTATAAAATAATCTACAACTCGAAATTCGATTCTGTTTGTTATGACTGAAACTAGATTCGATAAGCTTTTTAACCATATAAACTAATATTACAAATTCAACTCATACGATTTATGGAAAAATTTCAAATTCAAATTCCAGTGGTGAATTTTGAAGCAGACTACTACTCTATTTTTGACATTTCATCACTTAAAAACCATATCTTTGATATAAAAATCAAAATCAGTCATCGTTTGTTTTAAACAAAACTAGACTGAACCAGGAATACAATGGCATTTGGATCACTTTCTAATCATTTTTATGGAAGTTTGGTTAATTTCCAAGCTCAACACCAAAGACTAAAATTCTGGGCAGATTTCATAATTCACATCTTTATCATCCTTTAACCATTCCAACACCTCAAATTAACCTTTAATTATATTATTCCAACATATTCCTTTCATGAAAACTCCAAATTCAACTTGAATCCTTAAACCCCAAATTAAACCCTAATTAACCAAATGACATTCCATCAAGAATGTAACATCCCCCGCCCGGCCTGGTAGAAAACTGGGTTAGAGAATGTTACCGGTGAACAATACTGTCATCGGTGTGATAAAATTTTAATTAATGTCAAACTCTTAAATGATTTTATGCTTTTTAAAAATTACCCAACATAAGCATTAGTCCAATTTGTTCATTATGAAACAAAGATTCATCATTTAGGACCAATTTCTAACTCTTACAAGTTTTAGGGACTAAATTGTAATTTCCATGTTTTAGAGATACTTCTTTGAAATTAATCACACCACAATGAAGTTCATGCAGTAATCAATAATCCTACCAATTTTCATATTAAACGGAATCCATTTACCCAGTCAATTAGACTATTCAATATTCAATAACCATTATGTAAGCTATTTAAAATTGTGTTCAAAGTCTTTTAACAGAATTTACTACCACCGTATCAATACACCAAGGTATTGTATCGATACGGAAATGCACAGATTCAAATTCAAACTTGAAGGACCAATGCCTTGTATCGATACAACTGAGGTTGTATCGATACTAGTTGACCTACTTCGATACACCACAATACCGTATCAATACCATTATTTCGCCAAACCTTACTATGGTTTTCCGTATACACCCCCTTATGAGTACTGATACACCCTATTTTCAAATGTCCAATTATGCTTACGCATATCGATACGCTACCCCTCGTATCGATACGCACTGTATTGTAATAATAGATTTCTTCTTCTTTTTTATTTGCATTAACATGTTGAACGATGTCCAAATGCAATGAAATTTTACCAGCAATATTCAATCACTAAAATATACTAGCATGTCAAATTTTAGGACCATTTGAATCGTTTACTAGGTTTTCACCCTTTTAAGCCAAATATGCACTTTAAGCCACTTTTAACCAAAACCAACATATCATTTAGGGCCTTTAAGACCTATACATAACTTAGGGAATACACACAGTAAAAATACCATATACCACTAGTTTATCTACTTTTCCACCATTCTAGGAGTTCATAAGGACAAAACACATTACTCTAAGCTTGTGGTGACTTGCCAAACTTCCAACTAGCTCCAATCTCGATCCGATATACTTTCTTAACTTGAAATGTGGAAGATGAATGCATTAGACTTATATAGTCTAAGTGAGGTAGCCATAACAATGAATCAGCATGGTATACAATCCAACATGCTTCGATAACAATTCTAACCATGCTAACAAAAGGCATATGGTTCAACATGACATAATTATCAAGCTCAACATATAACATGGCATCTATGATCAACATGGTAACAATAATCAATAACAATGTTTCACAACAATAATCAATAGCATTATTTCACATCAATGGTCAATAGCAATACTCAATGGTTTCCTTGGATCGATTATACGGTATATGGATACACAAATTCCACCTCTGCACCAATATCAATAATGGTCTAGTCATATTCCCTTCGCCGCACCAATTTGACCAATACACATCAACATCCCTTCGCCGCACAACAATAAAGGTCGTAGCCTATACCTGTACCAGTAAGCTCATGAATTCTATGGCTTGCCAATTGTATCCAATACTTTCAATCCCAAGGTTCGATAATCAATGATTCAATATCAATGTATCAATAGCAATGATTCAATAATAATAGTTCAATAGCAATGATTCATAACAATAAATCAATAGCAATGATCCATTAGCAATATTCATGTGTCAATATTTCAATAGCTTAGCATACCAATGCTTCAACGCTTTCCATGGCAACAATAACAATGTTTTGGACATGATTTCAATGCAATACTTACCCATTCTTACCTATATGACTTTCAATATGGTTTTATGAAAAAACCTTCAATACAATAGTTAGTAATACAATAAGCAATAATCAATGATTTGAGATGGCACCTAGCCAACTCTTGAGACCCCGACTACGCTCACATTGAATTCTGAAGCTCCTAAGGCTCTCGGATCTTAATTCCCTTATTCATAGCCTTTGTTGGAGATGATGGGTTAATTTCCTCCAATCCTTGGGCTAGGGAAAACAATAGAGAGTTGTTACAATCAATATGGCAACATCGGTATTCTAAGCTTAGAATAACTATTGGATAAATTCATGTATTGAAGCTTGAGAAATAGGGGTTTAACTTGAGAATCATAACTTGAAATTGGACATTCAATAACCCATGGAATCAATAATAGATTGAGGGTTTCTATTTACCCAACTGGTAGCTATACAATGAAACTCTTGAAGCAAAGAAAGCTTGAGTTTAAGGGGTTCAGTAGGAAAGATGTGTGCTTGAGCTTGGTGGGGAAGATGACAATGGAGGTGTATGCTTAATCAAACAAAAGTTGTGCTTTAGCTATTCTTGTAACTTCTTCAGAGCATTATCATTGCCTAAAACCTTAACCGTCCACCACCTCTCCTTAAGCCAATGGAAAGGTTTTCTTCCAAGGGAGGAAACTTGTTTCTAATTTCTAATTTCTTAATTCCCCAATTTTAAATCACCACCAAATTGTCATCTTTTTTATGACAAAAGATGACCAACATCGCGTGGGGATGGCAAGCAGGAAGGTGACTCATTCCCAACTTTCAATCGTCTCAATTTAGTCCTTAAAACAATTTTAAACAAGCACCTGTTCAGATACACCTATGGATGTATCGATACGGCTAGCTCAATTTCGGTAAGTTAGTTAAAAATGGTTAGGCCGTACCGATACAAGGACTATTGTATCGATACGCCTAGCTCAGTTTCAATATTCAAACATTGCAATAAGGTCTCTAATTAGACTTTGGACTCAAGTAAGGTCCATTATCAGTGAAACTACTTCAGATGATCAATAACAATGTAACATTTAGACTTTTCGGTGTAGGGTTTCTGATCGCCGGAACTCAATTCTGACTAGACTGGTTTTTGGGGTGTTACAAAGAATACATCAATTTCAACTTCAATTAAGTATGGAAATGATAGAACATCACATAACAATCCTAATTCATTTAGATCTCTAAACCCTAAATTATCTCTCCTTAAAATTTAAGAGTTATCTTCAACTGTTCCATGAATTTCTTATACCAAATGAAAGAGAATTCAAGCGAGAACAAATTTGTATTTCATGAACTAACCTTGAATCCAACTCTAAATGCTTGAAAATTCTTTTCTTCTCTCCCCAAAACCCACGGCAGCAACAAGGAGGAATAAAGAACATTTTTTTTATTTTTCTCTTCTAATTATGCCAAATGGTGTAATTTATTCCATATAATACAAAATATCTTTATTTAATAGTCAAATGACTATTTTACCCTTAAATCCAATGAATCCATAATGTGCCAAATGTCATCATCCTTTATCCAATGTTCTGGATTTAATCTTGAGTTAGTAGTTTACCAATTTGCCCTTGAACTATATCAATTTCCATTTATTCTCTTGAAACAAAATTAAATTCCAATTTTGTCCCTTTGATCTAATGGCTAGAATTTAACATGGAAAAATTATCTTAATCCAATGGTCCATATTAATTCTAACATTATACCCATGTGTATTGACATTCTTACCCTTCCATCCAATGGGTAATATTGCTTTCTTGAATTTATATTCGATCCATTTATTATAAAATTTTTGGAAGCTTTATCGAATAATTTCTTAAAATCGAAATCCCGAATTAATTTAACAATCTTGTTTCCAACCCATTTCTTGTATGTGAACTACCCATTTACGGAATAAAAATTATTTATGGGAAAATTACCTTTTTAGTATTCAAACTTTTCAAAAATTTTCACTTTGTCCACCAAATTTTCATTTTATTCATTTTGTCACTTCACTTTGGACATCAAACTTTCAATCTTATCATTTTGGTCACTAACTAAACTTTGAGGTATTACAATAATGGTCGTTGACCGACTGCTGAAAAAATCAACCGCGATCTTCCAGATCTGGGAGCACGTCTCGATGCCAAAAAAATGAGTGGGGAGATGCGAACTCATGGTGGACAGGAGCCACGATGCTAGAGCAGTATCCTGAGCAATGAATAGTTCATAAGCTTTATTGCCAATAAAGGATCCATCAAGTTTCTAAATCTTCTCAAGTGGTGGCTCCTCACTGTGAGAAGTATTTGTTGCTTCCAAATGAGAAAGTTGGACTCATCGAGCAATATATTCACTCTTTTATTCATAAAAGTCTATCCACCGTGAGAGCCGTCTGAACTGTTATCGCCAGAACCAAAAACAGTGAAAGGAGAGATTAGCATGATGAGAATAAAGAGAGCAGAGGAAGATCAAAAGGCTCAAAAAAACTTGGTGAATGATACCATATTGAACTTTGAAAGAAAGAAAACTAATAGAAAGAGAATCTTTGAAAACTGAAATGATTTATTTGTTAAATCCTACATTTACATATGGAGAAGATGAAGAGAACACGAAAAAAATCATATAGAAGCAATTGAGAAATGTAGGCCTAACTTTTAAAAGAAATCAAATAAGCTAGAGTTAAAAACAAATCTATCATTTATATAGCCCAAAGCTGGTGTAACATACTTGTAACACCCTGACCCGGATGTCACAATTAGGCCTCACGCCCAAACATGTTATTTCTCAAAAATATTTAAAGTCAATAGTTGAAAATATAGATAAATCTTTATAAATCATTACAAAGGAGCTTCACTTTAAATTAAAACATTTAAATATTCAATTTGATAAATACAATTTCAAAAGTGAGATTTATAAACTCGACCATGTAAGGTCTTATAAATACATAGCCCACTGAACACAAGTATCGTACTTTGAAAACCTCCACATGCTAGAATCTCATGTTGATAATGCTCCTCAATCCCACGATCCAATGGTCAACCTACGCACGGAAACAACAATTCTCAATGCTGAGCTTACAAAGCTCAGTGGTACACATATACTCTACTATAGTTCATGCTAATCATAAACATAAGCATGCAAGCTAGTACGAGCAATAAGTGAAGATAAATAAACATGTGGCGCTACTACTAGTCGCCTAAACACATGCTCTCAATATAGAAAAACAACATACATGGCCCACAAGGCCCAACCATACTCGAGATCTCACCAGATCCAATGAGGAAAAACAAAAAGTCATAACCACAAATCAGGAGTAAGACCAGTGTCACACAACGTCAGGAACATACACTCTAAGTGAGGCCCGGTGTCACACAGCCTCAGAAGCATACACACACTCTCTCGATGAGTCTCGGTGTCACAAAGCCTTGGAATGTACACCCATACTCGGTATCTCTCCTCGAGTATCTTCGAATGAGGCTCGGTGTCACACAAGTGGTGTTGCAACACTCTATCTCTGGGGATCCAGGTCCCACCAACCAACGGTGACTCAACCACACAAGTGGCCATACTTGACACGTCACAACATATGATCCACCAAGGATCTTTGTGTTTTACTATTACAAACAATTCACCCAATGTTTACCAAGGTATTACTCATTATCGAAGTGTACATTAATTATCGCTATTAATCCATATTATCTCATTATCATCCCACATAAATTCTCATCTTTTATTAGCATTATAAAGTATTCCTTTCAGTGGGCACCGATACTCAAACACGAGTATCAATACGGTACCTCGGGTATCGGTACTCCTACGCATACCAACACAGATATTACTTACTGGAAATCCTAGATTTCCTCAATACCGGTACGGGTCAACCCATACCTATACAGACCCTAACCACATACCGGGATAGCCAAAGCACGTGCAATACCTTAACCACAGTTCTGTACCATTTCCTCGGATTACGATATTATAACGCTTATTCGATCCCTAAAGCTTATAAAGGTCATTAGAATTGGTAATGCATTCATCCAAATTATATTAATTATCAGCTTCATAATCATTTAATCGAGTATTTATCGGCACTATCCTTTAAGAATGATTTCCATCTAATTACGTCAATCCATTCGAACAAGCATACAAGCATCGCAATTAATCAACTAATTAATTAATTATTAAATAATCATACATGCATCTCAAATGACCCTAATCGGTCTCTAACACCTCTACGAGTCTCATCATATCATGCATCTCACACAGTTATGAAATCTCATACTATCAGTCTCAACACATGCTTATTTATCGTCTACCAATTTTACAGATACTAACACGCAAGGCACTCATATTTATGATGCTCATGAAGCGATAGGAGTTCGAGGCATACTAACTTTAAGCCGTTGTCACTAAAATCCTCATCCAAGCTTCCTGATATTCCACTTAACCCGATATTTGATCCCGAATAATCCTCGTATACCAATGAATACGAAACTACATTAATTCATGCATCCCCTAATCAATTCACAAGGTCAAACGCATAAAAGCAGCTTACCAAGTTCGAATTTGGCAAAACAGACTACATCATTAGATTCGGAACGTCGAGAAATCCCCAAGTAAGGTCCCCAGAAAAAGTTAACGGCCAGTCAACATCGATCAACGGTCTGGTCAACCCTAGTGATCCAGTGCAGTCAGGCACATAGTAAACAGCGTGCACCCTAGGCGTAGGATCTGGTTTGGGCGAGTGCACGGGAGGTTGGGTGCACCCGCGGGCAATGCTTCGGTGCGGTAGGATGCATGTGCACCCGAGGGGAGTTATCCTGTACGGTGCGGTGCATACGAGCAGCAAGCACCCGCCTGGCCAGGCGCATGCCCACCCGTGTGGTGGCGAGTGGGTCATCTTCCAGTGGTCGGACGGCGGCAGCAAGCTCCGGCCCTATTGTTCTCCGACCGCTGGTTTCGATGGTGGCCTCCATTTGCGGCAGTGACGGTTGGAACGTGTCAAACCATACTTCTCTGATTCTTCTTTCTCTTTACTCCGGTGAACAGCAGCTCGGATGAAGGTGAGACGACCACCGTTAGACTTGTCTTTGTGAGATCTTTCCAATAACGCCGACGGTGTCGTGTGCAGTGACTCTGACGGCCGTAGACTGAAGTTCAAAACCTCCCCCTTACTTTTTCTCTCCCAAAATATCCCCTTTCTTTTCTTCATTCTCTCTCCCATCAAATTATCAGCCCCATTTTATTTTTGTTCCCCTATTTAAATTTCAAATCTCTCCCCTCTTAATAAAAGATAATAACAATTTAAATAAAAGCCCAACACCACATTCTTCTTATTTTTCCACTAGACCCAAATAAGTTGGGTCTGGAGCCCAATTTTGAAAAGCCAAAAATTCATGTCGTTACAAGATTGTCATTGCTTGACCCAATTTATTACAACCGATAGGCCTAACCAACTAACGGGCTTGGCAACAACCCAACAACAGATTTATAGAGTATGGACTAACCAAATAAAGCTTCAACAAGGTGGAAAATATATTCAAATAAGCTTTTAACAGATTATGGACTAACCATAATCCGGCATTTTCGGATCATGCAAGTGCACATTAAAAACCCCGATTAGAATTGATTCACACCCTTGCACGCAAGGGATAATTTTGACTTATGTATATATTAAACAAGTTGGTTCTAGCTTATAAACACCTCTCATACTTCACACCTATCTAATGTGGGATGAGAGTGTTTTAAGTAATCTTTTCCCACAACATCATTTACATGTAACTTATTTTGAGTATTAATTTTTCATTCGTCAATCAACCATTTTAAAAGTTTTATGGGTAGAATATAAATTATAATACTTATTATTCAAGCCTTCAAATTTACCAATAAATAATATATCTCAAAATTTCAAATTATCCATTATTTTATATTTTTTTCGTCCCAATAAAGTTGTCCATTATTGGCTTTTTAAAAGTTTTTTTTAAACTTTGACCTTAATTATTTTAAATACTTAAATTAATTAAATTTTACAAAATATATATTTTTAAACTACTTGATTCAAGTTTTGTAAAATTTTTCATATTTTTCTCAATAATAAATTTTAATTAATAAAATGTCAAAGTTGAAAATATTGGCTCAAAAAACCAAGACAAAAAGAGTATTTTTTATATTTATTTTTTTAATTCAAAGCAAGGTTATCATATGCTTTCGAGAGTCGAGACGGTTCATTTTTGTTTCCTCATATTCCCTTAGGTCATGAGTTATAGGGTAATTGTATATTAAATAATTTCGTATATTTATTTGAGTTTGAATAATTTCATCCTCTTGTACAACTTTTTTTCTTCTAATTTTTGCATGTTTTTTATTTTTAAATTCTTTTTATTTAAATATCAAAATCGATTACTTGACCGGCCTAATTATTGATCTGATTATAAAATCTTTGCACGTTGGATCAATAAAACACGGAAAAAACTTTGATACACAGGCCGTGTAAACTTTAGTTTACACGTGCCTTTTAGTTTTAGGGGTTATGGTTTTAGTTTAGGGTTTAAGGGTTTGGGTTGTAGGGTTTAGAATTTAAGGTTAGTGTTTAGAATTTAGGGTTTAGAGTGTGGGGCTTAGTTTTTTAGGGTTAGTGTTAAGAATTTAGGATTTGGGTTTTTATAGTGTAAATACACAGGCTTGTGTAAAATTAATTTTACACAGCCTGTGTATCAAAATTTTACTCATAAAACACAACCAATGTTTAAAGATACTTGAAATATTCCCCATCAATTAGCGTAACCATTTTCAAGCATCAACAACAAAATCTAGGGAAAACTACACCAGTAGTCACGAACTATTTCTTCTTTTCTATTTTGGTCACCAAACTAATTTTTTAATAAAATCATCCCTAGCATTATGTTTTCTTTTTGTTTTAATCACTAGCCGTTAAAAAACTAATGGTGATGTTGATGTGAATTTATTTTTTATTTTTTGTAATTTCTCTATCCTCCAAATATTTTTTTAAAAATTTATTTAACCAGTAAAGTGGTGATATGTGTCACCGCCTTAATTAACAAACAGAGGCAAAGAAATATAACAAAGCTAAATAACCTAGACTTCTAGAATAAGAGACCAAGAACTTAGCCACTAAGCTATGTGCAACAACATGAATTTCGAGTTTGCCATTTGGATCTTAGATCCGGGTTTGGGTATATATTAATTCATATAAATTATGTTTATGCGAGAATAATGAAGAAATTTTAAAGAAATGAAGTTCACAAGTCTAAAGTGAAAACAAAGAAAAAGTTGGACTCTTTAATGAATAATTTACCCAAAATATTAAAAATGTACTTTTCACATGGATGTTTTGAGACCATATCTTTTTGAATGGGTTGTCATCTTCCGTCTTAGCCATTGAATTAAAGTAGAATAGGTATTATATGTAATGGAGAGAGAGGGGGAGAAAAAAAGATGAATATAGTTTCCATCTTTTCCTATATTTTCATGCCATCCATGGAAGAAAAAGGTAAGAACTTTATCTTTCATTTTCTTTGTTTTACTTGGATTTTGACATAAGCTCTGAAATGAAGAAGTGATCTCCTTCAAATCTCCCTTCATTTGAGCATAATATCCAAGAAGCAAGCCTTCGTATTTTCCCTTGAAGTGGATAACAAATAGAGAGAGGATGAGGTAAAAAAATGTAAACTTTGTTCTTCAATTTCCTCCGTTTCTAGTTAGAATTTGGGTAAGCTTCTGAGATAAGAAAATTCTTATCTCACCAATATCTTCAAGATGAGTGTAGTTTGGAAAGCTATTATGTGGATTTTTAATTAAACCCTAAAACCCCTATTTAGATTTCTAGAGTGAGAAAGTTTGGGGTTATGGTAGAATACTACTTTCTAAATATTATTGAGTACATTAATAAGTATCTAAGTTGGATTTTTTATAAATCCTAAAATGTTCTTTAGAGATTTTTATGAGTAAGCTTATTAGGGTTTTAGGAGGATTTGATGTTAGAGGGGATTAAGCTAGTTTGGTTATTTAAATTAGTTAGTTACATGTACTAATTCTTAGGAGTGTAATAATTTGCTATTACACTTGCTTTTTTAGTGAAAGAGTTTGGAGAAGTTTCTAACACTAAGGAGAAAGAGAAATGCTTGTAGAAGAATGATCAATAATTGCCTTTGGAGCTTTTGTTTAAGGTTAGTACACATGTAAGGTGTAACTCCTTCGTCTTCATGAACATCAACAAAATGATGTTTTATATGCTTAATTTGGTGTTTTTGGTATTTTTAGGATAAAGACATGTTTTGGTGGCTTAAGTCTATAATTGTTGATGTTAAAATGTAAGAGAGGGTAGAAAACCACCTCTAATAACTCATATAATTTGTATTATCGATATAAGACCTTCTAGTGAGGTTTTGGGGGGATTTGTGATTAATTCTCAAGCCTTAGAAAGTAATTTATGGGCTTCAGTACCGGTATACGGGGAGTTTGTACTGGTACCTCTTGTTCGAGATGAAGAATAAGGATGAACTGTGAGTAGGGTACCGGTA
Source organism: Hibiscus mutabilis (assembly GCA_019671005.1). NCBI lineage: Eukaryota > Viridiplantae > Streptophyta > Magnoliopsida > Malvales > Malvaceae > Hibiscus > Hibiscus mutabilis. Next base: position 30,276,261 of record CM033715.1, read on the forward strand.
CGGGCTTCAACCAGTGTCGGCATGTTATTCCAGGTTGTATCGGTACGATTCGGCTCGTATCGATACACATGTGAGTACAATTACCCCTTGTACCTTCTGCATAGTAGTGTTTGTTTTAAGCTAGAAAGGTCAAAAAAATGTGGATTAAGGTTTAATGCCTTGCCTGTGATGCTACAAGACAAAGTTAACCTAATAAAAAATTTATGATCTATTACAGGTACATAATGAGTAAAAAACTTAGTATAGATGGGTGGCATGTTGATAATTAGCAACAATAGGGGATCCTTGAGGTCGTGTTGATGTTGTGTGACAGGTAGGCACTTACTTGGTAGCCACCTTGATTTTTTAGATTCATATACCTAGAGAGCGTGTTACAACACCATGATAAGAGGTACCGAAGGTACGTTCTCGATGTTGTTTGACCCGGGTCTCATTCTAAGATACTCGAGGGGCATTCCGAGTATGAGTATACGTTTCTGATGCTATGTGACCCGAGCCTCACTCCAAGTTTGTGGTTATGATCGTATTTGATTGGTTGATGATGTCAGGCTATGCATTGTTTGTTTAAGCATGCTTTTAGGCAACTACTGGTAGCGTCATATGTTATCTCCCTTATTATTTCTAGCTTCATGTTTATGTGTATGATTTGCATGAAGCATGGTGGAGTAGAAATGTATCACTGAGCTTTATAAGCTCAGCATTCAAAATCATCATTTTCGTTCGCAAGTTAGTAGGTTGGTACATTGCTTGGAGGATCACCATTAGCATAGTATTTTAGTGTATTGTCTCATCAGATTGAAGTACTTAGATCTTTGGTCTATGTATTCATAGGACCCTATTGTTATGTCTGTAACTTATATTTTAAATATGTACTGATTGAGTAGAATGATAATGTTTTAAATTAATTGAAGCTCTTTTTGTAAACTTTGTAAATACTTATCTATGTTTTTTATATTTGGATTTCATGTTATTTTGGAAAATAATTCTTCTTGGGCTAAACTAGGTCAAACTTTTATAGTTATGAGTTGAGGTTTAGGCCCAAATGTGACATCTAAGTTTAGGGTGTTACACTAAGCTTGTTTCTTATGAAATATTCAACAAACTATTATTTAAGTTATACTAATTTATCAATACAAAATAAAATAATATTGACAAAAGAAAGGGATTCAAAATCATGCCCTCGTGTTTGTGGGAGTGATTAAAATACTTAGCCACTATGCTAAATTAGAATTCTACTATGGTTGTAACAAAACAAAATTTTAATTTAAACTGTATTTAAGTTTAAAAATCAAGCTAAAATTATTTTCTTATTTTGTTTGAATTAAAATATAATTATTTATTTTATAAAATTATTATTAAATTTTAAAAATTAAATTTATAATATTTATTTCTAATAGATTATAAATAATTTATATTTAAAAATTAAAATAATATATATTTTTAAATAAATATTATATCATAAATTATAAATAATTATTATTTGATTTTTAAATATAAATAAATTATAGTTTATAATCTATCATAAATAAATATTATAAATTTAATTCTTAGAATTTAATAATAATTTTATAAAAATAATTAATTAACTATTTTTTATTTCCAAACAAAGTTGGAAGATAATTTCAGTTTCATTTTTAATTTTAATTGCAGTTTAAGTTACAAAATTGTATTATTAATATTAACTCGGAGTACGTTTCTGTAATCATTTTATGTGTACCTTTTTCTTCCAACTAGACTTAGGAAAGTTTTTAACGAGGCACAAGACAATGGCTCCTTTTTCAGCAATATATATATATATATATATATATCCAATTTAGCTTAGTGGCTATTATCTTAATCATTCCCTTATCAAATCTTTTTCCTTTGTCAAACTCTTTTATTTTGTGTTGGTAACTCATTATAACTTAAATATAAGTTTTGTTGAAAATTTTTCAAGAATGAAACTTAGCTTAGTGTTTAAGTTAGGGCTATAAATGAACCAAACGTTCATCGAACTGTTTGTAAACCGTTCGGCGAGAAGTTTGTTTGTTTGTTTGTTTATTAAACGAACATGAATATAGATGACAATATAATCCGAATTCGATTCGATCCAAATCTTATCGAAAAAAGTCCGAATCCAAAAAAAATGGTCTGAGTCCTAATAAGAGGTGGATCGGATATGGACATTGCCATGATTCGATCCAAATCCATATCCAATCCAAGTCCGATCCATATATGAATCCAGATAAAAACATTTAAAACTCTTAGATTGAAATCCTAATTAAGTTGAATTAGGATTATATATATATATATTGAGATCCTAATTAAGTTGAATTGAGATTATATATATATATATATATATATTGAAATCCTAATTAAAGTTAAATTAGGATTATATATATTAATATATATATATATATATATTGAAATCCTAATATGAGTTGAATTATGATTACAAAGGCTATATAAATGCATGAGAGATCTAACAATCACTAATGCTTTTTGAAAAAAACCATCTAAATAGTTTAGAGAGTTTTATATATCTAGCAGTCAACTTTTATTGTTTAGCATCAATGGCTCCTCCTAAAAGTAGTGGTACGTTACATATTTTTTCACATTAAATTTTTGGTTTAATTTACTCTTGATATTTATATTTTTTTAATGTATTTTCAATTGAAATTTTCTATGAAAAAAGAATAAATTCATTCGTTTTTATTGTTATAATCTTAATAGGAATACGAGATGAAAAATCTTATACTCTTTTTGTATCTTCTTCTCTTTTAGGAGATGAATCAGCAAAAGAAAAAGAGACATGTGTTCAAACTGCAAATGATGAGGACTGCGTGGTTGGTGGTGGTAAGAGAAGTTTGATGGAAATTATTTTTTATTTAAAGATATTTGTTTGAGATGTTACTTTGAAAAAGGAGAAAATTAATTAGATTCGGACTTTCGAATTTGGATTTGGATTTTAGATATTTTATTAGATTGGACTTGGATTTATGTAATCGGACTTGGATTTTTTTTAGGTCCGATTATTAATTGGATTGGACTTGGACTTTATAAAGTTCGATCTATTGCCATCCCTAAACATGAACAAGATTTTCCGTTCATTTAATTAAATGAACGAGCACGAACAAATGGCTCGTTTGTTCATTTACGTTCGTGAACGTTCGATAATCCGTTCGTTCATGTTCGTTTAAAGTTATTCACATATATTCATTTATATTTATTTTTTTTTCATAAAAAAGTATTATATTTAAAAAATAAATTTATTCACATATATTTGTTCGTTTATGTTCATTTAAATTTATTATCATATGAGCTTTTATGTTTGTTCGTTTGTGTTCGTTTAATATTTTAACAAACGGACATGAACAAACACGAACAAGCTCCTTAACAAACGAACATAAACAAGAAATTATGTTCTTTTAGGTATTCGTGTTTATTCATTTGTTCAATTAAAATTAAACAAACAAACATGAACATACTCTCATTCGTGTTTGTTCAGTTCGTTTACAAGCTTAGATTAAGTTCATGGTCCCTTATGCTGGTCCATGTTTAAATCTCACTAAGGCTATTTTAACTTTGTTATATTTCTTTGCTTTTCTTTGTTAAATAAGGCGTTGATGTGTTACCACTTTACTGATCAAGTAAATTTTTAAAAAATAATATGGAGGGAGAGAAAATTACAAAAAATAAAATAAAAATGTCAACATTATCTTTGGTCTTTTAACTGTTGGTAACTAAAACAAGAAAAAACACACAATGACAGTGACAATTTTACAAAAAAAAAAATGGGTGACTAAAACAAAAAAGAAGTAATAGATATGTTTATCCTAAAATCCAATATCTATACAGAGATAAAAACAACTTTTAACCTTTGAATTTGACAATATTTTACCACAATAGTCTCCGTACTTGGACATCTTTTTCTTAATTTTTGTTTGATGATATAGCACTTTTATACTGTGTCAGATCACTAAAGAGACTAAAAAATGGAAAAAAAATCAAGTTTAAAGATTAATGTAGACCCGAAAAAGTTGAAGGACTAAGAAAAAAATATAAACTGCAAGAACTAAAGGTTATTTTAAAAATATAAACTGCAAGAACTAAAAGTTATTTTATTCCACCATAAATCATTTTGTATTTCATTGCAACAAAGTGTTACCAGAAGGTCGTGGTTTGTGCCAGATTTTATCGCCCCTTCTGATGACATCTTGTTGTCATTGGCAGCTCATTTAAGGGGTTAAGCTCGCATGTGCGGTGAGTGTCCTCTGGCTTGTGGTTCACTCATCGCTTCGTCTTTGGTGGTCAGCGACCTTTTTGAAATTTAATACGAGTATCACTATAATTTTGAAAATTATATTTTCGGGGATTTCTTTTAAAATTATTTTTGAAAAATAAATTTTAAAATTGCCACAAATTATTTTGGATTAGATAGACCAGTCACTATAAGATCAAATATTCATTTTGTAAAAGTTTCAAAAATTAGTTACGTATGAGAAAATTAGCACCCACAATACTTGAAATTGAATAAAATAAAAATTTATAGTTAAAAATTAATTAATTATTAAAGTAATGTGAAATTAGATAATAAGAATTAGATGGATGACAAATAAATACAAGTCACAAAAAAAACTAACAAAAATTAAAATATGACAAGAACAAAAAAAAGAACATAAATGAGAGCAAATAAAACAAATATAAAAATAAAGAAGCACTATAAGATCAGATATTTATTTTGAAAAAGTTTCAAAAGTTATTTACGTATGGGGAAAATTAGCACCCAGAACTTATTGTTGCTTCTCCCTTCACTTTTGCTCCTCAAAATGTCCTTCAAAAAAACCCATCTCTTTGAGCTTCTTCCAGTCGAAGAAGAAGCACTCGTTTCATTACACATCTCCTCCTCATCATTCTTCCTGTCTGCTTTCTTGTCTAAATCTTTATCCAAGCCCAAGGACATGTTTTGGTCTTCCACACCAAAAGTGGCGTTTCTTAAAGGGGACATGGATCTCGTTCTTCTCCTTGAAGACTTGTCCCTTAACCTCAGATCTCTACCTCTTACTTTGTTATCACCAACATCTCCATTTTCTTCATCATCCTCGTTTTCTAGATCCAGCAAAGGATCCAAAACCTGAGGCCTTTCCAAATGGGTGGATAGCTTCATAGGCCTGATCTGTCCATTCAAGAAAAGTTCTTCCGCTGAGCTCATGGATCCTGTTTGACCCGACCCCGAAGACCCGAATCTCCCAGAGAACTCAAACTCATAACCCAGAGGCTCTAAGTTATCAGGAGAGGATGGCCGGGTCATTGAAGCTACTAAGGTCATTGCAAAGTGCATAGGGCTAGCCGGTGCACTATAGAAAAAGCAACCATTAATGGACCCTTGTCCAGCTGCCCTGCCAGGGCTTGAAGGAGCACCGACATAGGGCGTGGAGCAAGTGCTATTATACTCTTCAGTCAAACCTTGGGGCTCATGGGGATCTAAAGCTCGGCCATCTGGGATTGATTCATTGCCATTTGGGGTTTGAAACTTCATTTTTTTTGGATAGAGAACTTGTTTTTGTTGTGAGAAATAAGATAGAGATGAAGTGGGATGTATTTTTGTTGCGAAATTTGTATTGTCATCCTTGAGATGCTTTTATAACAAAGTGTTAAATACCAAAAATGTCAATTTTCACTTCCATCTCTCCCTACTAAATTTAATTTATTTATTTTCATAATTTAATAAATTTCACCGGTTATTCCCCTTTTCCAATGATTAATTAAATTATTAGTCAAGATCTCATCACATCAAGTACTCACTCTAACCCAACTTCTAATCTAATGAATGATGCCTGTCAATTTGATTGATAGTGTTGACAAAAACCAAATTATTGACATTGCCATTGTCATTTCCTTTATTTCATACTATTATCTAGATTAATATCTATACTTAAATTTAAATTTAATTCAATCAATTAATATAAATCACATTTGTAATTATAACATTTAATTTTTTAATGAAAAATACAATAATCAAATTATAACATTTATAACCAACAATTAGTTGCTCTAACGTGATAAAGCTGTAATACCCTAAAATAGGGCTTAAATTTTCTGAAGACAATTCGAATGTAGATTGAACCGATAGAAACATTTCTTTCAATGACCAATTAAGAGAATAGGACTCAAACTGGAGTCATAAATAAGTTTAGAGTTAGAATAAAATGAACGAAAAAGAATAAAGAGTAAAAGTTAGAGTTTGCATGTAACATTTCCATAAGATGGAAGGCATGCACACTTGTCACACAAATGTTAAGGCATATGTGAAGAGAGCAGGTGTGATCTCGGTATGTTGGGGGAGAAGAGTATCAAAATTATCATCTTCTTCTCATTTTTACTCCATGACCGAACCTTGAGAGTAGAGGGAGAAAGTTGGGGGAAGCTTCAAAAATTGAGTTCATCATTTGTTTGCCATGGTTCATCCGATCAAGCTAGATGGAACGTGAAACACTTTCCTTGTTTCCTTTTTAGAATTTGACTATTTTCTTGATTGATGAATTCATTGATTTTATTTGCTAATGCATGCGGAAAATTAGTAGGAATTGAAGTTTTACAAGATATTTAGATGGCGACCATTGTTGGTTTCGATCAAATTGGATGTTAGGGGATTAGTATTTTGTTGAAGCTGCCCAATTGGTTGGAAAATTTAAGATCATGACATAATTGGTTATATTTAGAATATCATTCTGGTAATCGACTGAATATATATACATAAACTGGGTTATGATCGAATAGGGAGTGGGATTTATGTGAAAATTTGCTTGGTTCTAGATGACAAATTGAATCACTTTGATCTATATGCATATGCTTGTGAGTGTATGTTTGGATAGGTTCGAATAATGTGAAAATTTAGCAAATAGTTTTGTATGAATTTAAATGGGCTGCTTCGATCACCTTTGTTGTGGGGCTGTTTTGTGTGTAAACTAAGGATTGATGCATGTGTATATCAAGTAGAGAATGGTTTTGAGTAGCTAAAGAAACAGGGGATTAAATGATTTGATCAATGAACATTACTCTAATGAAGAACTTAGGTGTTAAACTGTCCTGCATTTAGAAAAGAAAAACATATTTTCAATGCTGAAATTTTAGAGTAAGGTTAATGCAGTTTTGGTTGTAATAAACCTCACTTTGAGTACAAAATAGTACTGTTTAAGAAGGCTGTAAATAGGACTCTTGATTGGGAAGAAATTAACCTTAAAACAGTCCTAAAGAATAGTATAAGAAATGTACAGTTTAATAAGAAAGGTATACTAAGTTTTGGGTGCTAAAATGAATCATGTCTTGTGGATTGTTTGGTAAACAAAACAATAGGATTTAATGTGTTGTTGTGTGATAAAAGAAATGTTGTTTTGTATATGAATAATTGAAAAAGAAAAAGGGAGCTGTTCTATAACAAAATGTGTAAAAGTGGACTGCATTGGGTGTTCTAATGAACTGTTTTGAAATCTGGATTGATTTAATGGTATTTTAACCATAAGATTGTTATAAGTTTGGATGTTGTTTAAAAAGGGAGTTAAAGAGCAGTTTTGAAATGTGTTAAAATGCAGTTTTAAATGTAAATAACAGAACAATTTCGAAGTATACAACAGTGCAGTTTCGTGTCTAAAACTGTGCAGATTTTTAATATATGACTGGGCAGAATTGAGGTTTAGAGCAGTGCTGTTTCTGGATACTTAAATATAGCAGTTTTGAATTTGTAAATTTACCGGGCAGATTTGATATAAAATGAAATTTAAAGACTGTTTTCATAAGTTGGACTGTTTTGGGTTATTACACAAAGATATGTGTTAATAAAACAAGTATAAGGACTGTGTGGCATAAATGAACATGATGATAGACTGATTTATAATGAGTATAACTTAGTAGGTTGCTTCGAATGAGTATAAGTATGTACATGAAAGATCTAGACTGTTTGTAATGATTTGAATGGTTGTAAGTTAAAGTATGAAACTAGTTATAAGATTCAAATGAACAAACTCCAATGATTGGTTGTTTTGAGGTACATGTGTGGATAGAGATGTTGTTAAGAGAGAGAGCGCGCTAGGAAAGGGCTCGATAAAGTAGCAAGATGTGCTTGAGGTTCAAGTACCCCAAAACATTAGGGTAACATGTGAGTGTAGTTACATGAGTCTCGGGTAACACAGAGTTATCCTGATCTTTATTTCATTACGATTAAGTATTAAATGTTTGTGGATGAGTTACATCAAACATATACATTGTGCATAAGGCTCAAATAGAGCTAATTGGGAAAGAGCATTCATTCATAGCATGACATTATTGATGACATTTTGGTTATACATTATATAAACACTTCATGCCTTGCTATGTTATATTGTAATGAAATTTTTATGTATCTTATGATATATTCTTGAAGCTAACTACTGACTAGAAGACACTAAGCAAAGAATTGAGAAGAATACTTGAATCATAAGACATTGAATGAAAGACAAACAAGATTACTTGTACAATAAGATATTTCACCCAATATCAACAAAATGAGATAAGATATCTAAGTTGCCTATTCAATGGAAGTCCTTGGATACATTGGTATGATGCTTGGTATATTGAGACTACGGTCCATGAGCTACAGCTCGGAGATGCCTCATTTATATGTGATATGTTTATTGGCGACAGTAGGAAGTAACATGGGAGTTGTACGGAGATTGGTGACAGTTTGGTTGGATAGTGAGAAGTTTAGGATTGATATGTTTTCGATATTAGCCATTTCTATGTGCTTTGAGCTAAGTATCGCTTGGACCTATATGGTCAAACACGGACCAATGTTACTCATAACCAATTGTGATCCAAGGCAAACCTTTAAAAGACTTGAAATGTTTATAATCAAATAAAGAATTCAAGAGAATTATGAACAAGTTATGTGAATATTGAGCTCTTGGTGAGCATATAAGTATTGAGCTCTTGATGAGCATTGGAAGAGTTAAAAGCTAAATTATGAAAAGTTTATGAATGAATCATGAAAGCTTAAAGTACATAATTGAGTCCTAACTAACAAGTTATGACTAAGCTAACTAAGGATGTAAGACAAATCTTGTATACTTACATAATTGTTTTGCTTGGCTAGCATTCAAAGATCATGAATGATATTAATGTTTGTTACTTTAACATTACTACCTCACTTAGGCTATGTAAGCCTAATTCACTCATTTCCATGCATTGCAAGATAAGTAAAGCTTATATGCTTTGAGTGTGGGGTTGGTTACAAGCCTTTATTCAAGATCCAATTAGAGTTTGGATTTATCCTTAGATAGCTTACTCCTAGAATGGTGACACATTGCTTTGGTTGATTTATGTGGTGTATTCTGTGTATTGTATAATTTGTAAATACTTTCGGCTACATGTAAATTAACATTGTTGGTTGCAATTTGAATAATATTTTAAGTATTAGTTATTTAAGTATGATTCTTATTTGTTGAATAAATATAGATTTGATAATTGAATAATTGGAGGGTGGATTAAGTCTTGTATTAAGAGTTCGAATGGTTCCTTGGTCGTCAAGCTTCATTGGAAGGTAGTCCAAACAATAGATTGTGGCTTAAGTTATATTAGAAAGTTCGATATTATGTTTAAGTATAAGATACAACACAATTAAATTAAGTGTGGCTTATTAAAGAACAGATTGTACTAAAATAGGATTGATTTGTATCAACTTGTGGACTGTTTCTATACTAATTATAATAAAAGGACTGTTAGTTGTAGATCGAATATATAGAGGCAGTTTTATATAGACACATTCATACTACCATCCTTATTTATAAATGCAGTTTTGAAGTTATAACAGTGCATAAAATTTATGTAGTAAAACAGTTTCGAATATATGATAAAACAGTTTTATTTTAAGTACAGAAAACAGTGCAGTCCAGTATATATGTGTGCAATCTATGCAGTTTTGAAATATGCAGTCCAATTTTGTGAAATTTTATGCAGAACTGTGTGCTAAAGATGCGCACTTTTGATTATATGACAATGCAGTTTAATAAGTTATGCCGAGCTTATTGAGTGTTACAGAAATACAAGTAAAAAGAGGTTTTATGCATGATTATGAATATTAGTATCTTAAGTTAAAGGCTTGTAAATATATGAGTCGTAATTGCAACTGAAGTATAAGACACATGAGACACATACATGTTTAAGAACCCGAAATTTTGGCATGTATGACAAGAGTTAAACCACGAATGTTTTTTTAAGGGTGATTTTTCGAAGGGTGGTAGTTGGTCATTAGTGATGCCACAGAGTAATAGTATACTATAAATGATAATAGAATGAAGATAGGTTGTTATGATTAAAAGACTCCGCCCTTGATTGACTTCTAATTTAAGAATGATGATAGTAGGAATAAATCGAGTCTATAGGTCTTAAGGAACAAGAAGGAGGATTGCCCTTCGCATGTTAATACATGATAATCTACAAGATTAGTTATGATTGTGCCATATGAATGTTTCCTAAAACAAATAGACTAGGTTGTTGTATATTGAACAAATCAGTTAAAATGTTCACTTATCACAAATGATCGAATGATATCTTGTGCAGTAAGAAATTTGTGGGTTGTTCCAGTATGACTTAATTGTTTTAATCTTGATTGTTGTTGGTACTATTGTATTTAAAGTGAACTGCCCCGAAGAAATATCACATGTTAAATAACTAAACTCTATGATTGATGCGTAAAACCTTTAAGTCAATAAAGGTTAAAAGAAAAAAAAATTGTTAACCCGTTTTAAGTTACCTTGGAAGTTTTGAATGTATGTGTTTGTTTGTGAAATTTTCCTTCCGGTAACATTTTCAATTTCGGTTTTCTCCTAAACCGGGTTGAGGGTGTTACAAAAGCTTTAGGTCCCTTAACCAAAGTCAAGAGTTTGGATTCTACCATTGTAAATAGAGAAAATTAGGTTGGAGTGGTCAGTCGCCACATATTGAATCTCTGTAAAACTCGATCTAGATTGGTCGGCCAACAAATCAAATACTGATATTTAAACAAAAAAAATTACTATAACATTTATAATTTCTTTTCCTATCTTCATATTAAATAATAATTTTTATCAGATATAAAAGATTTCTTTCATTTTCAATGTTTTAACTCTTATTTTATTTTCATGTCCCAAAACAAAAATGAAAGCAAACCATAAAATTTTAGTAATTAAAACTATAATTATTAGGGACTTTAAGTAATAGTTCCAATTTGCCTGATCATTTACATTGGCAAGGGATTTGAAAGGCATTCGGTAACCACGATAAAGTGGTGGGCGTTCTTATCCTGCAGAAGCGTTCAAAACAAGGTTGTCGTTTTGGTTTCGTGAGAGTTTTTACTAGAAATGATGCTTGCGTATGACCGGGAGGCTGGATGGATTTTGATTATTCAGATCATTCATGTAGTTTCTTTTGCTAGATATGGGGGTGATCGGCATACTAGAAAAAGAAATGCCCAGATGTATTTAGAGGAGGCTGCGTCAATTGTAATGCATAAATTTGGTGCTGTAAAGGAGGTTTTGCTAGCGATTCGTGCGGTCCAAGGGATTGCAAATGAGGATAATTTTTTGATTCTCCATAGGAACGATATTGAGCATTGTAATCAATATATCAAGCTTGGGAAATTCGAGGAGCATTTGACATCGGTTTGCCTTACGGGGTTCACTTTGATGCGTGTATTGGGTTTTTCGATATTATTAACATTTGAGTCGACTGAAAAGAGAACAGAGGTGTTACGAGACTTGGATGACATTTTTCGGCCATGGTTTCTTGAAGTGGAGGAATGTTTGGAGAGTGTGGGCTTTATAGACATGAGGGTCTGGTTATCAGTACATGGGGTGCCTCCTCATGCAGGGTCTCGTGAGACTTTTTAGAATGTGGCTGCCTTATGGGGTTTTCTCATTGATTTGCATGCGAATACAATGCCTCCATTCTCTTTTGAACGTGGTAATATACAAATTGTAACCTTGATTTTACTTAAAATTGATGAGTTGGTGTCTTTGCGTGTAGGTGACAAGTGTTTTGAAGTGCAAACTTGTGAAACAAAACATGCGGTTCTTCTAAATTTGAGGTGCAATTGTGAACTTGAAAATGATTGGGATGAGGTGTCTACGAAAACGAGTGAGCACAAAAGGGAATTAGATCGTGAGATGTGGACTTTAGAGGATGGTGGTGATGATTTGTTGTGTTCTAGCTGAATCAAAGTGAGAAGGGTGAGACCAGTAATGAGGACACAAACGAGAATCTTGTTTAGAATGATATTGGTAACGATTAAGTGGCTTTGGTGTTGCCTCAATTTTTGCAGAATAATGCCCTTTGGGAAGATATTTCGCAGTTGTATGATGTCATAGGATGGGTGGATAGGGAATGAGAGAATTTACGCTGAACATTAGCTGATGAGCCTTATCTTGAGAATGTGATAAGCGGTTCAAATAAGGAGGTTGTATCCTTTCCTTGACAACCATATAGGGTCGTTGATCGTGAAATTACTTCTATTGATCCGACTTTGCCAAATAGGACACAAATTATAGTTCATAATGGAGTTGAGCGCAAGGCACGTGCTATGTTAGACATTGTGTTGAGTTTCTTATTCCCTACAAAAAGACAGTCTAGCTTCTTATACCCAGAAGAATGAAGGGTTGTTGTAGAACGTATGAAGAAGAGAGATTGTGGTCGATCAAAGTCGCAAAAGAGTAAGGTGTTTATTGATTTGGTTTGCTGAGTTTGGGGTATTTTTTTAGCTTAGGAAGGTTCGGTATACATTAAGTTGGGATGATTTGTTGCTGGCTGTGCTGTGTAAAAGAAGGGTAGAGCAGATTCGGGGGATTGATTTTCTTGAGTAGGTTCAGTATGGTAGTGCGAGTGTGCAGGGTTTGTGTGTTCCAGGGGATGTTGTGTTGATACTAGTTCGTGTTGTTTATGTGATGCCTTGCTTATTTGGATTTGATTATTCATTTCGTTTGTGGGTGATGTTTGGGGTTTTGTTTTGAATTATTTCTTAGTGTCTTTTTTATTGAAGGCATTGTTTTCCTATGTTATTTTTCCTTCATACTTTGCCAAAAGACTAACTCGTGACCCTTCGGTCACCATGCCACTTAACCCTCCACATCAACGCCATGTTTGCACCGCCTCATCATGTTTGCTCCATCAAGGCCTCACATGCAACTGATTCAGAGCTGGTCCCTCCTTCGTACAATGAAAGAAGACAAGCAAGAATTAGAATTTTCATCAAATTAAAACAAAAATCAGAGAAATACAACTTTAGTAAAAATACGAATAAGGACAAGATATCAACAACCAATAAAAATGAGGACATTCTTGTATAAAAGACGGTTGGGAGATTTTTTCGGCCCATTTTTCAGAGATCATTTCACACACAAAATCAGAGATTATTGAAAGGAAAAATACAAAAGAAGAAAGAGAGAGCTTAGAAAAAAAATTTCCACTAGGGCTTGAGGGCCGTCGAAATCCTCATCAGAAAGGTAAACCAAGGTCTTTCTTTGTATCTGTACGGGTTTAAGGTGAGTTTTTAGGAGGACCACTTGTAAATTGGGGCTTAAGGATGTGAGATCTCGAGAAAGAGGGGATTTTTGGGGAAGCTCCACTAGTGACAGACAGTGGTCGGCATGATTAAGCCCTTTTGATTTTTGAGAGTACGGTAAGCTCCACCCGCTTGTGTGACCCGATCCAAGGGCAAGGATCTACACAATTTAGGTTTTGGGTTAACCATTACTATGTCCCTGAAATTTCCTCCCTTTTATATTTTTGTTATTTATTTCAGAAGGAGCTTAATTTGAGACAACATCATTGGTTAGATGATAGCTCTTTAGAGAGCATGGTTTTCCCTTGATTTATAGGTCTTATTATCCATACATTGGCATCCATGGCATCAGTTTCTGCATTTTCATGTCTATTTCTGCATAATTTCCAACTTAGTTCTAATGACTTGTGTTTGTTATATTTTTGCCTTGTTGTCGCTGCATTGTTAATGTCCTTGCAAAGGTTGTTTTCAGCACTACAACTAGTTCGACACTACATCTACCAGCTGTCTAGTCTGCTTGAGGATAAGAACGAATATGACAACTGTTTTTTTGTTACAACAAATTTGTACGACATTGAGCGCACAAATAATATACAGGACATATGTCTTTCCTCAGGTGGCCTATATAAGAACAATTTTGGAGGAAAGAAAATGTCACACAATTACTATTTTCACATCATCTTCAATCTTTGAAGCTTTTATCCTCCTCTCATGGTGGCCTAAGCTTATTTTTTGGAGATTTGAGGCGATGTAAGGCAGATCTATCCAATGAGATAAATAGTCAAGTGTTGATTAGAGGGATTATCTTGTTCTCTTCATAAAATTTTCTTTATTTAGATGATTTTATGAAGTTTTACTTGTATTCATACTTATATTGTTCAAGGTTTAATTTTTAAACTAATTTCTTAGTTTAATATATTTCAGTGTTAGCTTTTTCTTAAGCTTTAATTGTTGGATTTGATTTACGTTTTATATGAGAGTGTTAAAACAAGTTGCTGACATCGATGAATGTAGTGGCAAGTCAAATTAACGAGTTCTTGCAGCGAGAGCTATCTGGATGCAATGAAAGTTGGTCCACTCGTTCAAGGGGCCTTAGACTTGGCTTACAACAAGAGTTGAAGCTAATCTTTGTACCTGAGTCAAGATTGGATGGTTGAATGGAAGTTAACACTCAAGCAGACCGTTGTATCGTTGATTAAACCTATCCTACACCCCTCGATGTGCACTTGATCTTTCTACCAAGCTAAACCAATGAGATATAGGCTTTATTCTCATTATTCTCTATCTTTTGTTACTCTTGTTATTGCTACCACATCAAATCATTTACTCTCCTTTCTATATTACTAGTGCAACCACCATTGCACCTACAACTACCACTTTTACAGTATTGTATCGTAGCCACGTAAGTATAAGCGTAATTCACCATCCTTGTGGGATCGATATTCAAACAAATTTTCCTTATTTCTATTCTTGCATCGATAGTGTAGCTTGCACTAAAAAGTGTGACGTTTTCACATCGATCAAGTTTTGGCGCCGTTACCGGGGATGGCGTTATTACGTTCTTATGTTATTGCTTCCAATGTTATTTTCTTTATTTAAGTTTGTAGTTGTTTCTAATAGTTTTATTTTTGTTTTTACTTTTCTTTTTATTATTTTGTTTAGGTGTTGTATGACCAGAAGTGCCATTACACCACTCTACGTACCAGATCCAAAAATTGAGAAAACTTTTCGAAGAAAGATTTGTGAAAATAGTGGATGCCAGACAGCCAAACAACAATGAGGGAATTCCTCATGCTCAATAAAACCCACCACTGCACCCACCAGCCCAGAACCGAACAATCCGCGAGGTTGTTGTTCCCCAGTTAGATGATTTGCAACTAGGGATTGTTAGACCTCCTATTTAGGCTAGAATCTTTGAGTTGAAGCCAATGCTGTTCCAAATGCTCAACTCCAATGGGCAGTATGTAGGGTTACCACATGAAGATGCTCGAGAGCATCTTCAATCTTTTCTTTTAATTTGTGCTTCATTTAGCCAACAAGGCGTTCTTGATGATGCCTTGCAAATGCAACTGTTCCGTATTCATTGTAGGGTAGCGCTCGCACATGGTTCAGAGGATTACCTGATAGTTCTATCACATCATGGAATGACCTTGCGACACAATTTGTCTCGCGCTTTAATCCACCAACAATGAAATCGCGCCTGAGGAACGACATCACAACTGACTATCAGTTAGATGATGAGACCCTTCATACTACATGGAAGAGATATAAGTATTTATTGCGATGATGTCCCAACCATGACATTTAACTGGAAAGTCAAATCGAGATCTTTTATAATGGGTTGAATGGAGCGATGAGACATCTTGTCGACAGATCATCTAATGGTCCTCTACTTGATTGTACCTACACTACTACTGTTGGTGTATTAGAGCAATTTGCTCAAACTGATTCGCAATAACCTATCTCTGGAGCTACATCATGCAAGGCTGCACCGGGAGTATTTGAGCTTGATGATCTATCTTCTCCAAAGGCAGAAATTTCAACTTTGGAGAACAAAATAAAGAATATGGAAGGGACAAGTGAAATTGCTCCTATTCAGTTAGCTCAACAAACTACAACCCATGTCTTTTCCTATGAAATTTGTGGAGGCAACCATAGTTTTGAGGATTGCCCACAACATGTAGAAAATACAAGTTATGTTAGCAATATGCGAGGAAACAACTTGGGTACATTTTACAATGGAACTAATCGATAGCCTTGGAATAATTCTAATTCTACTCACCCTCAAGGAGCCTTTCGCTCCGGGAATAACTCATTTCAAGGCAATTCTAGTGTGCGCCAAGGAAATTTTGGTTACTCACAACAACAGTTCACACTGCAGACTCCAACACTGCCGCAGCAGAATCAAATTCAACAACAACATATTGCATTACAGTCTCCACAATCACAGTTTGTAATGCAATCACAATATGGTGCAACATCTCAAGCCCCATCTTAAATGAGTCATTATGCTCCTTAAAGTATCCCTGACCCATTCCCTCTTCTTGAAGAGATGACGTGTGATCACTTATCTCATACTAAAGCGATAGTGCAAGGTCACTCTTCATCAATACGAACTTTGGAAGCTCAGTTGGTCAAGTTAGCTACTGATATGAATTCTAGACAGCCTGACCTAGCAACATGGAGAGTCCAATGACCAAGGGTAAGGAGCATTGCAAGATTGTGACTTTACACAGTGGCAAACAAACTACTGACTTGGTGCAAAAAATACCCATATCTACCCATGCATGAGGAGATTCATTTGTACCCGATCACACAGTGAAGGATAGAGAGAATGCAGACAAGACGAGTAATACTCCTTCTACTATTACTTCTGCTTCAATTGATCCACAACCGATGTTGTCACCACAACATCTAATGTCTGTATAGTAACCATAAAACACATTGCGACCTTTTCCTCAACGATTTAAAAATGTTGAGTTGGATAATCAATTTCAATTCTTTCATGATACTTTACAACAACTTATAGTTCAAATTCCATTGATTGATGCTCGTATACAGATTCTGAGCTATGCAAAGTTCATGTAGGATATCTTATCCAAGAAGAAGAAGCTTAATGCAACGGAAACCATTGCACTCACTGAGGAGTGTAGTGCATTGATATCTACCCCTCTACCATGAAAGATAAAGGATCCATGTAGTTTCATCATACCTTGCTCAATTGGTAATCATTATTTTAATAAATCTCTTTGTGATTTGGGGGCTAGTATAAATTTAATGCCACTTTCTACTTTTCAAAAGTTGGGCATTGGAGAAATGAAGCCCACTGTAGTCACATTACAATTGGCTGATTGATCTTTGACTCATCCAGCTGATCAAATCAAGGATGTCTTGGTCCGTGTTGATAAGTTTGTTTTCCCAGCTAATTTTATTATTTTGGATTGTGCAGCAAAAAAAGATGTTCCTATTATTCTTGGTTGTCCATTTTTAACTACTAGGAAGGCAATAATCAATGTGTCAAAAGGAGAGCTTACAATGAGGGTTAATGATGATACAATCATATTTGGGATGTTTACTACTGCTAGGGGAAGGAAGTCTGAAGAATGTCACCATATTGATATTCTTGAGCACATTATTCAAGAAGACCTCCATTATCGTGGTATTCTCGTTGCGGAAGATATTGCGCTGAAAGTAGTAGAGGATGATTTCCCACATTGTAACAACATTGTTGAGGTTCTCACTACTGCAGCACATCATAAATGGCAAGTCGAATCCTTAGATCTCCCTTACCGGTCAATTCCTACATTTAAACCATCTATAGAAGAAGCTCTTACTCTAGAACTCAAGCCATTGCCAACCAACCTCAAATATGTATTCCTTAGATATGTAGAAACACTATTTCCTTGTCTCTACAACTCTAGATGCAATACAAGAAGCTAAGTTGATAGATATAATGAAAAGGCACAAGTGTGCTATTGATTGGACAATTATTGACATCAAGGGCATTAATCTGTCATTATGCATGCACAAGATTAAGTTGGATGATGAGAACAAATAGTCCATTGAGCCACAAAGATGATTGAATGAAAAAATAAAGTGGCAAAGAAGGAAATCCATAAATGGTTAGACGCATATATTATCTATGAAATTTCTGATAGTGCATGGGTGAGTCCATTCCATTGATTTCCTAAGAAGAGTGACATTATTGTGGTTCGTAATGATACTAATGAGTTGGTTCCAACTCGTATCCCTATTGGTTGGCGTATTTGTATGGACTACAGGCTCCTAAATGCAGCTACAAGGAAGGATCATTTTCCTCTTTCCTTCAGTGATTAGATGTTAGATCGACTAATGGGCATGAAGTATTATTGCTTTTTAGATGGATATTTTGGCTACAATCAAATTGCTATTGCCCTTGAAGACCAAGAGAATACTACTTTCACATGCCCTTTTGAGACATTTGCTTTACTTCGCATGCCTTTTGGTCTTTCCAATACACGAGCCACATTTTAAGGGTGCATGATGGCAATATTCCCTTGAAATATTTATGGATGCTTTTTCAGTTTATGTGAATAATTTTGACCACTATGCCAAAAATGTCATTTCATGGTTATGAAAGGGATTGTGTTGGGACATAAAATTTAAAAGTTGGAATTGAGGTTGATAGGGCAAAAGTGGATATTATTGAGAAACTGCCACCACCAACGAATGTGAAAGGCATACACATTTTTTAGGCCACGTCAGTTTCTATAGGAGATTTATTCGTGACTTCTCAAATATCACCAAGCCTTTATGCTTACTATTGGAGCAAGGAAGAAAATTTATTTTTGACGATGCATGTCTGGATGCATTCAATAAAGTTAAAACACAGCTTGTGAACGCATTGATCATTGTTGTACCCATTTGGGAGCAATCTTTTGAACTTATGTGCGACGCCGATGAATTTGCCGTTGGCGTAGTTTTGAGACAACACAAGGACAAGGTATTTCATGCAATCGACTGTGCTAGTAAGACTCTTACTAAAACTCAAATTAATTACATGACTACTAAGAAACAACTATTAGCAGTAATTTTTGCTTTTGATAAGTTTCGTTCTTATCTTGTTGGTTCAAAAATTACAGTTTTTACTGATTATTCTGCTTTGAGATACCTCTTTGCAAAGAAGGATGCAAAACCTAGACTTATTTGCTAGATCTTATTGCTACAAGAATTTGATATCGAAATTAAAGATTGCAAGAGTTTAGAAAATCAAGTTGTTGATCACCTTTCAAGGTTAGAAGCTAGAAGTGAAGATGACAATAAGTTGCAAATTTTTGATGCATTTCCTGATGAAATACTTTTCTTTGTGAATGCAACACCATGGTACGCTGATATGGTGAATTATTTGGTTTGTGGAAAGTCTCCTATTGGTATAAATGGGCACACAAAGGCTAGATTTCTTAGAGATGCTCCGAAATTTCATTGGAACGAACCTTACTTGTTCAAGGTTTGTAATGACAATATAACTTGACGATGTGTCCCTGAGGAAGAGATGAAATCTATTCTACAACATTATCATAACGCTCCTTATGGAGGGCATTTTGGTGGAATGAGACCGGCTGCAAAAGTCTTACAATCCAGATTTTATTGGCTGACTTTTTTCAAAGGTGCTCATGAGTTCGCTCAATGCTGCAATAGATGTGAACACACTGGATCCATATATAGGAGAAATGATATACCACAATAGCCAATAATGGAAATCGAGCTATTCGATGTCTGAGATTGGATTTTATGGGTCATTTTTCTAATTCTTTTGGAAATCTATACATTTTGGTTGCAATTGATTATGTGTCGAAATGGATAGAGGTTGTTGCAGTGCTTAAAGATGATGCAAATACAATATTGAAGTTCTTTCACAAACATATCCTCACTCATTTTGGAACACCAAAAGCATTGACCAACGATCAGGATAAACATTTCCACTACAACCAGGTGGCTACTGCGTTGAAACGCTATAGAGTAACTCATAGATTAACCACAATGTATCACCCTCAGTCGAATGGAAAGGCAGAGGTATCTAATCGTAAGATCAAAAATGTTCTGGAAAAAGTGGTAAACACTACTAGAAAAGATTAGTCCTCTCGTCTTAACGATGCATTGTGGGCTATATATACTGCATATAAGAATCCATTGGGAATGTTACCATATCAATTGGTGTTTGGAAAATCTTGTCATTTTCCATTAGAACTTGAACACAAGGCTTTGTGGGCTTTGAAGCAAGTCAACCTTGATTATGAGGCAGTAAGAAAGAAGTGTTTGCTAGATATCACCGAATTGGAGGGAATTCGACGCAATGCTATGAAAATGCTTCTATTTACAAGGACATGAGCAAACGATGGCATGATAAGATTATTTTGCATCGACAATTTGAAGTTGGATAGTTGGTTTTGCTATTCAACTCTATATTGAAATTACATCCAGGGAAACTGAGATCACGTTGGTCTGGACGTTTTGAAGTTGTAGAAGTATTTCCACACAGTGCTTTCACAATTCAAGATACAAAAAGGGGGACTCCATTCAAAGTCAATGGCCAACATTTGAAACTCTATTGTGGTGACTTTGACCCTGGAAATATTGGGACCATTAAATTGGTTGAATTATTTTGAAATTCTCATTAATTGCTTTATTAGTTCTAGATTTTATTTTCCTTATTTCTTTTTGTAGAATAAATATCTCTTTATTTTGTCTCTTCTCTAACAACTTGTATGGTGGAAGGACTCATAAGATATGCATGGAAAAGTTTTAGGGGAAAATTGGGTAATTCAATTGCACCGATCTACCCCTAATAATCATAACCTTTCATCACAAGAACGGGAAAAATGATGAATGAGCGTGATTTTTGTCCCAAGATCAAGCTGTTGAAACTCATCGCATCGAATAGTAACAATTATGCCTTTTCATTTTCCATATTTTCTTCTTCTTTATTAGTAGCTTTGATTTTCATTGAATGCTCACTTAACCCTATTCTTTCTTTGAATTTTCTAAACTTTAAAGTTTCAATTTTTCTCTGAAAAAATCTTTCCTTTTCATCTTCCTTCTTATTATCCTTCATGGCCAAGACAAGAGCAGCCCAAAAAATCCTGAAGGAAACCTCTATTCAAGTTCTGAGCTTTGAATCAAACCCTTCATCAGAAGACCCTCTTGCTTAGGAAGAAATTCCTGTGTACGAGGCTTTCCAAACTAGGGTTGCAGGTGAACACTTCAAAGACAACATCCAAAAGAGAATCATCCATCCCAAACAAGGAATTGAACTCTCTGCTGATGAAGAACATGGGAATTCCATCAACAACACCATCGTGCTCCACAATTGGGACAGATTGTTCACCCATCCTAGCAGCTACAGTGCTGCCATGTAAGAGAATTCTATGCAAATCTGTATGAGCCCTCTTTGAAGCTTGTTTTTGTTAGGGATCACTCTATTCCATAGAGTGCTACTTCTATTAACAAGTTATTTAACCTTATTGTGAATGTGGATGAACATGCATTGTTTGTGGATGAGATGAATGACGATAAACTTGCTTTTTTAGTTGAACCTTTATGCATCGCATGTGCACTATGGTCGGGACCAATGTTGCTAACTTCACCATGCTTAGGAAATACTTGACCTTACCTACCAAAGTTTGGTTTCAATTCATCAACTCTAGGTTGCTACCCTCCACCCATAGCATGACTATTTATTTTGATAAAATGTGTGATACATTCTATCATCAAGGGGATGAAGATTGATGTTGGGGCAATCACACACAAAGATATTGCGGGTTTTGCTAAAAAGAATATTGGCATTTTGGCTTTTCTTTCACTGATCATGCAGCTCTACAAATCAAATGGCTAAAACCCCAAAAGAATAAAGATATGACAACCAATAAAGGGTCCATAAATAAGGTTACCATAGAAAGGATGATTCATGCCTCTGATGTTCCTACACCGTAATTGGGTGCTCAACGAAAGAGAAAAAGGCTAAGGCAAAGGTGGATGCTGCATCAGAAATTGTCCCATCAAGTGATGAAGTCTGGCAAAGAGTTTTGAAGATAGAGGATAAACTTGATGCAATGACGAGCAAGCTAGGAGTTGTTGCGTCCATAGTGCAAACCTTGGATCTGGAACAGAACTTGTTCTATGCCTATGTGAAGACGTGGCACAAGTCCTCACTTGTTGCCATGAGCCGCCTCAATCCAGTTGATATGCCAGAATTCCCTATTTTCCCTCTCATAATTTAGAGTTATGATTTCTCCTCTGATGCTGCCGCCAAAGATGTCCCAGCAAAATCAGTGAATTCTCCTAATAATGTCAACGAAGCTGGTGAGCCACCACGAGAAGAGCCATCAAGTAAAATCATTAGGGATTGTTTGTTCGACTTGAATGTCCCTACGTATGTTGATGCCATACCCACTGCTAATGAACATGATGAAGTCCTTGTTGAGGAAGTCGATAAAGATGAAGATGATGATTTTGATGATGAGATAACTGTCATCAAGAAGACTATTAAGAAAGATTTGGTTGCATCCAACATAAGGACCTGAGATGAAGCTAGTTTTAGTGAGACCGATGAAAGTTGCGCTTGTTGTCACTAATTTTTCACTTTCGTTATAATTGTTATTGTTTTCATAATTAGTATAATTACTATATGATAGTGTTACAAAATATTAATGTAGTAATTAGTATTAGTGTTATGTAGGTGTCATATAATATTGTTAATATAATTAGTGTATTATAGTTAGTATAATTGTTAGTGTAAATGCTTAGTATAAAACCCAAAAAATAAAAAAAAATACACAACCCATTTGTATTTATATTAAAATGTCCATTACAAAAAATGTCCATATACGATGAAGGCCCATCTAGCCCAGTCCAAATTAAGCTAAACCCTAATGTTCTTTCTTTATGCGTAGCTGAAGCAGGACCGTTGGATTAAGAGATTGACCTAACGGCGTAGATCACACCAGTAGGGAGTTATAGCGCCGCACCACTCATGACCATTAGATCAGGTCATGATCTAACGGCCCAGATCGCACCATAGAAAATCACATGGATCACCACTCGCGCGTGGCAGCTACGCACCTAACTTTCCAGCTTCCTCCGGCAGTTTCATTTTCCTCGATGGTGGCCGCGCCGTTTTCGCCTTGAATCACTCCTCGTCGGCGTCATCAAATACATGCAAAAAGGAAACAAAGATGGTTAAATCCTAAATCTAAAGAAAAATAGACCAAAGCTGGAAGGATTAAATCCCTAAATTGATGCCACGACGAAGATCAAGTAATACAAATCAAATCGGAGACAATCCAGGGGAAGAAATTAGGGATTTGTTCTTGTAATCCAAGCATTTCAGTAGCTATATAAACCCCCTTTGTAATTCTATGTAACACAGACAAGATTCGTACGAAACACACACGATTCATTCACAATACACAAGAATCACACATAGTATACACAAAATACATAGCATTCGTGCTCAAGTATAGGAAGCAAAAGTTGAAATCAGATTTCCAAGGGAAATAAAGCAAGCCTTCTGGTAATTTCTTCTTCTATTGTTATTATTTTGAATTTAAATAAAGAAAAATGATAGCTTTTTTACCTCTTTTTTGAATAGCACCGTCGTGGATTTGGTTTCGATATAGTTCTAGTAAAAAAAATACGATTTGGGGCCGTCAAAATCTGGGAAAAAGGGGATTTTTCTGCAAAACTTCACCGCCGGCAATGACGCTCGACGCCGGTGGAGGGCGGCCAGCACGGTAGACGTTTGCTGTGTTCTTCAGTTCATGAAGAACACTTCAGAGAATTTAAAATGGAGCCGGTTTGATCCATTAGAGAGGAAAAGAAATAAAATGTTTTTGTTTATAATTTTGGTTATATAAACCAACCCAAGACCCGACCCATATCCATTCTTCAACCCGCGCCCTTCTTTAACGGGTCCTTAATCTTGCTCTCTAGTTTTCATTCTTTTCAATTTCATAATTTTTCTTCTAAAATTGATCACCGAATTTCACTCTCCATTCAATTTTAACCTTCTCATTTTATTTTCTTTTAATTTGGTCCTAAATTCAGATTTCCTTTTAAAAAATAAAAGCTATTTACCCCTTTCCTTTGTTTAAAATTTAGCAAATTTTTAGTTATTTAGTTTAAATTAAGCAATTTGGTTACTTCTTTTTGACTTTTATATGTACATATGCATTTTGTTGAAACCCTAGGAATAGGTCCTTAGTAAGCTTAGAATAGAGACATCTATATTGTAAAATTTCCTTCATAATTTAATAAAATACACTTAATGTCACTTAAACCTTAACAGTTAATATGAATGTAGACCTTTTTAGGGTTTAATCACTAATTGGTTTTAAATTAAACTTTAACACATCAAATTATTTCTGTTGCTTGGTTAAAAATGTGAAAACTAGCTAATGCGATGTCTTTCCAAACGGAAATGATGGGTTAGTGCCAGGAGTGTTGGCAGTGATTGGAGTTCATTTTTCGAGCGGCAAGGCCGTTAAAATAGACTTATATTCATAAAACGAACGAATAAATCAAAATCTTGTGAACTTACAAATTCCAATTTTGAAAAGGCTTTTGAAATCAATAAGGTACCAATTTTTTAGGCGTGGTGGGGCTGCTAACTCTTCCTTACTCGTACCTGACTCCCGAACCTGTTTTTTGGTTTCTACAAACCAAAAATGTTGTTTTAATAAATAAAACGTTTTATTAAAGTAACCCCATTTTAAAAGTGATCCAATCACACTTTTTTAACATCTTAAAATTTTGATTTAGAAGGGCGATCCTTAATAATTTGTAAAGAATCAAATTAGGTGACTAAATTATGGTTCTATGTGTGACCGAATTGAAAGGGGCTAGAAATTAGGAAGCTAAATTGAAGTGACTAGATTGTTTAACCATACAAATTGGAGTTTTGCATGTTAATGTAATAATTAGAGTAAACTAAGCCATGTTGCTTAAGATGAGGAAGCCACATAGGATTTTTAATCCTTAATGGGATTTACCAAACAAACAAACCCTTCCCATCATATTCATTATAGCCTTTAACCGAATGTGAACTTGAGAGAGAAATGAGAGTTTTCCATGGTGATAACTTCATTTGAAGAATTGTTCTTTGATGCTTGAAGTTTAAATTGTCTTGTTGTCTCTTTTCGAATTAAGTAGTATGATTAGATTGGGTGATTTGATCTTGCATGTTGGAAAATGCTATGTGTTAGAAATAAAATAGCTTTGATTGATAGACTATGGGTTATAAATGGAATTCATACGTGATTGAAGGAATTTGGTTGTTGTAGTTAGTATAGGAGTTGAAATTGTTGATTGGAACAATGAATTGGATATCAAATGTATTTGTAATGTTAAATTGATACATTAGAAAGATAATCAATGCTAGAATTTGCTGGAAAATTACTGGAAATTTTAGTATTAAATTGTTATAGATCGAATCAAGGTTTATACACAAAATTATAAGGTTGCCCTGTTCGTTTATGCCATGAAATAAAATTGTTTTGATCTTTTTTGCATAATGGGGATTGTTTAAACATTAAAATTGGTAACAAAGTATTGAACTAAAGATTTTCAAGACTGTATAAATTGAGAGAAAGCAGGGGAAGGACTGTAGGTGTGATTTAAAGGCTGTTTAACTAAGTTCTTCAAAGAAGCAAAATCTACCCTACACTAGGAGATTGTTTAATGAGTTTGTTTTAGAAAAAATGGGCAAATTGAATATTGTTTTGAAGTAAATTTAAGAGTTAGTTAGTGTTTTAAAATTTATAATTATTGTAGAGCAAATTGGATGCTTATAATTGGATAAGGAAATGGATTGTAGGAACAAAAACATGTAGTTTGGGGAAAGGGCAGTTCGAAATGATTAAGAACTAGGGGACTGTTTTGTGTATAGTGATGTTTAATACCTCAAATTGTTTAATTATATATCTGTTGTTATGAAATTAGGTATTTTATATAGAGGTATTAGAGGATACTACTTAAAGGCTTGGCTAATCATGTATGTGTAACAAGTAGATAAATCAAGTAATAGTGAATTGATTCTAATGCATTGTTAAACTATTGTTATAATTAGACAACAATGGAGTCGATCAAGAGGACGAGAGGAAAAAGGGAGTTGTGATCCACGATCAAGAATAACTTGGATTATTTGTGACTGTAACTATGTTTTAATTAAGCATAGATTGTTAACTTAGTTAAGTTATTCAATTGTACCACGAGACTTAAAATGCCTATGCTTGCTTTGGGTTGCTAATGCTTGGTAAGGTGAATATGTCCAGGTATGTATGGATAATTGTTGTGTAAATTATAACATAAACATGAATTGGTTGCTTATAATGCTTAATGTAACATCTTGTGCATGTGGCTAAGTACTTGAAGAGTTAAGGATTATATGGAGTGAATAATTGAAAAGTTGTAAGAGCCTTGATTAGTTTTAGTTCTAGATAGATTGGCATGCCATTAGAGACTCCTGAGCTCAGCCTGAACTGGACTAAGGTCCCCTGAATGGTACTAAGGTACCCCTGATTGAATTGAAACGATTATATGTTTCAATGGTACTAGATTACCATTGCCTGATAATGTTTCGACTGAATATGTACATCTAGACTAACAGCTAGTCAAGGCTGTGTTATACAACTAAGGTTGCTTGTGATAAATTGATTTGTTT
Source organism: Hibiscus mutabilis (assembly GCA_019671005.1). Classification (NCBI taxonomy): domain Eukaryota; kingdom Viridiplantae; phylum Streptophyta; class Magnoliopsida; order Malvales; family Malvaceae; genus Hibiscus; species Hibiscus mutabilis. The sequence goes on from CM033715.1 coordinate 30,303,002, forward strand.
ACTCGAACAACTAAAGGTGTTGCTTGATGATATATTCTTCTTCTTAGAAGCATGCTACCGTTTATTAATTAATTAAGCTTAGAGTAAGCTTCTTGCCGGATAAGTAGAGAGTATGTTACTCAAATGGTAATTGCTAAATGAATGGAAATAGTCTCGATGGCCTATTTGTTCAAATTAAATGATTAGATTATGATTTAGTTTATGTTGGTACCTTTAGACTTTTTGTTATCTAAGTTACGAGACTAGCAACCTAATTGTGCACCCTATTAGTTACAGGAAAAGGCGATTGATAAATCAAGCTTGGGGAGTCAAAGAAAGGTCACTAAAGTTCAAATGTATTTTTTGTGTTGTTATAAGTTAAACTCCTAGAAGGTGGCACTAGCTTGAATATTATACTTATGAACTTTTGAATTCCTTAAGGGGGTTTGTAAATATTAAAGTATTAAAGGCTTTGTTTATCATGTGTTTTGTCTTGATGCTTGATAATGGTTTGATTTTGCTTAAGTTGACATGGTTGGTAGCTTCGAATGTCATAGATGACCTTATGAGCTTGTAATTGAATGTTTGGTGATATCATAGTATGGTTGCTTGTTGTGAATGTGAGGATATCGTAAGTACAAACCTTTATGTTGGTTAAATATGAAATTGACATGTATGAATAGCTCAATAAATGATCATAAATTGGAAATACCATATGTCTAAAAGGAAATTTTGTTAGATCATAACTTTGCCATGAAATTCTTGGATCCTATAGTTACAAAATGCTTAACTTGTTATGCCTTACTTGTAATGGTTTGTATAGTTTAACATGGCCTAAACCATTCGATCTATCCTATGATTAACATCTTGTCTAATTATAAGAATTAAATTGTTTACATATCTTCCTCACTTCAATTCGTATGACTTGAAATTCAAATCTTATTTGGTGACCATAATTTATCTTTATGAATGCTTGTTCTCCAAGGATCTTGGTGGTGTATCCTTGCCTTGTTCGAATACTAGCTTGCCAGACAAGTTAGTTGTCTACTTCTAGGCTAGTTTTACTTTGTAGTCTTGGGTTGGGGCATGACACTTTTTTAAAAAAAAGATTGGTGGCGACTCTGTGTATTTTAGTTTTCAAAATGTCGAGCTCGAAAGGGTCGCGACAGTGCCCGCAGTGGATGACCAAGAGAACAACTCTCTTGCAATGATGCTTTATAAGGCACCACCACCATTCATCCTACTTGAGGGTGCAGTCCATGATGCCGATGAGGTTGAGGCGCTAGCAGAAGAAGATGAAGTCGAGCACATTCAAGAAAAGACTCCTCGCCCAAAAGAAGAGAAAAAGAGAAAACGCCCCAAGTCCAAAGAGACGAGCAAAGGGAAGAGAAAAGAGAAGAATAGGAGCAAGAAGAAAAAGAAACACTCCACCTCCTCCTCCCATGAGCCAAGAAACTGAGTTAGTTTTATTTTATTTTTTGTAGGCATACATTTCATGTAGTGTAATTTCATTTTGTGTTCCTGTCACTGCATTCACATTTTTCATTGTAACAACATGTAGTTGTAATTGCACTGCATTCATCATTGTAGCTACATTTTGTTGATTGTGTCTTATCATTACATTCTTTCATTGCATTTTGTTTTCTTTTGCATTGTGGAAAATACAACCTTTAAGTTTGGGGGCATAAGCCTAGGAGTTGAAATACACCCCCATTTCAAAAATTTTGAGAAAATTTTTTCTATACAGATGCAAGGTTTTTGTGCTTTAAAAATTCTCTTGCTTGCATTTGATGTATAAATCTTGATTTGCTCTAATCTATGATAAGTTTGTTGGATATACTTGATGGATAATTGCATCTCTTAGCTCTGCATTGGTATATCTGTTGGTTTGACTAGAGAATATTTTGTATCATTCATTTTATTTTTGGAATACCTTCTCCTATTACAACATGTGTGATATTTACCTATATTTGTATATCTTATAAATAAAGACATTCCAATGTGATTGCAATAAAATAAATAAAGTACCTTTAAGGGGGAACACTCCTCTGCATGCGTTAGAAAAAGGAATTTGGCCAAAGGTTATCATTGTATGAGTGTGTGTCGTTACAATGAAGTACGTCTTGGGGGTAGTTCGTTGCACAACATCTTACTTCTCAGGGTTTATGGTGTATTCATTGTTCGATATCCTTCACAACAATAAAAAAATAAAGAAAAATATAGAAATATATATGATATTATTTGTGTTGATAAATAAATGCTGATAGGAGGAATGAATCTAAGATGTTAGGGATGATGTTAGGTATTCTTAAATTGCTACCTTATCTATTGTTGTGGAGTTGAGCATGCATTTATCTTTCTTGTCGATGCATCATATTTATTGATTGATAAAGACAATTCAAGTATCTAGAATGCCTTTGATATTTCATTAGACCTTGTGATTTTGAACTTTACTTAAAGACAAGTAAAAACTCAAGTTTGAGGGTGTAATAGATCTTTAAAGAGCATGATTTTCCCTTGATTTATAGGCCTTATTGTCCCCACATTGCATCCATTTCTGCATTTTCATATCTATTTCTATTTCTATATAGTTTCTAACTTAGTTCCAATGTTTAGTGTTTTGTATATTTTTGCCTTGTTGTTGCTGCATTGCTAATGTCCATGCAGAGGTTGTTTTCACCACTGTAGCTAGTTCAACACTGCATCTGCCAGCTGTCCAGTCTGCTTGAGGATAAGAATGAATATGCTAGCTATCTTTTCTATTACAACAAATTTGTACGACGCTGAGCACGCAAATAATATGCAGGACATGTGTCCTTCCTTAGGTGGCCTATATAAGGATGGTTTTGAAGGAAAGAGAAGGTCACACTATTCTTATTTGCACATCATCTTCAACCTCTGAAGCTTTTATCCTTCTCCTATGGCGGCCTAAGCTTACTTTCTGAAGATCTAAGACGATGTAAGGCAGATCTATCCAAGGAGATGAGGAGTCAAGTGTTGATTAGCGGGATTATCTTGTTCTCTTCATAAACTTTTCTTTATAATAATGATTTTATGAAGTTTTACTTGTATGCATACTTATATTGTTCAAGGTTTAATTTTCTAGAGCTTGTAGAACTTATTTAAATTAATTTCTTAGTTTAATATATTTTAGTGTTAGCTTTTTCTTAAGGTTTAATTGTTGGATTTGATTTACGTTTTACATGAGAGTGTTAAAACAAGTTGCTGACATCGACATATGTAGTGACAAGTTAGATTAATGAGTTCTTGTAAAAAGAACTGTTTGGATGCAACGAAAGTTGGTCCACTCATTCTAGGGGCCTTAGAATCGACTTACAATGAGAGTTGAAGCCGATCTTCGCACCTGAGTCAAGATTTGAAGGTTGAATGGAAGTTAACACTCAAGCCAACCGTTGTATCATTGATTAAACCTATCCTACACCCCTCGATGTGCACTTGATCTTTCTACCGAGCTGAACTAAGGAGATCAAGCTTTATTCTCTATCTTTTGTTACTCTTGTTATTGATACCACATCAAATCATTTACTCTACTTTCTATATTACAATTGCACCCTCCTTGCACCCACAACTACCACTTTTATAGTATTGTATTTCAGTCACATAAGTATAAGCGTAATTCACCATTCTCGTGGGATCGATATTCAAACAAGTTTTCCTTATTTCTATTCTTGCATTGATAGTGTAGCTTGCACTAAAAACTATGACGTTTTCACACTGATCATTGGAGCTTCTCAAGAATTATGATTGTGAGATTGATTATAATCCAAGCAAGGCTAATGTGGTTTTCAACGCCTTGAGTCGCACTGCTATTTTAGATTTGAGAGCTTTATTTGCTCAAATGAGTTTGTATGGAGATGGTAGTCTTTTGGCAGAGCTTCAGGTTATTTCTACTCTAATTTCTGATATTCGAGGTAAGCAACCTCTATTTTTTACGCACTGTATGAAAGAGTTTAAAGAAGGTACATCTCAAGATTTCTCAATTGACCAAGATGTTCTTTGTTTCCAAGGTCGGTACTATATACTGAGGAATTCATGGTTGAAACAGGTTATTCTCTGTGAGGCCCATGCCAGTCTTGATGGGGACAAGATGTATAATATTCTTCGTGAGAGGTACTGGTGGAAGGGTCTCAAGAGGGATGTCTTCGATTTGTATCGAAGTGTCTAACGTGTCAAAAGGTAAAGGCTGAACATCAGAGTCATATGGTTTATTATAGCATATTGAGATTCCTCAGTAGAAGTGGGAGCGTGGGACTATGGATTTCGTTAGTGGTCTTCCTTTGACTCCATCAAAGAAAGACTCTATATGGGTTATTATTGATCATCTGACCAAGTCTGCGCATTTCATCCCTATTCGAGTTGACTATTATCTGAACAAGTTGGCTCAACTATATATTTCTAGGATTGTTCAAATTCATGGGGGTGTCATTGTCAACCATATCCGATTGAGATCCAAGGTTCATAGCGAAGTATTGAAAGTCTCTCCATATTACTCTAGGTACTCGGTGGAACTTTAGTGCTTCTTATCATCTACATATTAATGGTCAGCTCAAGTGGGTAATCTAGATTCTTGAGGATATGTTGAGAGGTTGTGTGATTGATTATAGAGACAATTGGTATGGTTTCTTACTGCTTGCAGAGTTTGCCTACAATAACAGTTACCAGGCCAATATCAAGATGGCACCATATGAGGCTCTGTATGGGCGTAAGTGTTGCACTCCTATTGGTTGGACCTATCTTAATGAGCATAGATTGTTGGGACTAGATATTGTTCATGAGGTTGAGCTGATTGTCAGATTGATTTAAGATCGATCTAAGGGTAATTTTGATCGAAAAAGTCTTATGTCGATTTGAAACATCGAGACATTGAGTGTGATGTGGGAGATGAGGTTTTCTTGAAAGTATCTCATTAGAGGAAGGTACTTAGATTTGGTCTGAAAAACAAGTCGAGTCTTTATTTAAGTAGCCCTTATCGTATTCTTCATCGAGTTGGACCAGTTCAGCGTATTCGTGACGTAATCCACGCCTCTATTTTGAGACGTGATTGTACTAATCCTTCTCACATTATTCATGTGGAGGAAATTGAGATTCGTCTTAGCTTACATTTTGAGGAGGAACCGGCTGAGATTCTTGCTAATGACAAAAAGGTTCTCAAGAGGAAAACTATTAAGATGGTCAAGGTCTTGTGGCGCAATCGGGGTCACGATGAGGCTAAGTGGGAGCCCAAGGCCATCGTCAAAGCTCCGTATCCGCATCTCTTTGATCCAGGACAATTTTGAGGTAGGAATTTCTTTTAAGGGGGAGAGTTGTAACACCCCAAATTTTCCCAGAAATTAAAAACCCTAATTTGAGAAAATCCTTAAATTAAAACCCTAGATATTTAGGAATTTAATTCCAAAACCCTAATTAAGTTTAAGGACTAAATTAAGAAGATTTAGAATTGGTGGCTTAATTTAGAAATCTAAGGGTCTTTTTGTAACATGGGTAATGTTTGTGTTAGGAAGATCAGTCAATGGTGAAAAGGGCCAACACGGGGTTGGATTGGCAAAATAAAAAATGTTAAAGCAAATTGAAAGATGGAAAATTAAGACACAAGAAATTTATAGTGGTTTAACCTTCTAACAAGGTTTACCTCCACTACCTTATCTTCCCACTAAGGATTTTCAAAATTCAATAAGAATTTCTTCCCTTTTCTAGGCTCAAGAGGAAACCTTTACACGCTCAAAGCTTTTACCCCAAAGCCTTGAGAAAACTCTCTTTTACAAGAAAAGAAATAGCAAACTAAAAAATCCTCCCAAAGGTAATATGTTTGCCCAATTACAAGTTCACTAAAACCCCAAGCTTGAATAAAAAGATTACAAATCTGTTCACTCAAATGGGTTACAAGAATTTGACTCTAAAAGCTCAAAGATTGTTGGATATGTGCTTGAATGCTTAAGACTTGTTCAATAGTTGTTGTAGCTCTAGAGACTTGTTTATATACTTTCTCATTGATTTCTAACCGTTTGGGTGGCTGAGATACTGATTAGAGCTGTTGGGCTGTATTTTTTCAAAATAAATGCTGTCTGCCAACAGTCGGTATCGGTACGTGGGTAGTCGTATCTGTACCTGCCAACAGAGGAAATAGCCGTTGTACAAAGGGGTATCGATACGCAAAAAGACATAGCGATATAGAGAGTTGCTTTTACAAAGGCATACTAGTACAATCTATATTGTATCAGTAGTGGTCTTGCTCACTGGAATCCTGATAACTCGTGTAACAAAACTCGTATCGATACGCCTATAAGGGTATCGGTACGCTATAACTGATTTTCAAATTTATGGTTCCAATAAACTAACAAGGCAATGGTCAAATATTAAATACAAAAAATTTGGAAAATCTAAACACCCCGTATCGGTACGCATAAAGTCGTATTGATACTCAAAACAAAATTTGTTCCTAGGTTGAATGACGTACCGATACGACTATACGCGTATCGGTACCCAATAGCCATTAAGTATAAAATGATTTCCAGTAGCTAAAACCCGTTCCGAGATGACCAAGGGTGTATCGATACGCCTAGACCAAATTTGGCTATTTGAGTACAAAAACACTTGGAATATGTTTGGGGTTTTAGTTTTTGACTTAGAAACAATTGGAAGTTTGAATCATTGTCATTTTGTGAGACTTTTTGAGTACTTAAAAATTTATCTAATTTTACAAATTGGTTCTTGAAATTCCTTGTTATGTAATACCCCTTTCCCGTATTCATAGCTGAATACGAGTCAGAGATATCACAAAACATTTGTAAAACCAGCTCTACATTTGTAACTCGGTAAAATTTTTGATTCTTCTAAAAATATTACAATATATTTAGTTTCTATTTACAAATGTAGTTAATCGCGTATAGTTTAAATATAATATTTTAATCTTCAAATTGAGTTTAATTTCAGACAACAACTTATTAATTTAATTTAACTTTATATAAATAATAAAACTACCTAAAAACTGCCTAATTTAAAATTTATCCAGATACCATATAAAATACAAATTCTATCAGAGCAGTCATATCATTTTAATCTACATGCCAACTAGTAAATATCAAACAGTGTCAAAAGATATCTTACTGATACTGATGTACCTGTTATTTATTGATGATGTCCGTTTATGCTCCTTACTCCAACCATTTCTTCTTTCCTACGTGTAAAACAGTTACACGCTAAGTATTTACTTAGTGAGACAATAATTCGAATTCAAGTGCAATTGTCATAAAATCAATATTAATGATTAACAATGCATATGATCACCTTACCATTATATGCTCATTAACATAAATAAGTATGTATATGAAAGTGATAAGATTAGATCTTACCAACACCGTTGCCATTCCATCCGTAAGCTTTCAATGCTTACCAATACCTTTTTCCCATTTCTATCTGCAAGCTTTCAAACTTATCTTCTTGTTTCTTTTTTATTTCTTTCAATTTATTTAGCCCAAGGTACCGAATTAAGAGATTCTATGCACACCTATCATCCCCCCATACCCAACCTTTCTTGAGTACGTATATTATTTGCACTCTACCGGGAGTGCTTAGCACCGAAGTGCTTTTGTATACTTACCAGAGTATACAATATCTCCCTCATTGAGTTTTTATGAAATTACACCGAAGTGTTTAGCACCCGTAGTAAGTCCGTATACTCAAACCATGCATGAGTATACTCCCCAATGAGTATTTATAATATTTGCACTTTACCTGAAGTGCTTAGAATATTTATACAGCTGTTTATGACCCTATGGATATCCAACTATACCATCGAACCTCTATATCATACATTGGGCTTTATTTCATCATTTAAGTCATCAATGGCAACATATATCAATATATATCAACATTTAATAGTTCATAGCCGAAATAACATTCATATTATACCATCATCAATAACTAGTGATCAATGCATTTATTTTCAACCTTTGACATATTTAAAATATGTCAAATATATGATCAATGACATAAATATCATGACAATATATAAACCAGGTAGACTCATCGCAAGTCCTACCGGTGATGTATGAAACATCCATGTATAATGTTATGTATGCATTGCACTCACCTGGGCCATTTATTAGTATGCCTTACTAAGTCCTCTTTGATCCTTTCCTTCATTGTACCTCGAACCTCCCTTGATTCGAACTTAACTTCATAATTCAAATAAGTAAAATATTTGTTAGATCCCAATCTAACAATATCTTAGACATATTGTCCAAAATAATCATTCGAATACAAAATCTCCAAACGTTTTCCTTTCTTCCTTGTATTGTTCAAAAATTCATTATGGTCCTTAGTAACCACTTTGAACTTCCATTAACCCCTTTCAAGCTTACTAATCAACCTTAGATACAAAGTGTATCAATTCTCATTTTCTGGCAATTTTCAGTACTTTCGACGAAATATTTCTATAAAATAATATATAACTCGGAATTCAACTATTTTTGTTTTGAAAGAAACTAGATTCGATAAGCTTTTCAACCATATAAATTAATAGCCAAAATTCAACTTGTACGATTTATGGCGAATTTTCAAAGCCAGTTACAGTGTTGAAATTCGGAACAGACTGTGTTCTGTTTTCTGACCTTTCGTACTTAAAAATTCATATCTTTTGACTTGAAACTTGAAATCAGATTTCGTTTATTGGACACGAAACAAGACGAACAAATCTTTACATTGGTATAAAATTCACCATCTAACCACTGTTTTAGAATTTATGGTGAATTTTCAAATTTACTTCCATAAACCAGTTTTTATGCACAGCTCCCATAAACAACTTCAACTTTTATACTAACTTCTCCTTACTTTTATACTTTTCAATTTAGTTCAATCACTCGCTTTAAACCACCAAATCATCACATTCTTCACCAAATAATTATTCACAATAATTCTCCTTAATTTTCCTTCTTTACTGAAATAGTCACTAAAATGCAAAGATAAGGATTCAAGCTTCTTAACTTTGCAATTTGATCCTCAATTCAACATTACTACCTTAATTCCATTATTACAACTAAAAATCAGATTTAACCCCCATAAAAAACTTCAATTTCGATTTAGTCACTTAAATTTGACAAATTGTCAAAATGGTCACTAATTCAATTCAACATCAATTTGGCATTCTAACTTCATTTTCTTATCTCTAACATCATTAGTAACACAAATACACTCCAAATTCTAAAAATTTAGATTTGGTCCTTCAACTTTTCAAGTTGCTGAAGTGGAGCTTTCCCTTGTATTCTATCGTGAAAACATTGTTAACCAAAAATCCACCGATTCCATTAAATTAAAAAAAAATATTTGGATGAAAATAAATTAGTTTAGAAATAAGATCGGAATATCAATTAATCACTGAAAAAATATTTTAGGAAAATAGAAAATACAAAAACAATAGTGTTTAGTTTAGAGAACCCATGTTTTAGAGAAAACATAATGGTAATTGCTGACAATTGAGCTGAAACAGATTCATTGTTGTTAGGTTCACGTGTCCCATGAGTTCTCCTTCACATACAAAGTCTTGAAGTAGGAAATTGGTAGTCATTGTTTAGTATCCTATCAAGGATATTAAATGCTTTTTGGAGTGACTTGTCCAGCAAAGTCCATTTGCTGAAGCATCCAACATTATCCTTGTGGGAGTATTAACACCATTGTAGAACATTACAACTTGTGTCTAGTATTGAAATCCATGATTTGTATACGGGAGAAGCAATCTCTTATATCTATCCCAACACTCGTACGTTAACTCGTCATCAGCTTGACAAAAGGAAGCAATATATTTCCTCAATTGGGTGTTCATGTTGGGTGGATTATACTGTAGAAAAAACTTTTACACTGATCTGTCCATGACTCCATAGAACCGGCTGGTACTCCACTCAACCAAGCTCATGCTTGATCACGCAATGAATAAGGAAATAACTTGAGCTTCAACACATCTTCATGCACACCTTATTGTCTAAAGGAGTCACATACTTTCAAATATGCACGAATATGTTGTCTTGCATCTTCATGAGGTGATACACCAAACTACCCAATGGAGTTCAACATGTTAAACATCACTGCTTAAGTTCAAAATGAGCAGCTTGAATCTCGGCAGCTACAATTCCAGGATCAAGATCATCCAAGATAGGATTCAAGTGGTCTTTAATAGCTCGAGGTCGAACTATCGCTCCAAGATTTGTTGCAGCATTAAGTTAATCCAGATTTTCATCTACTTGATTCCCTTGGTTACCACCTCTGTACATGGTTCTTAAGGCTTCTTGTATACGTCTTCTTTGGCAAAACAAGTGCTTAATTTCAAGCACTATAGATGTTAATGGTTCTTCAGGTCTTCCTCAGGTCATGCAACAACACAACACCTAAAAAAGGGTAAACAAAAACAACAAATAAAACTATACAAAAGAAGAAATAAAATTGTGCTAGAAACTAAACTCAAAATAGCCAATTGCCAATCCTCGACAATGGCGCCAAAAACTTGTTGCTTGTTGTGATGTACTATAAATGATACGCAAACGGTGCAAATATACACGTCGAAACAAGTAATAAAGTGATGAGTGAGTATCGTCTCCATAGGGATTGGAGGTAAATTAAGTCAAGTTCAGCACATAAAACACAAACTGAAAACAAATGCAATAGCAAGAGGGAATATGTTAAGAAATATTGTAGCAAACAATTGTAATGAAAACTGGATGAACTGAAGATACTTTAAATGTCCTCTCACGTGCGTGAAACTCTCAATTGGGTTGACAGGTTGGGCTTCTCAAGGACTCCTATGCTTAAGCCTAAAGAATATTTAGCACTAACTAGCTCATAACAAGCTCGACAGAGTTTACTAAGGTGCTTCTAGACTATCTCTAGCAAGAAACCTGACAGCTAAAATGCTACGGCAATACCTCTCAGCGTGAACCCTAGCAAGCCACTGTCCTTGGTTATACTCTTTTAAGTCGTTGAAACTCTAGCCTTACATATAAGGTGAGTTAGGGTTTTTCCTATCAACATCAAACCCCATTGTCCACGTAGATCTAAGCCTAACTCTCTCGACCATTAAGCTATCAAACACCTAAGCAAAGGCTAACTCTCGAAAGCTCTTACAGGCTTAAAGCAAATAAACAATGGACAAAGCATGTAGGAACTTCTTACAAGCTTAAGGGATAACTCTTGAAAGCTCTTGCAAGCTTAAGGGCTAACTCAAAATAAGACATCGGTAAAAGAGTGAACGACAACTTCTCCATTTCCTTCTTAGAAGCTCTATCCTCTTTCTCACTCGAGTTTTGTACATTTCCAAGCGAAGCATGTGGCTGTGAAATGGTAATATTTGCTGGGACACAGTAGGTGCTCGTAGTTTTCACCTCGTTACTCTTATTTTTGTAACTTCTTTGGGAGTTCTCTCCATTATCGATCATTCCGCTCTTTATTACCACTTCAATTGATTTTTATGTTCTCACCAGATCGGAAAAAGTCTGAGTGGTATTATTTATCAAACGGTCAAACAATGCCCCCTTTAAGGTGTTCACAAACATAGGTGTAATCTCATGTTCGAGAATGGATGGTTGAATCTGGGCAGCAATATCACGCTACCTTTGGGCATACTGACGTAAACTTTTGTTCGTACTCTACTCTATTCCCTCCAGCATGATTCAGTTTGGGGTCATGTTTGACACATGTTTGTACTGTTTGATGAAGGCTCTAGAAAGATCTTTCAACGACTTGATATTAGCCCGGCTAAGCTGGGTATACCACCGAATTGCTAGCTCGGTTAAGCTATCCTAGAATTAATGAATCAGTAGCTTCTCATCCTTTATAAAGGATGCTACTGTAGTACACAGTTATATGGGTGGAGGGGCAAGTGGTCTCTTCATATTTATCAAAGTCTGGCGCCTAGAATTTTGGAGGAAGGATCAGATCCACCACGAGACTCAAGTCATCGGCCTCATTATCCTGTTCGCTAGCCCTTTGCGTAGACTTTAATTTTTCCACAAAAAACGAAACTTTTCTTCATATTTTTTCTTCACTTCAGTTATAATATTTTCTATCACATTCAGGTCTGGCACTTCATCCTCGTGGTCTACCTCTACATCGATGAGTTGACCCGTAGGCTCCCCCGCTTGGTGGCTTGCAGATAACCCGGCTGTGTTGATGTACATTCTTCTTTCAGGCGCCTCTGGTTGAACCCTGACGTGAAATACGGTCCCCTTCGGCTCTTCAACAGTATTATCTAAAACTTTTCTTTACCAACCCTTTTTTCAAGCAACGTAGCCATTTAAGCTATAATTGTAGCTTACGATTAAGCAATCTGATCAGTGATGCTTTGTTCAGCTTGCCTAAAACGAGTCTCGAGGTCTTTTTGATCATGTTCTAAATTAGACACCGTATCCTTCATTATTTTTACTTGCAGGCGGGTACCATATTGGTGCGAAATGGTTGCAATTCAAACTGTTTGCCATGACATTTCCACAATTAATTTTATTGTTTTAAAAATTAAATACAATGCATAATTTATACAAAATATTAAAAGTAATTAAATAATGTGTCAAAATGAATGCAATGAAGGAGCTGATTCTTTAATAGTCCTTAGAAAGACTTTCATTCAAAGAAGAGGTCTGATTACAAAAAGTTAACGTAACAAGTTACAAATATCGGCTAGCTTCTATTCCTAAGGCCTCAACTTCACGAAGTAGGGTGCAGATTCAGGATCCCAACTCTATTCTTGTACTAACATGTGCATATAGCTCAACTGCTTCCTCTGCCAAGCCTTGGATATATTGAGCCACTCCTTTCCCTTGCACCATAACATCCATCATTGCCCTATGTTGGTCTCTGATCAACTAATCGGCCTATTGGAGTCTAAAGACTATCTGACAATTATCCTTTTGTAAGGCTCCTTCGAAAGAGGTGATTCGTTCCCTACAATCTCGTAGAGTGGCTTCCAACTCAGTTACCATTGCCTTTAGTAACTCATTCTCGTCTTCAGCAAGATTCAAAGCAGCAACATTGTCTTGATTGTGGTACTCCTACAGAAGTCCTTCTAACTGCATCATTTGAGCTTCAAGTTCCTCATTCTGAGCTGTTAGTTCTCGAGCAATTGCTTTCATTTCTTCTACCTTTTGCTCGACTAGACTCTAACTGGTTTGGTGAGCTAGCTCCAACCGTGCCAACTAAGATGCCAAATCTTGATTTTGATATTGGCTAAGAGTTAACTTTTGAGTGACAATTTCTAATTCTTTAGACTTCTTCTAAACCTATTTCTAGCTGGTTTCGTACTTCTGAGTATAGCTATTAGCCCTTTTTCCTTGCTTTCACGAGTTTAATCGTCAGTTCTTTGGCAGTGGTTCCCAAACCATTCCTTCGTAAATTTTGCTTCGATTCCAGCCAATCCTTCCTCAAGTCATCATGTTCATCTTCTAGTATCTTCTTCTTTCTTAGGATTTCCTTCTCTTGATTCTTGTATTTGTCCACGTCGACCGTTACTAAATAGTTTGCAGCTTTAAGGTCAGAGACACGTTTTTCCAAAGCACACACTTCTTTCTTGTGGGCCCTTTTAGCTTTTTCTAGGTCAGAGGGAGCATTCCTCATATTTTCTTCCATAGGTCGATCATTTTTGCATTTCGTTGTTGTGATCGGAATGTGCTTGGCAAAAGGTATAAGATGTGTATTGGAAATGTATAAAACAATGCCAAGTCGAGTCCTTTTTCGTGCAAGTATACACGGTTGACAAGTAATACAATAGTTAAGCTGAGTATCGATCCCACAGGGATTTCTGGAATTTAATTGATCAATTGTTACTTGCCTTTGGGGTGAAAAATGATTGTTTTGGAAAGTAATTTAAAAAAAAGAAAATAAAAGAAAATGACATTGGCAAGGAGAGCTTGAAAATTTTAATGATGAGCGTTGGCAAGGAATGCTTGGGTTTCACGTTGCTTATGCCATGCCAGCCTTTAATAATGTCATACTTTGGCGATGGTTTATTGAGCAGATTCAAAAGCTGGTCATTGCCTTAAACTAATCATGTAAAAACCCCTATATGTCTATAGTGCATGTTTCTCATTAATTAATTTAGTTTAGTTCCAATCTTTACTCTCTAAGAGGTAGAATCACTCCCGAAGTAAGTTCATCTACTTGAACATCTTCTATCGAAGCTTCTCGCCTTGAAATTTAGCAAGTAATCGTTGCTTGCAAGTCAGTTATGATATTGAGTTGCAATAAGCAAGCTATGCCAGTCGTCGCTTGGCATAAGAGTTTTGGAAAAATTAAAGACATTGCCAAATGAATAAAAATTTATGTCGAAGCATTCCTAATTAATAAACGCAAGCAAAAAACAACGTTTCATCCATCCACCCCTCACCAACTATTAAATTAGTTCATGATGAGGGGGTTAACCACAAAATAAACTTCATCGTTTGCAAACATCATCTTCAAAATTAAAATAAACTAAATGGAAAAGGGAAGAAAAAGGTCGGTCAATTTAGCCTCTCTTGCTCCAGCCCTCCTCGGTGTGGCTACTCCAGTCGGCGGTAGAAGTGATCGGAGATGATCCTAAGCTAGCTTGCCTCTCGTGCGCGATCCCCCTTCATGCTTGGAAATGATCTATTTATATAGATGAGTGATAAGAAAACCTTAGGAGAAATTTAAATTTTAAATTTCGGCTATGGCTCCTTGATAAGTGCTTGATCTCCTTATCAGCTTATCATCGAGTAGGGCTAACATGTGATGGTCTAGGGCTGACGTCATTAGTTACCATTGTGATGCCAAAGGTCATGGCAGAAAAATCCTGCCGACTTATCGCTCCTGATTTTTCGGATTAGGTCCATTCACATGTTCTTCGGAACCTTATCCTTTTCGATTTTTCTGGGCTATCCATCATTGTCAAGAGGTTTGGCATGCAACTGCTGGTCCATCTATATTGCACTGCTAGCTGCGCCTCGGCAATCTTTACAGGCATTGACCTTTTCTTTCCCTTATTCCTTTGCCACGCCATCTGGCATAGAACCTACGCCAAAATAATAAAAAACCTTCAAACCGTAAAAGGGGCACCTGCTAAACTCATTTTTTATGCAAAATGCATGAAACTAGTACTAAATGCAAACATGTGTACTCGAAAACTAGCCAAAAGCATTGTAAAATAGATGAAAATGTATTACTTTTGAGGAGTTATCAATCCCCCAAACCTAGCTCATTGCTTGTCCTCAAGTAATGCAAGAAACAGTAAATAAAGGTACCTTATCATAAATGAATGACATGCCAACACATGCCAGCGAGCTGTAATTGACTCTAGCTCTATCCTCAGAATCCAGTATATCAATGCCAACATTTCAACAATTCAAGTGCAATAAATAAAGGCCTAGTCTAATGTTCTAAAGTGTGAATTGGTGTGGGCAACATGCATCAAGCTCACATCAATTCCCTTAAGGTTCCTTACTGTCCAAACTCATTTTTGTATTTATAAATTTTTTTTACTACCAAGGGTATTTTGATGCTGGCATGAAAGTGGGGTTGTGTCATGCACTGTTTGGCGTGAGTCATAAGAGGGAGCATACCACGAATGCCCGCGTTAGTCCTGACTACATCACTAAGCTAACCCATTTACACTCGTACCCTAGGGTTTTTTACTTGAGTACTAAGAGGAATTATACCACAAAGCCCCAAGTAACCTATTATCCCTAAGGCAGAAGAGTGCCTAATTTTTTTTAGCCATTGTTGCCTTATTTATCTTTTTCTTTCTTTCTTTTTTTAAATACCCTGACACTGATTTATTTTTCATTTATTTATTTACACTGAGTTTAGCTTCAAGAAGTCCTAAGTTCATTTCAGCAAACTAGATACATGTCACGTGTAAAGTGGGACTAATGTTCCAAAGACTAGAGTTTATTGTCAAAGCAATCTGAGTATTGAAGTTCTGCTGGCATACAATTTCATAGGACAAGTTCATCATCGGACAGGTTAACTAGTTAAAAGTTCGAGCATGCTAACAATATACTGACAATTTATTCACAATTCAGATGGGATACAAAAAAAATTAGGGTTTGGTATGCATGGAAAAAAAATTGGAAATTAAACATGAATAATGCATGGTTTCAAATGCATGACAGAAATGGAAGGAACACTACACAACCCCAAACCTAAAATGTGCATAGTCCTCGATGCATGAAAAACAACATATATATACAGAAACAAATAATGCATGATTATGAAAAACAAAATGAAATGCAGTAAAGGAGTTTAAGGGGAAGAAGACTCCCCTTCGATTGAAGGTTCTAGCCTAGAAACGCGTATCTTTCTCTTGACAAAACTGCCCCTATTGGGGGCCATATGCTTCTTGCGCTTGAGGCTCGTCTTTGGTTCTGCTATAGCTGCTTGTATAGTCCATAGGACTTCTTCGATCGACTTGTCGGTGCTTGATATTTCAGGAGCAGACTTTGGCGTAGCAGGTGTGGCGGCAGCGTGGTTTCCTTCTTCTTCAGATTTCATGGAGGAATCAGTGCTAGCAGTTTAAACATGTACCGGTGATGTTTGGACTAGAGAGACTAGAGTAGAGGAAATCGAGACCGTGTCCTCTAATTGTGGAGTTTTTGCTTGAGAATAATGTGGGCTTGCCGATACTGTCCCCTCTCCAAGGAGACTGGCGATAACTCAAGAAAAGCAAGCACCGGGAATGCAACTACTTCATCAAGGGCCTGTTTCAACACCTTGTCCCTGGTCTGAATATATTGCCAAAACAGAGCATTTTTCTTCTTTTTGTCCTCAGTTTTGGCAATGATCAACTCAAGTTGTTTGCAGATCGGGGACAACGTTGCCACAACTGTTGTAGGCACAAAAGTTGCAGTGGCAGCCTTGGATGGTTTGGCCATTGTCATAGGTGTTGCAATCGATTGCTTTCCATTTCTCTTTGGTTTCAGTGGTTGTTAATTGCCTCCACGAAGAAGGAATGATGGTGGATCCCTTGTTGCGCTGGATGCTATCGGTGTCGAGGGTAGGGACATCGTGTTGTGCACAAACATTCGAGATCAGTAATGGAACTACCCGTTGGTTTACCTGTGCACTTATATGTCTCGTCCACTATGGTTCTGCCAACATCAATTTTTCTCTCGGTCATAATGGAGTGAAGAAGCGTCATTCTTTCCTCAGAGATAGTTTCATTGTGTGTCGTGGGCATCAAGTTGCCTTTGAGGAAGTGATTCCATCCTCGCAGTTGTACTTTCAAAGCCAAGCGCTTCACCATCTGGCTCCCCTTGGTGGAGATGTTCCATTTTGTACCGGTTTGGCATTGGTCCTTTAAGATCAATCTCCTCATTGCATCATCGAGTGAGTCGGCGAATGTTAAGTGTTGATCATGCTCGCCATCCATAGAAAACAAATCATTAATATATTTGGCATCAAATCGAACATACTTACCACGAATCATAAGAAAAGGTGAATCTTTGGTGGCCGGGTGCGCATAAAATTCTCAAACAATCGTGCTATTGATGTCACCGGTTTGCTGGAAAAAAATTTCCCAACCATGTTTCTTTACAATCTCGGCAAACTCCATGGGTAGCCAAAATTTGGCTCATCCTTCAGCTCGAATCTCTTCTCATAGCAGAAGTTTCTCGAAGCAAAAATTTCATGATGCCTCTTCTCGATTTCAGCAGCAAAGAAATGTTTGAATGGAAGGGATGAAGAGGCTATTGGTTCTTGAAAGAAAGAAGGTGAAAAGATGATGAGCGAGTACGGTTTTTAGGGTATTTGGTTCTTTTGAGCAAAAGAGAGAAAATGTTGAGTAAAAAAGAAAATTGGCTAGAGTATTTAAGTGGGAAAGAAAGAGAAAAATGGGGAGTGTTTTAATGAGTTAGCCGACTTATTGGGGTATAATGATGAAAGAATTTGAATTGGATTGGATGTGTGAAAAGATAATGATAATGGGAGGTGAATCGGCGGGGAAGGCAAAAGGATAAGGAGGGAAAGTTTGAATTTTGATTTACCCTGGGGCGGCTAGGGTTTTATCTTATACAAACCAATTATAGTTTTTTTTTCTTTTTTATTTTTTATCAAAAGTGTTAGCCTCTCTTTGGTTTGTCACTCGCATTAAAATGCTTTTGGCGATCTAAAAATATGCTGACAAGAAAAATCCTACATTCACTCAAAGAACCCTTTCAAGATGGAAGAATAAATAAAATAAAGGAATTCAAAAAAACAACACATAAAATACTATAAGAAAAAAAACTAATCCTAGTATTTACAAATAAGTCAAATCATTATGGAAATTGCTAAATTTCTGCCAAAAAGATAACCTCCTTGGTATCCTTTGGAGTACCTTCCACATAATGCTTAAGTCTCTAACCATTTACTTTAAAAATTGTCCCGATCTTCAAATCTCGAATATCAACTGCTCCATGAGCATAAGGTTGAACAACTTTAAATGGTTCTGACCATCTTGACTTGAGCTTCCCTGGAAAAATTTTAAGCCGTGAGTTAAACAAAAGAACATGTTGACTTACCATAAACTGCCTTGGCAAAATTCTTCTGTCATGCCATCGCTTTGTTCTTTCCTTGTAGAGTCTGGCATTCTCATACGCTTGTAGCATGAATTCTTCCAACTTGTTAAGGTCTAGAAACCTCTTTTCTCCAACATTTCTCCATGCCATGTCAAGTTTCTGAATTGCCCAATAGGCTTTATGTTCCATTTCCACTAGCAAATTACATGATTTCCCAAAAACGAGTCGAAAAGGAGAACATGCTAGAGGTGTTTTAAAGGCAGACTTTTATGCCAACAAAGATTCATCTAGCCATTAGGACCAATCCTTCATTGTGGGATTCACAGTTTTTTCCAAAATGTTTTTGATTTCCTTATTCGATATCTCAGCTTGACAATTCATTTGAGGGTGGTATGCTATAGCAATCCGTTGCTGAATTCTGTACCTGTGCAAAGCTCTAGATATTAAACGACATTTAAAATGAGTGCCCTCATCATGTATAATAGCTCTCGGGGCACCAAATCTAGTAAAAATATTTTTCTGCAAAACTTTAGCAACAGCCTTGGCATCGTTGGTTGGCAAGGCCACAGCCTCAACCCATTTAGAAACATAGTCAACCGCTACTAATATGTACAATTTACCAAATGAAGGGGTGAATGGGCCTATGAAGTCTATCCCCCAAACATCAAATATATCTACAAGCATTATGTTTTGAAGTGGCATTTGGTGTCTACTAAAAATGTTCCTTGTTCGTTGGCATCGATCACATGCCTTAGAAAAATTGTGAGCATCTTGGTATAGTGTAGGCCAAAAGAAACTAGACTGCAACACCTTAGCAGCAGCCTTCATTCCAGCAAAATGACCACCATACGGTGCTGCATGGCATAGTTGCAAAATACTATGTTACTCTTCTTCTCGCACACACCAGTGAATTACTTGGTCGGCACATTGCTTAAATAGTATGGGCTCATCCCAATAATACTGCCGAGCCTCTCTCAAGAAATGCTTCCGCAAGTTATATACCAAGTCTGGTGGCATCAAATTGCTTACCAGGTAGTTGACAATGTCAGCGTACCATGGCATAGCACTGCCTGCAAGTAAGGACTCGTCAGGAAATTCATCCCTTATGGCATCATACTTACCATCTTCCAAATGATATTCTAGGCGTGATAGGTGGTCGGCTACTACATTTTCACTCCCCTTCTTATCTCGAATTTCAAGATCAAATTTCTGCAGTAAAAGTGTCCATCGGATCAGTCTTGGTTTGGCATCCTTTTTTGCCAAGAGGTATTTCAGAGCTGCATGATCTATAAAAACCACAAATTTGTTACCAATAAGATAAGATCTAAATTTTTCAAAAGCAAAGATAACATCAAGAAACTCTTTCTTGGTTGTGGAGTAGTTAACTTGTGCTTCATTCAGTGTTTGATTGGCATGAAAAACCTTGCCATGTTGTTGTCCTATGACTGCTCCTACGGCATAGTCGCTCGTATCGCACATGAGCTCAAATGGCTCATTCCAATCAGGGGCTACGACTATAGGGGAGTTAATTAATTTCTCCTTTGGTTCCTAAAAAGCTCTTAAACAAAAATCGTCAAAAGCAAAAGTTGTATTATTCTCTAAAAGTAAAAACAAAGGCTTAGAAATTTTTGAAAAGTCTTTAATGAATCAACAATAAAACTAGCATGACCTAAAAAACTTCTTATACCTTTCACGTTGGTAGGTGGAGGCAACTGCTTAATTACATCAACTTTTGCTTGATCGACTTCCAAACCTCTCATGGTAACCTTGTGACCGAGAATAATGCCCTCCTTTATCATGAAGTGGTATTTCTCTCAGTTCGACACTAGGTTCGTCTCTATGCACCTTCTCAAGACCTGCTCTAAACTTAGAAGAAATTCCTCAAATGTTTTGCCAAACACTAAGAAATCGCCCATAAACACTTCTAGGTTATGATCAATCATGTCAGAAAAAATAGACATCATGCATCGTTAAAATGTTGCTGGTGCATTACACAGCCCAAATGGCAACCTTCTGAAGGCAAACATCCCAGAAGGACAGGAAAAGGTGGTCTTCTCTTTATCATCAAGGGAAATGGCAATCTGGTTATATCTAGAATAGCCATCTAAAAAATAGTAAAATGATTTACCTGTTAGCCTGTCTAACATCTGGTCGATAAAAGGAAGTGGGAAGTGATCCTTCCTTGTGACACTATTTAGTCTTTGGTAATCCATGCATAACCTCCATCCTGTGATAGTCCTAGAAGGAATCAATTCATCGTTGTTGTTCTAGACTACAACCATGCCACCCTTCTTTGGTACACACTGTACTGGGCTAACCCATAAGCTGTCAGAAATGGGATAAATGATCCCGGCATCTAACCATTTAATGATATCTTTCTTTACTACCTCTTTTATACTAGGGTTTAGCCGTCTTTGTCCTTCAACAGTCTTACCATGATATTCTTCAAGTATGATCTTATGTATGCAAATAGTTGGGGCTGATACCTCGGATGTCTGCCAAGGTTCACTCCAAAGCTTGCTTATAGGTTGATAGTATTCCCAATAATCTTTCCTCCTCATCATTAGTGAGATCACCAGCAATGATTACAGGCAGAGTTGAGTGTTTACCTAAATAAGCGTACTTTAGGTGCTCTGGCAATGTTTTCATCTCCAAAGTTGGTGGCTCCTCAATGGATGGTTTGGGTGCCACAATCTCTCTTCCAGCCAACTCAAGTGGCTCTGGTTGTTCAAAATAATTCACGTTTTCAACTTCCAAGGTTGTTTCATCAGGTTCTTCAAATAGTTCGACAATGCCTTCAATCATGTTGGCATTAGACTGATGTTGGCATTGTTCTATTAGCTTGGCATTGAATTGAGGGCTTGACAGCCATCTCTGCTTCACATTGCTTACCACTCCGAAGAGTTATTATTTTACATTGCTCCTTACCTTTCCGCCTAACTTCTTCAGTGTTGCTTGGCAAAGTTCTCTGAGGTCGATTGCTAAGAGCATTGGCAATCTGTCCAAGTTGAACTTCCAAGTTACACATTGATGCTGCCAAACTCTGAACATTGGCATCATTTCTCTCCATATAATCAATAAGAGAGTTCCCTTGGTTTTGTCCTTGCTGGAAATTATTCTGGGCTCTTGCTGGCATTGCATTATTATTTTGCCTATGGTTGTTCTGCCACTGCGCATTATTGTTTTGTTGCTGAGCATTGTACTGATTACCTTCTTGATTTCCCAAGGCCAAATTAGGGTGCTGTCGCCAACCTGCATTATAAGTGGTGGAATTAGAATTGTAATTTCGATTATAATTGCCAACATAATTTACCAACTGAGGGTTGGCAGGGCAATCTTCTAAACGATGATTTTCTCCATAGATTGTGCAAAATGGATCTAACATTTGAACTTCTTGGGACTCGTTGTTGTTTTGCAAAGATTTCACCATGTTGGTGAGATTTGCAATTTCAGCATGAGGGGATGTTAGCTCATCCACTTTCAATATTCCACTGGTTTTGGTTCCAATCCCAAGTCTAGCAACATGATACTCAAAATCATTGATAGAGATTTTCTCAATGATTTCTACAGCCTCTGAGTATTTTTATCGAGCAATGAACTGGTTGCTAAAGCATCAACCATAGTACGTGTTTGTGCATTCAACCCATTATAGAAGGTTTGTATTTGGGTCCAATTTGGAAATCCGTGCATAGGACACCTTTTCAGCAAGTCTTTATATCTCTCCCAAGCATCATATAATGTTTCTTCATCAGCCTGCCTGAATGTAATGATCTCACCCCTCAACTTAGCAGCGAGTGTGTGCGGCTGAAATCTTATCAAGAACTTTTGGCATAGGATTGCCTATGAACATACTGAACCTGGTGGCAAAAAATTAGTCCATGTCTTGGCTCTATCTCTCAGGGATAACGTGAATAGCCTCAATTTCACAATATCATCAGGCACTCCAGTTTGCTGGAATAATTGGTAAATCTCTATGAATTGCTTCAAATGTTGCCTTGGGTCTCTAGTGAGTGCTCCATCGAATTGACCTACATTTAAAAGAGTACAAATCATCACTGGCTTAAGTTCAAAATTGACAGCATTTACCTCTGTGCAAACGAATCCTGGCATCAAATTGTCAATATTAGGTGCTGAATATTCTCTAATAAGTCTCTCTTCCTCTTCATTTGTGGCAACAAGTGGTGCTGGTAGATTATTGTTTGGTAAATTCCCTTCATTATTCACCACACCATTCCTTTGATTATTCATTTCTCGAAATCTTTTCTTTAACCTGTAACACCCCATTCCCGGCCTGGTCGAGAACCGAGTCAGAGTATGCCACCGATGAACTAAATGGTGATTGATACGATAATTTCATATAATAAACAATGATAATAGGCCCAACATTCAATAATAAGTAGTATAAAAATCTAATTTATCTATTACTGGTCTATGATTATCCAATTAGGACCAAATTATAACATATACAAGTTTTAGGTACTTAACTGCAATTTTAGTATTTTAGTGGTTCAATTCTCGAAATTCTCTTACTACAATGAATTTCATCATGCAAACAGTAAGCATACAAATTTTCATACTATTCGGAGTTCATATGCCCATTCAATTAAGCCATGCAATAATCAGTGACCATTCTGTAAACAAAACAAAATTGTGATCTTTATCTTTTAACATAATTAACTATCACCGTACTGGAACCCTTATAGCCGTATCGGTACGCTAAACCTAATTCCCAATTTTCAAATTCAATTGTAATAGACCAGTATCGATACGGTTGAGGGTCGTACCGATACAGGTTGACTTTGTATCGGTACACCTTGACCCCGTATCGATACCATTTTCACACCCAAATTCCAGTAGCCAAAATCCATACCGATACACCTAGGGTGTATCGATACGCCCCTTGTTGACCATCGTTGACCTGACCAAATATGCAAGGCAGTATCGATACGCCATCAACCATGTCGATATGCCCTACCCTATAATGACAGATTTTTGTTGGTTTTTATTTGATTTAACCTATCAATCAGGGTTCAAATGCAATGAAATTTTACACACAATATTTCAATGCTATAAAATAATTGCATGCCAAATTTTAGGACCATTCGAATCCATTTACTACAATTTCACCTTTAAGGGCCTAATGTGAACTTTTAGTCCTTTTTAAGCCATGTATAAAGTTCATTTAAAGCCTTATGCACTAACATACCACAAGCACAATATATACATATCAAAAGAGACTTATAGGACTCTTCTAAGTACTTTGCCACCCTACTAGGAGTTCATAGGTTTGATATACATTACTTCAAGATTTCTTATGACTTGTATAACGCAACAACTTCTCCAATCTCTGACGTTGAATCCCTTAACCTAAAATGGATGAAATGCAATGCATTAGGCATACTTTGCCTAGTGAGGTAGTCGCAAATAACACCATGTCATGGAAATGCATTACAATTCATATCTTCACAATAATAATGCAATAGATCCATGGAAGCAATGCAATGATCATGTTCAATAACAATAAATCCATATTCATCAATAACCCTTATATCGATTCGGGATAGTGGATACGCGAATTCCTACACCTCGCCAAATCAATGAATGGTCTAGTCCCTCTACCTCGCCAAATCAATATAGGTCGTAGCCCTAGAACCGTAGTCCGCCAGTACACTAAACTCATGAATTCTAGGGCATGCCAATTGTATCCAATGTCCTTCGAATCCAAGGTCCGATGACAATATCAATGATCGATATTCAATAGCAATAACAATAATCAATGTGTTCGATAGCTTAATCAATAAACAATGATTCAATATCAATGTCCAATAATAGTATCAATGTTGATAACAAGATTTCAATGTTCTCAATGACAATATTAATAGTTGATGGTTCATTTTCAATGTTTCGGTAACCATAACGATGTTGACATCAATGAAAATGGCTATATCAATGTTATACCAATGCTATGTCAACGCTCTATATCAATATCCTATACTTCCATGGTTCAATGAAAATGGCGATGATAATGGCAATAACAATACTCAATGACAACGATAACTATGTCCGATGTTCAATAACAATGACGATGGCATTGACAATGCTCAATACTCGATACGATAACTTACCAATACTTACCATAATGTTCGATAGGTGACTCAATGCAATAATCCTTAACAACGGAGTTAGCAATGACAATTCTATTAATGATGAAGCCAGGAAAGGCACCTAGCCTAATCCTGAGGCTCTGACTACACTCACCTCGGTATTCTAAAGCTTTCAAGGCTCTCGGATGGAAATCCCCTTATTCCTAGCTTTTGTTGGTAATGGTAGATGATCTCTACCAACTTCTTGAGCTAGGTAAAAACAATAGGATTCAGTTAGATTCAATATTTCGATACCAAAATCAATATCGAAGCTTAAAATAGCTATTAGCTATCAAACTCCATGGATGGCCAAACCCTAGCTTGTGATTAAGCTTGATATATCCATGGAATTTAATGGTTGTTTGGGGATTATAGCTTATTTAATCACTTGCAACGATTCGATAATAATAAATCGAAGAAAAGTCAAGCTTGAAACCAAGCTCCAATGGAGGTGCTTGCTTAGGTAGGAGATGATAGCTTGGTGAGGTGCTTGCTAGGAGTTATTTCAGGTACGTTTTCCAATTTTAGCTATTCACTTGATTTTTAATTGGGAGTTTTCCTTCCAATGAAGGAAGCTCTCCTGGTTATCCCACGTATGGGATTTATAATTGAGGAAGGGATAATCGCAATATTAGTCCCTCAACTCTCATTTCCTTATGTTTTGTCCCCAAATTTCCAATTTCTATAATTTAGCCACTAAAAGGTTTCTAATACATTCATTAAGGTCCTTAAACAATAATTCGACTCAATTAGAGTCCACTACTAATACAATTGACCTCGTGGTCAATATCAATACAATATTTTAACATTTCCGATGTAGGGTTTCCGATCACCGGAACCCAATTCTAACTAGGCTGGATTTTGGGGTGTTACAACTCTCCCCTTAAGAAAAATTCATCCTCGAATTTTTTACCTGGATCAAAGAGATGAGGATATTGCTTCCACATTGTCTCCTCTAGCTCCAAGGTTGCTTCCTTAGCGGTATGGCTCTTCCAGAGCACTTTAACCAATGGAATAGTCTTCTTGCGAAGTCTCTTGACTTCCCTTGCAAGAATTTGAACTGGTTCTTCTTCATAGGATAAGTTGGATTGAATTTCTGCAAATTCAGGCTCAATGATGTGCGAGGGATCAGAACAATACTTTTGAAGCATTGATACATGAAATACGTCATGGATTTTACTCATTTTTTAGGGTAACGATAAGCGATAAGCCACATGGCCAACTTTTTTAGTAACCTCGAAAGGGCCAATAAATCGGGGACTCAATTTCTCTTTTTTAGCAAACCTTAGAGCCTTCTTCCATAATGAAGCGTTGAGGAAGGCTTTTTATCCAACTTCATATTGAATATCCCTACGCTTAAGATCAACATAGGCTTTCTGTCGGTCAAAGGCTACTTTCAAATGGTCGTGGATAATGGAAACATGTTCTTCAATTTCTTGAAGTAATTCAGGGCCCAACATCTTGCCTTCACCAAGCTCAGACCAACATAAAGGAGTTCGACAATGCCTTCTATACAATGCTTCATAGGGTGCCATCTTAATAGAAGCTTGGTAGATATTGTTGTATGCAAATTCAATAAGGGGTAGAGATTTCTCCTACAATCTGCAAAATCAATAATATATGCTCGTAGCATCTCCTCTAAGATTTGTATTACCTTTTCTGATTGGCCATCAGACTGAGAGTGAAAGGCAGTACTAAGATAAACTCTGGTGCCTAGAGCTCCTTGCAATGACTTCCAAAACTGAGATGCAAATCGGGGATCTCGATCGGAAATGATAGATTGGGGTACTCCATGGAGTCGAATGACTTTCTTGATATACAAGTCAGCCAGCTTGGGAAGACCATAGTCTATTCGAATCGGTAGGAAATGTGCTGACTTGGTTAGACGATCCACGATGACCCAAATGGTATCGTGTTTAGCAGGAATCAAAGGCAGACCACTAACGAAGTCCATGGTGATCTTCTCTCACTTTCATTGCAGTACATCAATAGGTTGCAGTAATCCGATAGGGACACGATGTTCAGCCTTAACACACTGACACGTGAGGCACTTAGACACGAACTCAACTATGGCTTACTTCATGTCCGACCACCAATAAAGCTCTCATAGGTCCTTGTACATCTTCACTGGCCCCGGGTGAATAGAGAGAGCTCGAATGAGCTTCTTTGAGGATATCAGTGTGAAGGGGTTCATCATTAGGTACACAGGCCTGGTCACAAAAACATATGAGTCCTTCAAAATTCAATCTAAAATCAGGGTTATCTTGCAGCTTGGAAATGATGGCTTGAAATTTAGAATCCTTTCTTTGCAATGCTTGAATCATCGATGTAATAGTAGACTAAACTTGAAGTTCAGGGACAAAGTAGCGATGTTCCCTAAGAAGTAAGTGGCCGTTGATAGCTTTAGGAGCTAAAACACAAGGACTGGTAATGAGTCGGTGTACAATTCATTACATTAAACTTGAGGATCAATAACAATACTTACCAGGCAGAGGTTTGTGGCTGAGTGCATCAGCTACCACATTGGCCTTGCCCGGATAATAGTCAATGACAAGGTCATAATCCTTAAGGAGTTCCATCCATCTCTATTGTCGAAGGTTCAACTCCTTTTGAGTTAAGAGATATTTGATACTTTTTATGATCGTTAAAGAGGTAACATTTCTTCCCGTAGAGATAATGTCTCCAGATTTTCAACGCAAAGACAACTGCAGCCAACTCTAGATCATGAGTAGGATAATTCATCTTGTGTGGCTTGAGCTATCTTGATGCATATGCAATGACCTTGCCTTCTTGCATCAATACACATCCTAACCCGAGATGCGATGCATCACTGTAAACTATATAGTCTTTACCTGACTCAGGTTGGATTAGAATTGGTGCATGAGTCAAAACCTGTTTCAATTGATCGAAGCTCCTTTGTTGATCAGCAGTCCAAAAAACGGAGCTTGCTTTCTCAATAACTTAGTCAAAGGGCCAGCTATCATAGAAAATCCCTTGACGAATCTCCTATAGTAGCCAGAAAGACCAAGAAAACTTCTTACTTCGCTAATGTTCTTTGGTGGATGCCAATCAAGAATGGCTTGAATCTTCTTAGGGTCAACATAGATGCCCGAAGCCGATACTACGTGCCTAAGGAAAGTAACTTCAGTAAGCCAAAATTCACATTTCGAGAAATTGGTAAGAAATTTCTTCTCACGGAGGGTTTGAGGCACAATACATAGATGATCACGATGTTCCACTACATTCTTGGAATAGATTAAGATGTCATTAATGAATACTACCACAAATTTGTCAATGTAGGGTCTAAAAACCGATTCATTAGGTCCATGAAGGTCGCCGGTGTATTGGTTAGCCCAAATGGCATCACCAGAAATTCATAGTGACCGTATCTCATACGGAAAGTGGTTTTTGGCACATCATATTCTTTAACTCTCATTTGATAATAACCAAACCTTAAATCAATCTTAGAAAATGCAGTGGCATCCTTGAGCTGATCGAATAGGTCATCAATCCTTGCAATGGATATTTTTTCTTGATGGCCACCTTCTTTAACTGTCAGTAATCGATACACAATCTCATAGAACCATCATTCTTCTTCACAAAGAGAACTGGAGCTCCCCAAGGCGAAGAACTCGGTTGAATGAAGCCTTTATCAAGCAAATCTTGAATCTGGACCTTCAACTCTTTCAGCTCAATGGCTGTCATTCGATAGGGTGCAATAGACACTTGAGTAGTTCCAGGTTGCATTTCAATGCCAAATTCAACCTACAGTGTCAACATCCGATAATTGTAGCTCATCCTTAGCTTTAATTGTCAAAGCATACGAGGAAGGATTTCTTGAATTCATCAACATAATGCTTTCCTTGCCAAGGCCTCGAAGATACAATTTCTTTTTGTTACAATCCACCCACGCTTGATGTTCACTAAGCTAGTCTAGACCTAGTATCAAATCAAACTCATGGATCAGTAGAGCCAACAGGTCGGCCATGAAAGGAATCCCTTGAATCACCAAAGGGAAATTCTTACATACGAAGTTTATGGTGACACAAGCACCAAGTGGATTAGTTACAGAGATCCTCGATGCTATAGGTTCACTAGTCATTCCATGTTTCTTAACCAATTCAGTGCTTATGAAAGAATGAGTAGAGCCAGGGTCAATCAATTCATATAAAGAATAGGAATACAGTTCAATGATACCTGCAATGACATCAGGCTCATCTTCCTCTTCCTTGCTCCTCACAAGATACATCTGAGCATGAGTCTTGGATTCTTGCTTACTCGGTACCTTGCCAGAGCCACTGGGTCTCCTTGTAGCTCATGACGAACCTTGTCTTGACCCCTTGCCTTGGAAGGACTAAGTAGGGGATGTCATACTTGCCGTTGTATTCATAGACTTGGTTGCACCCAAGGGATAATCACGAATGAAATGACCATGTTCACTACAATAGAAACATGCTCCAGTCTGTTTGCAACACTAACCTGTTGGATGTCATTTTTGGCAGTAATTGCAAACTAGATTCTATGTACTTTGGTTAGAGCCTCCAGTGCTTTTAACTGAGGCCGTCTTGGCAAAAAACTGGGTCACCATTTAAGGTTTCTTGATATTCCCAGTACGGGAAGGTTGGAAATACAGATTTTGCTTGGAGCCTTGATTCTTACTCTTTTTATTCCACCTGGGAGGCTGGGAATTGATAAGTGTTCAAAAGTACTATTTTTCTTACCCTTTTTACTCATATTATTGTTAGACTTAGGCTCATATTAGTTGCATAATTAGCCATTCATGCATTAATCCATGTTTCCTTCCAACGTTGAGCTTGATTACATAACTTGGTAGTTTTTGTGGGAAAAGATGCTGCTTTGGTGTGTTTTGTGTGTATGTACAGGATCACTTGCCAAAGGAAGGCAGGAGCTAGTTGCCAGGGCAATGCATGAAGGAGATGCCGAGCTAGTTGCCAGAGAAATGAATGAAGGAGACGCCGAGCCAGTTTCCAGGGCAATTGTCGACAAAGAACAAAGATGATATGGTAGACGAAATTGATGACTAGACAAGCCCAAGATGACATGGAGCAAAGCCCAATCTCAAAGGAATTTGATTTCCATGAAGAGATTAAAGAAGAATTAAATTCCAAGAAGATAGGAGAAGTTCTAGTAGGAATATAATTATAATAAAGAATTATATTCTTTAAAGATAATTTAATTCCAACTTAACTTCCTCCTCAAAGAAGGACTTTGACCTAGCCCTGTAAATAAGAGGCCATATTGTCAACTTTGGGGAGAGCAAAGAGAGGGGAATTTCGACAAATCCAAGGAGGGCAAGAGGAGAGAATTTTTGATAAGCATCTAGGGCAAGGAGGATTTCGACAAGCCTCCTTCTTCATCCTTTTCTTTCTTGTTCGATTGGGTTCATGCTAGGGATTATTTATCTTGTGTTTCTTTGGAACCTAGCCATGAACTAAATCTATTTGGCTATGGTTATTGTGTTTTGTGGTTGTGAGAAACTATTGGTTTTTTTAGGTAATAAGAGTTTGCACTTTTCTATTCAAGGTTTATTCATTCTTGGTTCTTATTCTTGTTTGCGAGTGAATTGGGAGAGGATCTCGTAACTTCATCTATTTATCTAATATCGGGAGAGTTAGATTCAAGAAACGAATGAATATGATCTTTATTCAATCTATTGATGGTGAAGATTAATCCGGCTTAGGAATAAGTTAAGGATTTCAACGGCTAAGAGGAGCGCAAGATTGGTTGTTGTTCACCCTTGATTCATGCAGGGATGTATTATCAAGGCATGCACAAGTAGCTAGAGTTTCGACTTATGGATAAGAAGAAACCATTGAAGAACGCTCTGCCGAACCTTGAAGGTTGCTGCCCAGACACCCAAGTAGTTGCCCAACTAGTCGCCCAGGCAACAATCGATTAGTTGCCAAGGCAACCCCGTTGTGCAAGTTGCCACGGCAACTGAGTTGCCCCGTACACTCTTTTACCAAGACGATCCAATCAGCTATCACACCTCAACTCACGATAACCTGGCCTATCTCTCTCTTATTTGATCTCATCTTTTCTTTTACTTTATTGCTTTCTAGTTTAGTTATTAGTTAAACTCCTATAATCCTTTATTTGTGTTTTTACTTTTCACAGTGCAAGAGACTAGATTCTTGAAGTGGCACCAATCCCTGTGGAGACGATATCTTTTATACTATAACTTGAAATGTGTATACTTGCACAATTGCATAGCACTTATTACGCGCAACAAGTTTTTGGCGCCGTTGCCGGGGATTGGCAATAGCGACTTTGTTTTTATTTTCTTGCACTTTCTTTTTACTTTACTTGTTTAAAGATTCAAAGGGCTAACAAACTTTGGTTTTGCATTGGTATATGACCAGGGTGAGACCGATTACACCAGAATATCCCTTTGATCCAGAATTCGAACGAACCGTACAAAGACTTAGACGAAGGATAAGAGTAGCAATGGCTAATCAAGACGGCAATATGAATCAAGATGTTCCAGCAGGAGGAGGAGTGATTCTTGCACGAAACAGAACTATTCGAGACTATCTTGAAGAAGATCTTGATGGACTTAATCCAGGAGTTGTCGCACCTGAAGTTGAAGCCGACCACTTTAAGTTAAAACCGGTAATGTTTAATATGATCAACACAATTGGTCAATTTGGCGGCTCAGCAACTGAAGATGCACGACAACATTTGAAATCTTTCCTCGAGATTTGCAACTCGTTCAAAATACACGGAGTCACCCCCAATGTCTTACGATTAAGATTATTCCCTAATTCACTGAGGGATAGGGCGAAAGCATGGTTGAATAGCATTCCTGCCGGATCAATAGCATCTTGGACCAATCTTTGTCGTGATTTCCTTGCTCGGTTTAATCCTACAAATTTGACTAATAAGCTTCGTAACGACATTACTTCTTTTCGGCAGGTAGATGATGAATCCATGTACGAGGCTTGGGAGCTATATAGAGAACTTCTACACAAATGCCCCCTACCCGGATTCCCATTGTGGACTCAAGTAACAATGTTTTACAACGCCGTGAATACACCAACAAGGATGATGCTAGATGCCTCAGCAAACGGCATACTTCTAGATAAGTCGCCGGAGGAAGCAATGCAAATTCTAAACAGGCTGGGCAAGAATGATTATCAATTCCCCTCTACTAGAAGAGGAGGAGTTAGACGCCAAGCCACAATACATGAACTAGGATCATCATATTCAATTTCGGCACAATTGGCCACTTTAACCAAGATGGTCCAGAACATGCAAAAACCAAACAACACACATGAAGTCAAGGTAATGGATTCTTTTTGTGAGTTATGTGGTGATAACCATGATTCTTCTGAATGTATGCGAGAATCCGAATCCGACTTCTATGTGGGGAATTATAATCGAAACAACAATGTGATGTCGAATACATACAATCCAGCTTGGAAGAAGCACCCAAATATTTCATGGAGTAATCCCAATAATGCTCTAAACCAGAACAATCAGAATGCGCAAGCATCGGGATTCTAGTAGAATATGCCACGGCAACGATTACGCGCAAAGAACAACGACAACATCTACTTCTTTGTAAAATTCTCTAAATGCTTTTATGATGAAAACTGAACCTTATATGGTTGAGAATAGTAACTTCATAAAAAGAACTGATGCTTTTATTAACAGGACCGAGATGAGATTGCAAAACCAAGATGCGGCAATCAAATCATTGGAAAATCAAGTCGGACAGTTTGCTCAAAATCTAAATACTAGACCGCAAGGAGGTTTACCTAGCGATATTGAAGTCACAAGAGGAACTGCCATGAGCAATATAAGGCAATCACCACTAGAAGTGGCCAACAACTTAGAGAGGCTCAAACCCGCTCATCAAACAAAACTCCACAAAAAGATCAAGACAAACCTAGCGGCAAAGCCTCGGATACTAAACCGGAATTGCCGCGAAATCGGGCAATAAGCATGCCTCGAACAATCGACAATAAGGATGCTTCGACAACTTGTGAAAAGCATGCCTCGGTAACCCCAATTGATAATGCCTCGGCAACTCCAGGTTGTCCCGTAATGCCATCAATCAGGTTCCAAACCAATGAAAGGATCGAAGATATCCGACTTCCACCACCATTCCCACAAAGGTTGAAGCAAAAAAGCAAGAATACCAATTCAAGAAGTTTCTTGATATCCTAAAGCAAGTCCACATCAACTTGCCATTGGTGGAAGCAATTGAACAAATGCCAAACTATGCCAAGTTTCTTAAAGACATTGTGTCCAAGAGAACAAGGCTAGGAGAGTTTGAAACAGATTGCCGCATGAGAGGATGCATGGCAATGTTGCACAATTGTATGCCACCCAAGTTGAAGGATCCCGGAAGTTTCACAATACCTGTTCCCATTGGAAACCACTATGTCGAAAAGCATTATGCGACCTTGGGGCTAGCATAAACTTGATGCCTAAATCGGTTTTCGAAACTAGGAACCGGAAGGCAAGGCCTACAACAGTTATGCTACAACTAGCCGACGGATCCTATGTGCACCCGGAGGGAAAAAATCGAGGACATCTTGGTAAAAGTTGATAAATTTATTTTTCCCGCTGACTTTATTATTTTGGATTGTAAAGTAGATGAGCATGCACCCATCATTCTCGGGAGACCATTCCTAGCAACAGGGAGAACCTTGATCGATGTTGAAAAAGGAGAACTCACAATGAGGGTGAATGACCAACAAGTTAAACTAAATGTGTTCCAAACACTAAGGCATGCCGATGATCCAGAAGAATGCCAACTTCTTCATGCCACGGTAGAGTTTAACTTTGACGAGGAATTTAGTTGCCTCGGCAACTACATTGCCGATCAAGAGGAACCTGAGGAGTATGAAGAACCGGTCGATGAGGAACAACAAGAAGAGACAAATTGGCTAGTCAATCGACCAGGTACATACTTTGAACCACTGGATTACTCAGGTAAGGAAGGTAAACTCGAAAAACCCTCTATTGAACAACCACCGATTCTTGAGTTGAAACAATTGCCAGAGCAACTAAAATATGCATACTTAGGAACCAATAATACATTGCCTGTAATT
This sequence comes from Hibiscus mutabilis, assembly GCA_019671005.1. NCBI lineage: Eukaryota > Viridiplantae > Streptophyta > Magnoliopsida > Malvales > Malvaceae > Hibiscus > Hibiscus mutabilis. The sequence goes on from CM033715.1 coordinate 30,336,713, forward strand.
ATCTCTTCTAAGTTACAGACTGAGCGGGAAAAAAGAAGCTGATCAAGATGTTGAAGCTACACAAAAAGGCAATAGGGTGGACAATTGCCGACTTGAAGGGAATTAGCCCGGCAGTGTGCATGCACAAGATTTTGTTGGAAGATGATCACAAACCTTCAATTGAGGCCCAGAGGAGACTGAATCATGCCATGAAAGGGGTTGTAATGAAAGAAATCATCAAGTGGCTTGACGCCGTCATTATATACCCTATCTCTGATAGTACATGGGTAAGTCCAGTACAATATGTACCGAAAAAGGGAGGTATAACAGTGGTAAGTAATGAAAACAATGAACTCATTCCAACCAGGACTGTGACCGGTTGGAGGGTTTGTATGGATTATCGAAAGCTAAACAAAGCCATCAGGAAAGATCACTTCACATTACCTTTTATTGATCAAATGCTTGACCGTCTTGCAGGTAAACCCTTTTATTATTTTCTTGATGGTTATTCAGGTTACAATCAAATTGCCATAGCACCAGAAGATCAAGAAAAGACAACCTTCACATGCCCATACGGTACTTATGCCTTCCGGAGGATGCCGTTCGGATTGTGTAACGCCCAACAACCTTCCAAAGATGCATGATGGCACTCTTTTCAGACATGGTTGAAGACTTCCTTGAGATCTTCATGGATGATTTTTCTGTTTTTGGTAATGACTTGACAGTGTCTCGGTAATTTAGAGAGGTGTTGGCAAGATGTGAAGAAACCGGTTTTAGTCCTCAATTGGGAGAAATACCATTTTATGGTAGATGAAGGAATAGTGCTCAGCCACAACATTTCATCCAAGGGAATTGAAGTAGACAAAGCAAAGGTGGACGTGATCGAGAGATTACCCCCACCAAGTTCGGTTAAAGGAATTCGAAGTTTTCTTGGACATGCAGGTTTTTACAGGAGGTTCATAAATTATTTTTCTAAAATCACTAAACCCTTGTGCAATTTGCTTGAACAGGATAAAGTCTTCGATTTTGATGATTCTTGCACCCAAGCATTCGAAACCCTAAAGAAAAAACTTGCCTCGGCACCCATTGTCGTTCCACCAGATTAAACGCTACCTTTTGAGCTCATGTGTGATGCAAGTAATTTCGCGGTAGGAGCAGTCCTAGGCCAACGCACAGGTAAGACCTTCCATGTGATATACTACGCTAGTAACACTCTTAATAGTGCTCAAGTGAATTACACAACAACGGAGAAAGAGTTACTAGCTGTAGTTTTCGCATTTGACAAGTTCCCGATCCTATTTGATTGGTACAAAGGTAATTGTTCATACAGACCATTCGGCAATCAAATATCTATTTGCTAAAAAGGATGCTAAACCTCGTTTGATTCGTTGGATATTACTTTTACAAGAATTTGATATTGAAATTAAGGACAGGAAAGGAACAGAAAATCAAGCGGCCGATCACTTATCACGTTTAGAATGCAACAGGGAGGAGGACGCGGATCTAGAGATAGGCGATGCATTCCCGGATGAACAAATTTTAGTTGCCTCGGCAACCATGGACGCGCATGCCTCGGCAACCCTCGACACCTCGGCAACCATGGACGCGCAAACCTCGGCAACTCTCGACACCGCAGCAGCCTTTGACGCGCACGCCTCGACAATTTTGGGAGAAGTCACCACGGTAGCACATGCCTCGGTAATACCCTGGTACGCGGATTTAGTTAATTTCCTTGTTTGTGGTATTTTACCTTATGGCATTACTCACCAAGGGAAGAAGTTGTTCCACCATAATGCGAAGCATTACTTTTTGGATGAGCCTCTTTTGTTTAAACAATGTGCAGATCAGGTTATACGCCGATGTGTCCCTGAAGAAGAGCAACAGAATGTACTCTGCCAATGCTATTCATCACCCTATGGAGGACATTTCGGAGGAACTCGTACCGCGGCCAAAGTTTTGCAATCCGATTTATATTGGCCAACATTGTACAAAGATGTCCAAGACTTTTACAAGCAATGTGATCGTTGCCAGAGGACGGGCAATATCTCTAGACGACATGAGATGCCACTCCAGAACATCATCGAGGTATACTTGTTCGATGTATGGGGGATCGATTTTATGGGACCTTTCCCATCTTCATTCGGTAGCCTCTACATTCTACTTGCTGTCGACTACGTGCCTAAATGGGTTAAGGCAGCTGCAGTTCCCAACAACGATTCCAAGACCGTGCAACGATTCTTGCAGAAAAACATATTTACACGGTTTGGGATGCCGAGAGCAATTATCAATGACGAAGGCAAGCATTTTGACAACAGACTAATTGCCAAGATGTTGCAACGCTTCGGCATATCACACAAGATTGCCACGGCATATCACCCACAAACCAACGGGCAAGCAGAAATTTCCAACCGAGAATTGAAGGGTATACTCGAGAAAGTTGTAAATCCCTCTAGGAAGGATTGGTCATTAAGACTAGATGACACGCTTTGGGCATATCGCACTGCATTCAAAACACATTTAGGTATGTCCCCCTTCCGACTTGTCTATGGCAAGACATGCCATCTACCGGTGGAAATCGAACACAAGACATACTGGGCAATCAAGACCGTGAATATGGATTGGGAAAGTGCCGGACAAAAGCTTTTGTTGGACCTCAATGAGATAGAAGAATTCCGTGCACTCGCCTATAACAATGCACGAATCTACAAGGAGAAAACAAAGCAATGGCATGACAAGAAACTATTGTCGCGACAATTCATGCCAGGGCAACTAGTTCTCTTATTCGATTCTCGACTAAAACTTTTCTCGGGAAAGCTGAAATCAAGATGGTCGGGACCATTCGAAGTCGTCAAACCATTCTCCCATGGTGCTGTGATAATCATGTCCATCTCTGACAACCATGAATTCAAAGTTAATGGACAAAGATTGAAGCACTACAATGGTGCCCATGTGGAACGTAACAAAGAAGTGGTCAACTTAGGAGATGCATGAGCATGCTCTCCCTTTGATATTTTATTTTTTTCTTTTTTTTCTTTTTCCGATTAATATTTTTTATTTTTTTATTTTTCAAACTTTTTTTTATTTTTTTCTGATTATTATTATTCTTTAGGATAGATTTTTTTTCTTATTTATTTATCTTTTTAAGTTTAAGAATCCCATTACACATCTTTATTTATTTTCTTTATTAGTTTATCTTTAATTTTAATCCTTATTTGATCTGTCTTTGAATTGTAGGAAAAAAGTTCAAGATAAAGAGGAATTTTAATCCAAGAAGGAAAACATCTTCAACAAGGAAACTAATGGGCTGAATCTAAGGCTTATATAAAGCCTCCAATTTACCCTAATCAAACCCCCTTTTGCTGTCACCCTCTCCTAAACCAAAACCCTTTTTCATTTTCCTCTAATCCCACCCACCATATTTACCACCTATCTTTTCTATAAAACCCTTCACCCTTAACCTATTTCTACTTTTTATCTTGCAACTTTTTAGTTTCTTTTCTTTTATTTGTTTTTACAAAACTCACAACCAAGATCATCTATGGCATCCAAAATTAAATTTTTAGTTCATCCAAGTTCCTCCAAAGAACCAAGATACAAGAAGTTTGCTACACCGGTGGTTCAAGAAAGATTTCACTCAAGTTTGAAAGCCGGAAGATTCATGAAGAACAAGGTTTTGAATACTCCAACTCTCATCAAGATTTCAGCCTTGAACCATTCATCTTGGAGAGGATTGCACATCAAAAGTGGCAAATCTTTGCCATCAACCGGAACAAGATAACAACATCTCATGGGTAAGAGAATTCTATGCTCACTCACCTAACCCGGATAATCCTTATGTTTTTGTTCGTGACAAGACCATACTCATAAGTCCCAAAAACGTCAACACCTTTTACGGACTTTACATTGAGAAAGAAGAGCATCAAGCCTTCGTTGATCAAATCACTCCCAAGCAACTCGACAAGGTGCTTCAAGAACTCACTCAACCGGGAACTCATTGGAATGACGGTAAATACAAGGGCACGGTAAATCGCCTTCGGCTTAAACCCGGGGCAAAACTATGGAATAAGTTTGTTAAAACTTCTTTAATGCCCACCACACACAATACTACCGTTGATATACCACGTCTTTTGCTCATACATTCTATTTTGCATAATCGCATCATTAACATTGGAAAAATTATTTGTGATGAGATTTTGTATGTAGCTCAAAAGATAAGGGTTATTTTTCTTCCCTTGCTTAATTTCTTATCTTTGCAAGGAGATGCATGTCCCCAAGTGAGTCTACCGATGAAAAGGCCCCCAAAGCCGGTTGGAATCAAGCACTAATCCAAAGCTAATGGGAGAGGCACCGGAAATTCTTCAAGGCCTCCAATTGCCACAGCAACTCCTGCCGCCCCGGCAATCCCTAATGCCCAAGCACCTAACGCCCGGGCAACTCGGCCATCAACCCGGGACACTTTGAAGCACTCTTGGAACCATTGGCAAGCCACCTAAGGCAAATTGAAGACCGGCAACTAATGTTCATGCGGTACATGAAGGAGCACAACAATGCCATCACCCAAGTCATCCTAGAAAAGTACCGACGATCGCGTGCCATTCCCAATATTTCTGCCGAGATCCTTGCCCGACAACCAATAAAGCGATCGCCCGCGGCAACCACAACGGATGATGTCGCGGCAACCTACATCGTGCCTGCACAAGCTGATTCCACGGCAACCAACCACGAAGATGCCACGGCAACAAAGCTAAAGACATCCGGCAACCACTTTGCAAAAGCCAACGGTAAAGCACCTATGCCCGAATCAACTCCTACGGAATCATTTTCTGATTTTTCAGATTCGGACGAGTACTCCATTGCACCAACAAAGACCGCACCAATTGAATCTTGCAAGCGAAAAGCCAATGACACTGATGAAGAGGACGATGAGGACAACCCCACCGGCAACAAGAAAACAACCATCGCGTTCAAGCAAGAGAATCAAGACACTGACCAAAAGGAAACTAATCATCTATGATGACGAACTCTCGGAGTAAGTCCTCGTATGCATTTTATTTTTTGTTTTTCTTTAATGCATGCATTGAGGACAATGCCTCACTCGAGTTTGGGGTGGATTGTTATTAGTAGTTACCATGTTTTGTTACATTCATCTTAAGTATTACATTTAGGATACATAAATTGCTTGCCATGCCTTTAATTGGAACAAGAATTGCTTAGATTTGATGAATATCCGATGATGACTTTGCCAATGCACTTAATTGATAGAATTTTTATTCTAGGATAACTATGGAAAAACTTAGAATGTTACTATGATGCTAAATTTGATGAAACACTTTATTTGTGGTTTGATTGATTTAAGGAATTCAAGTGAACTTAGGTTGATAATTAACAAATTGGGGATTAGAATAAAAAATTGGATGAATGCTAGAGGTTCCCGAAAATGGCTCTAGCATGTGCTAAAAAAATTGATCGCTAGAGGTGCCCAAACTGCTCTAGTATGTGTTAAAAAAATTGATCACTAGAGGTGCCCGAAACCGGCTCTAGTTAAATTAACTTAAGAAAACTAAAAACAAAACACTAGAGGTGCCCAAAACGGCTCTAGTTAAAACATGTTAAAAAGAACCCAATGAAAATTTGAAAACCTATTGTTTGCATAGAATCTAAAAATCAACTTGCAACAACTCCGACACACTCACAAGCATTATAGTTTGATTAAAACTCCTAAGTTTTTTGAAAATGAAAAGCCAATCATACTTTGTGCCCCGGTTTTGAAATCAAGTTCAAAGCTAAGTTTGTGAAAATTGAAGTCTTGGCTGGTAATTATTAGTTTGCATTGCTTGAGGACAAGCACTAGTTGAGTTTGGGGGTGTGATAAGTGTTCAAAAGTACTATTTTTCTTATGGTAGTCGAATTAAATTCAAGAAGATGACGGAGAAAAGCCCAATCCCAAAGGAATTTGATTTCCATGAAGAGATTAAAGAATTAAATTCAAAAGATTATATTCTTTAAAATATAATTATAATTTAATTCTTTAAAGATAATTTAATTCCAACTCCTCCTCAAAAGGACTTTGACCTAGCCCTATAAATAAGAGGCCATTTCGACAACTTTGGGCAATAGAGCAAAGAGAGGGAATTTCGACAACTCCAAGGAGGCAAGAGGAGAGAATTTTAGACAAGCATCTTCTTTTTTTTTCTTGTTCGATTGGGTTCATGCTAGGGATTATTTATCTTGTGTTTCTTTGGAACCTAGCCATGAACTAAATCTATTTGGCTATAGTTATTGTGTTTTGTAGTTGTGAGAAACTATTGGTTTTTGTTTAGGTAATAGAGTTTGCACTTTTCTATTCAAGGTTTATTCATTCTTGGTTCTTATTCTTGTTTGCGAGTGAATTGGGAGAGGATCTAAGTGATTTCATCTATTTATCTAATATCGGGAGAGTTAGATTCAAGCGAATGAATATGAATCTCTTTCTCATTTGATCTCATCTTTCTTTTACTTTATTGTTTTATTAGTTATTAAACTTGAATCTTGTATCTTTTCAGAGTTCCCTATAGAGACGAAATCTTGGCGTGTATACTTGCACAATTGCGTGCACCAATTACAAGTGAAATCATCCCTAAACCTCTTTTCGGACCTGATAGTTCCTCTTGATCTCAAAGTCTTTTGCGACTTCAATCCTTGACTCATCTTGAAGTTAGCGATGCCCAAAGTAGTGAACATAATGGCTCATCGCTAAGCCGAAATAAACATCTTGCATTTTCTTCCTCTTTCTTAATGTATTTAGCACCATATCAGAAATACTTGTAAAAGTCATGAACGTATTGCTCGATAGCTCGGCCACCTTGTTTCAGATGGAGGAAGATGCTGCGTCTTTCTGCGAGGTAATACTCAATAATGTATTTCTTTTAGAATTCTTGAAGGAATAACTCCCAAGTGACTGATTCTTGAGATCTTTGTAAGAATTGTGGTCTCCCACCACCGCAATGCTTCACCAACTAGCAATGCAAGGGGACACTCCAACTTGTGCTCATCCGAGCACTCTGATTTGCTTATTTAGGATCCTTAGCGTGTTGTCCAGCCAATATTCCGCATTCTCATGATTGTCATCATCCTGTCCAGCAAAGGTGTAGGCTCAAAGTGATTCCATCTTTTCAATAGGGGCTCGAGAATCTTGGACAATAGGTGGAGCTGGTTGCAAACTTTGGTTCGGTTGTAATCGAAGTCACAAATTGCTTGAACATGTCAACCATGTTCCAATAACATTCTGTGTCGTGCATCGGGATCTCTTGACTCATCATACTGAGGTAGGGGATTAGGTGGGTTTGGTGGGTCTCCCCCTCACTTCCTCACCATGAATCGAGGGAGTCGATGGCATGCTCGTGTATGTGACTTCATTTGTTTTTACATATCTATAAAATAAAGAGATCGGATTAATCGACAAGTCACAATATACACAATGTACAACTCCTATGAGGCAAGTAACATAATAATAATACAATAAGCTTGAGTTTAGTCCTAGAATCGACTAAACTCTATCTCTGATACCACAAATGTAATACCCCTTCCCGACAGTGGTGAGAACCGTGTCAAAAATGCTACCGATGAACTAAACGGTGATTGATACGATAATTTCATACAATAAACGATGATAATAGGCCCAACATTCAAGAATGAGTAGTATAAAATTTCAATTTATCCATTACAAGTCTATAATTATCAATTAGGACCAAATTATAACATATACAAGTTTTAGGGACATAACTGCAATTTTAATATTTTAGTGGTCCGATTCTGAAACTTCACTTACTACAATGAAATTCATCATGCAAACAGTAAGCACATAAATTTTCATACTATTCAGAGTTCATATGCCCATTCAATTAATCCATACAATAATTAGTGACCATTATGTAAACAATACAAAATTGTGATCTTTATCTTTTAACAGAATTAATTGTCACCATACCAATACCCTTATAGATGTATCGATACGCTAAACCTAATTCCCAAATTTTAAATTCAATTCAATAGACCCGATGTCGATCTTCGGTTGAGGGTCGTCTGGATAAAGGTTGACCATGTTGACCTCGTATCGATACACCGTGACCCGATATCGATACCATTTTACACCCAAATTACAAGATAGCCAAATCTGTCTTGATATGCCTAGGCTGTATCGATCGGCCCTTGTTGACCATCATTGACCTGACCAAATATGCAAGGCGAAGATCGATCGCCATCATCAACCGTGTCGATACGCTCTACCTTGTAATGACAATTTTTTGCTGGTTTTTATTCGATTTAACCTATCAATCAGGGTTCAAATATAATGAAATTTTACGCACAATATTTCAATGTTATAAACTACTTGCATGCCAAATTTTAGGACCATTCGAATCTGTTTACTACAATTTCACCTTTAAGGGCCTAATATGCACTTTTAGTCCTTTTTAAGCCATGTATAAAGTTCATTTAAAGCCTTATGCACTAACATACCACAAGCACAATATATACATATCAAAAGGGCCTTATAGGACTCTTCTAAGTACTTTGCCACCCTACTAGGAGTTCATAGGTTCGATATACATTACTTCAAGCTTGCTTGAGACTTGTATAATGCAACAACTTCTCCGATCTCTCAAGTTGTTGAATCCCTAACCTAAAATGGATGAAATGCAATGCATTAGGCATACTTTGCCTAGTGAGGTAGTCGCAAATAACACCATGACATGGAAATGCATTACAACTCATATCTTCACAATAATAATGCAATAGATCCATGGAAGCAATGCATTGATCATGTTCAATAACAATAAATCCATATTCATCAATAACCCTAGGATCGATTCGGGATAGTGGATACGCGAATTCCTACGCCTCGCCAAATTAATGAATGGTCTAGTCCCTCCGCCTCGCCAAATCAATGAATGGTCTAGTCCCTTCGCCTCGCCAAATCAATATTGGTCGTAACCCTAGGACCGTAGTCCACCCATACACTAAGCTCATGAATTCTATGGCATGCCAATTGTATCAATGTCCTTCAAATCCAAGGTCCAATGACAATATCAATGATCGGTATTCAATAGCAATAACAATATTCAATGAGTTCGATAGCTTAATCAATAACTTATTATGACCGGAATGTACCTAGAAAAAGGTATAGAAATGTATAAAACAATGTCAAGTCTAGTCTTTTTTTAGTGCAAGTATACACGGTCGACAAGTAACACAAATAAAGATTAAGCTAAGTATCGATCCCAGGAATGATTGTCTTGGAATTTAATTATTCAATTGTTGCTTGCCTTTAGGGTGAAAATGATTGTTTTGAAAGTGATTTTAAAGAAAAGAAAAGAAAAGAAAACAACGTTGGCAAGGAGAGCATGAAAAAGTTAATGATGAGCATTGGCAAAGGAATACATGGGTTTCACGTTGTTTATGCCATGCCAGCCTTTAATAATGGCATGCATTGGCGATGTTTTTATTGAATAGATTCAAAAGTTGGTCATTGCCTTCATCGATAGCAATGCCATAAACTAATCATGTAAAAACCCTATATGTCTATAGTGCATGTTTCTCATTAATTAATTTAGTTTAGTTCCAATCTTTACTCTCTAAGGGTAGATTCACTCCCAGTAAGTTCATCTACTTGAACATCTTCTATCAAGCTTCTCACCAAAAAAACACAAGTAGAAGATTTTAGGAGTTTAACTAACAACTAAACTAGAAAGCAAATAAGTAAAGAAGATGTAATCAAATGAGAGAGAATAGGCGAGGTTATCGTGAGTTGAGGTGTGATAGCCGATTGGATCGTCTTGGTAAAAGAGTGCAAGAACAACTCGGTTGTAGTGGCAACTTACTGCGGGGTTGCCTTGGCAACTAATCGATGGTTTGCGCTCCTCTTGCCGTTGAAATCCTTAACTTATTCCTAAGCAGTTAATCTTCACCATCAATAGATTGAATAAAGATCATATTCATTCGTTTCTTGAATCTAACTCTCGATATTAGATAAATAGATGAAATCACGAGATCCTCTCCCAATTCACTGTAAACAATAATAAAAACCAAGAATGAATAAACCTTGAAATGAAAAAAGTACAAACTCTTATTACCCTAATTGAACAAGAAAGAAAAAGATGAAGAATGGTTGAAGCCTTGTGAAATCTCCTTGCCCTTGATCTTGTCAAAAATCTCTCTCTTCTCCCTCCTTCTTTGTCTCCCTTTTTTTCCCTCTTTTCTCTCTCTCTTTGGAGTTGTGAAATCCTTCTCATTTATAGGGCTAGGTCAAAGTCTTTCTTTGAGGAGGAAGTTAAGTTGGAATTAAATTATCTTTAAAGAATATAATTCTTTATTATATTTAATTCCTTCTAGAACTTCTCCTATCTTCTTGGGATTTAATTTCTCTTTAACCTCTTCATGGAAATCAAACTCCTTTGGGATTTAACTTTGCTCCACGTCATCTTGGGCTTATCTAGTCATCAATTTCGACTACCATATCATCTTATTCTTATCAAAAATTGCCACAACAACTAGCTCTCAATCTCCTTCATGCATTGCCACAGCAACTAGCTCAAACATCTCCTTCATGCATTGCCACACAGCCTTGCTTTGGCAAGTGATTCTACACACACACAAAAACACACCAAAGCAGCATCTTTTTCCCACAAAAACTAAGCAAAATATGAAATCAAGCTTGTCGATGGAAGGAAACATGGATTAAACATGCATGAATGGCTAATAATATGCACTAATATGAGCCTAAGTCTAACAATAATATGAATAAAAAGGTAATAAAAATAGTACTTTTGAACACTTATCACACCCCCAAACTCAACTATTGCTTGTCCTCAAGCAATGCAAACTAATAATTACCACCAAGACTTCAATTTTCACAAACTTAGCTTTGAACTTGATTTCAATTCTCAGAACCAGGGCACAAAGTATGATTGGCTTTTCATTTTTGGAAAACTTAGGAGTTACTCGGAATCAAACTATAATGCTTGTGAGTGTGTGCGGAGTTGTGTGCAAGTTGATTTTCAGATTCTATGCAAACAAGAGGTTTTCAAATTACTTCATTGGGTTCTTTTAACATGTTTTAACTAGAGCAGTTTGGGCACCTCTAGTGTTTTGTTTTTAGTTTTCTTAAGTTAATTAATTTATTAGACTAGAGCGGTTTAGGCACCTCTAGCGATCAATTTTTAGCACATACTAGAGCCAATTTTGGGCACCTCTAGTGATCAATTTTTTAGCACATACTAGAGCCAATTTTGGCACCTCTAGCATTCATCAATTTTATTCTAATCCCCCAATTTTTAACTATCATGAGGCATTGTCCTCAATGCATGCAATAAAATAAAAAAAAAATAAAGAAAAAGTAAAAAAATGCAAGCGAGGACTTACTCGAGAGTTCGTCGTCGTGGATGATTAGTTTCCTTTTGGTATGTGTCTTGATTCTTTTTGCTTGAACGCGGTGGTTGCTTCCTTGTTGCGATGGTGGAATCGATCCTCGTGCGGGGTTGTCCTCATCGTCCTCTTCATCAATGTCATTGGCTTTTCACTTGGGCTTGGAGGATTTGATTGGGCTTGATGCTCATCCTTCTCAATGTAGAGCCCGTAAAGGTGTTGATGTTTTGGGGCTTATGGTATAGCCTTGTCACGAACAAAAACATAAGGATTATCCGGGTTAGGTGGTGAGC